>VZRJ01013835.1:9023-24846 GCA_013397565.1 Ptilonorhynchus violaceus
CCAGCGGGATCCCCCCGCTTCCCGGCTCCGTTATCCCTTCCAGCGGGATCCCCCCGCTTCCCGGCTCCGTTATCCCTTCCAGCGGGATCCCCCCGCTTCCCGGCTCCGTTATCCCTTCCAGCGGGATCCCCCCGCTTCCCGGCTCCGTTATCCCTTCCAGCGGGATCCCCCCGCTTCCCGGCTCCGTTATCCCTTCCAGCGGGATCCCCCCGCTTCCCGGCTCCGTTATCCCTTCCAGCGGGATCCCCCCGCTTCCCGGCTCCGTTATCCCTTCCAGCGGGATCCCCCCGCTTCCCGGCTCCGTTATCCCTTCCAGCGGGATCCCCCCGCTTCCCGGCTCCGTTATCCCTTCCAGCGGGATCCCCCCGCTTCCCGGCTCCGTTATCCCTTCCAGCGGGATCCCCCCGCTTCCCGGCTCCGTTATCCCTTCCAGCGGGATCCCCCCGCTTCCCGGCTCCGTTATCCCTTCCAGCGGGATCCCCCCGCTTCCCGGCTCCGTTATCCCTTCCAGCGGGATCCCCCCGCTTCCCGGCTCCGTTATCCCTTCCAGCGGGATCCCCCCGCTTCCCGGCTCCGTTATCCCTTCCAGCGGGATCCCCCCCGCTCCCCGGCCCTGCCGCTCCCGCCCCCAATCCCGGTGCCGCCGCTTTTCCAGCCGCTTCCCGGGAGCTTTGTTTAATCGGGGCTGAGCGTGACCCGGGGCCGCGGCCGGCGCCGTGTGACCCGCCCGGGTTGAATCCCGAGCCCGGATTGAATCCCGGCCCCGGCGCGCCGGGATTTGCTCGGGATCTCCCCAAGGAAGCGACACCGTCTCCGCCAGGGGAGCCTGCGAGGAAGGAGCGAAATATCCCTGGAAAACCACGGACGGAGGCTGCTTGTGGTAGGAGGGAGTCACGTTTTACCTGCTTCATCCTTAGGTTTCCCTGGATTTGCGCTTTGGGTTGCCAGGATTCCCTAGAACAGCTCTTTGGGCTGTCAGGGTTCCCTGGAATAGCATTTTGGGCTGTCAGGTTTCCCTGGAATTGCGTTTTGGGCTGTCAGGATACCCTGGAATTGCGTTTTAGGTTGTCAGGGTTCCCTAGAACAGCTCTTTGGGCTGTCAGGATTCCCTGGAATAGCGCTTTGAGCTGTCGTTTCCAGCCGCAGGTTTCCCTGGAATAACGTTTCAGGCTGTTAGTTCCAGCAGTAGGTTTCCCTGGAAGCGCCTCAGCCTGGCTGCTTCCCGTTTTTCCCGGCTGTTTCTTTCCCGGCGCTCGCCCGGGATGCTCCCGCTGCCACCGGGGTGAATTCCCTGGCCGCTGAAATTCCTCCCGCATGGAAATCCGAGATATAAACAGCCCCAACTGGTGGGAATGGGATTTGGCCGCTTGGAGCTGGGGTTTTTCCTGGGAAAACCCCACGGTTGGGATGCCGGCCGCTTTCCCAAGAATCCTGTGAAAGCTGGAACGGACAATAAAGTTCATCTCACGGTTTTTGATACGAAATTTAATCTGAAATATTAAAGAGAACACAACTGCTCCAAGTTGGTTTTCCCTTCAAGGGCTGGAATTTATCCGGGCGCTGGGAACAGCGGCAGGAAGGATTAACGGGAGATCAAGGCACGCTCGGAACGGCGCAGGAGGCCGGGATTGTTTTAACTGCTTGGGCCCCGCTGGGCTCCGAGGGGGGACTTGAGCCCTTAAAACTTCATTTTTTTGAAGTATTTCCTAAATTTTCCTCCCTCGTGGCGCGCTCCCGGCGCTCCCGGCGTTCGGGGTTAGCGGGAAAACCGCGGAAAAGCGAGAGCAGGGAGGGTTAAAATTCAACGTGGGACTCAAAAGAAGCGCTGATTGGGTCTTTTGGCGGATTTTGAGCCGGGCCTGTTCCTCCAAAAGCTCTTGGATTTTGTTTATTTTTAATATCCAGAGTGGGTTGGGGTGGGAATTCAACCGAGAGCGAGCACGGCATTAATTAATTCCCATTCCCCTTCAATAATTTGAGTTGGTTTGGGGAGGGTTGGAAGCGATTTCTGCGCAGAAATTGAGTTTTAAGGACCAAATCCTTCAAAATCTGCCATTTTTTGGTGTAAAAATCTGCTTTTTTTTGGTGTAAAAATCTGCTTTTCTTGTAGAAAAATCTGCTTTTCTCATGTAAAAATCTGCTTTTTTTGGTATAAAAATCTGCTTTTCTGGGTTAAAAAGCTGCTTTTTTCCCCCTAAACGAAGGCAGGAGGGGGCCCCATCATCCCACATGGTTCTGGGGTTTTTTTCATGTCTGTTCCCACCTGCTTCCCACCTCCTCCAGCTACAGCTCCGTTCCTCGGGAAAGGGAGGTGGCGGAGCTGTTCCCACCATCTGCACCCCCCAAACCCCCGTTCCCGGGGGGGGGAAAAAGTTGGAAGAACAAAACCCCCTGGAGAGCCGCGGGAAAAGCGGGGCTGGATTGTGTGTGGGAATGTGTGGGGTGGGATGGGGCTGCTTTCCTGCTCGTGTTAGTTTTAGGATTGCAAAATGTGGGAATACGGGAACCAAATCCCGCTGATTTGGCTGATACTGGAAATCAAGGATCGCAAAAAAAAAGAAAAGCGGAATTGCTTGGAAATAAGGGATTAGGAAGCCTTGTCCTGTTTTTCTAAGACGCAGTTCCAGTGGGTTTTGTCCCTCAGGGGAATTCCGGGAAGACTTTGCCTGGAAATGTGGGAGCGCTGAGTTCCAGCTCCATGGGCACATCCTCTGCTCCACGGCTGCCCGGGCTTGTTCTCCCTCAGGTCACAGAATCCTGGAATATCAGAGCTGGGAGGGACCCCCAGGATCCTCGATCCAACCCCAGGCCCTGCCAGGACCAACAATCCCACCCCGTCCTGGCGTTCCTGGAGCTGTGGCAGCCTCGGGGCCGGGGCCATTCCCTGATTTCCCAATCCTTGGGTCGCTCCGGCTTTCTCCAGCATTTTCCTGTTCGAGGAGCTGGGAAGCCCTTCCCGGCTGGGATCTGTCCAGCTGCCGGTGCCGCTCCGGCGCCTGTTCCTTCCCATTTCCCTGGAATGTGGGAGGGCTCCCAGCTCTGGAATCAGGATAAACGGGGGCAGGTTGAGCTCCTAATGAGCCTTGATGAGGCTCCGCGGGAGCTTCCGACGGGATCAATTCCAGCCTCACCTGGGAAGAGCTGCTGCGGGAAGGAGGAACCTGGGAGCTTGGTGAGCAAAATCCTTTAATTTGCTTGTTTAGGCGAGCCGTGATTTGGGGAAAGAACCTGGAAAAGGGAATGGAGGGAGGATTTGGAGCTTCTAAAATATTACAGGAATAGGGGTTGTCTTCTGATGGTTGGGCATGGAGTAATTCCCAACGTTTGGTTGTTCCAGGGAAGCTGTGGCTGCTCCTGGATCCCTGGAAGTGTCCAAGGCCAGGTGGGACGGGGCTTGGAGCAGCCTGGGATAGTGGAAGGTGTCCCTGCCCATGGGCGCCTTAAAATCCCTTCCAATCCAAGCCATTCCATGATTTATTCTGAAATTTTTGTGGTTTTCTTTAATCTTAATTTTCATTAACTTCAGGTTTGGGTGCTTTGTGCCACCACAGGCAGGTTTGGCACGAGGACTTTAAAGAAAGGGGGGATAAATCCAGGTAAATTCCTCCCCACTTTGCCGTCGTTTCCAGGCCGAGTGGCTCCGGCCACGGAAGCGTTCCCTGCCCGGCCTTTGGGAATGCGGCGCTTTCAGGAGGGATCTGGGGCCGGCATTGCCGGGATGGGGCCTGAACAAAGCAACCCCAGCCCGGGGCGGGTTTTCCCCCTGAAGAACCGGGATGAGGGGAATTAGCGAGCCTTTTCCACTTTAATCCCTGAGGGACGGAAATGCGTTTCCGGGCTCTGCTGCGAAATGTCAAGGAGCCTATTTCGGGAAAGGAGGGAGGGAGGGAGGCAGGGAAAACTCAGCTCCTCCAACACAAAACACCGGCTGGCTCTGGCTGAAGGTCCCTCATTCCTTTTTTTTCCCCCTTTTCTTTTTTCCCTGTTTTTTTTCCTTATTAAATGCGCCAGCGCTTCCCGCATTGATCTTGGAGTTCGACAGTCCTTCCATTGAAAGCCTTTCCATGAATTCCTGAGCTGCTCACGGACGATCCGTGGGGTTTGGAGGGCGGGTCCGACATTTGGGATTGCTCAGACCCATCTGGCCCTAAAGCAGAGTTTGAAATGCATCGTTTAAAAAAATCAAACCTTAAAAAGCGGGGCTTGCAAAACCTTCCCGGCGTTTTTCCCGATGGACACCGGGATATCGCTGCGCGGTTCCGCTGCGGCGAATCCCGGGATAGAAACGGCCGCGCTCATCCTTGGATTTATTAGAGGCGAGGGCTGGGAATGCCGGATGAGGATGAGCTCGGCTCTGCCTTCCCTCGGTGGGAAAAATGCGCTTGTGAAGGCTTTTATTCCAGCTTGGGAATTTCTCCCAGAGAACTTCCCGGTGCCCGACCCCCCACAGAGCAGATGAGCGCCAGGGATGGGTCCTGGAAGCCTCCAAAGGGGGTTTTGGGAACTTTTCCCTCCTGGGATGCATCCCTTGGTTAAAAATCCCATATTCTGCTGTTCCCACGGGCATCCATGGGAGCGTCACTGCGTGTCAGGTGTTGCATTCCAGCCGGGATTTGGGGCAGCAGGGGTTTAAAGCCGGAATTAACTGCTCCTAAACTGCTCTGGAATTCTCGGTGGCCGTCCCAAGGATCCTATTGCTTTATTCCAGCCCAAATCCTGCCTGCTGGAGGGCTGGGAATGAGGCGCTGGCTGCACCCGGAGGTGCTGAATGAGGCCTCAATGATAAACAGGAGATTCCCTGGAAAAGGCAGCCTGATGGAAAGGCGGGAGATCCCCTCCGGAGTGGGAAGAGCGGCTCCCTGCGCTTCCTCATCCCCGGGATGTGCCTGCGGTCTGAGGGATCGGGAGGGAAATTGTCCCTCAAAAGCTCGGCCAAGGCGCTTTTCTCCCCCTTCCTGGAGGATTCTCCCTTCCATACTTTCCGAGGGATGCAGGAGGAGGAGGAGGAGGAGGAGGAGGGGCTCAGTTGCGGTTCGTGCGGAGGAATTGCGGGAATATTCCCGGTGCAGTTTAGGGTGGGATTTAACTCGCTGTTCCATCGACCCAGCAGCGCCAATAATCGCGGATTCCCGGGAATATTCCCGGTCCTGTTTCCAGGGCTGAGCTGCCGGCGTGGCTCGGCTCCCACCCCTCACCCCTTGGGAAAGCCGGGGTTGGGTTTGGGGTGTTGGCGGCTCCTCCCGCTCTGTCCCGGGGGTTGTGGGGTCGTTCGAAGGGCACAGCGAGGCGTCCCTGTGCTCCTCCCGCGGGGCAGCCCCGCCTGGGCGGGATTCATGGATGCTCCCGGCGCATCCCAGTCCTGGGAGCCCATGGGGAACCTGCGGGCTCAGCCCTGGAGGAGCTGGGAACGGTTTGGAGCAGGGAAAACAAATCCTTCCCTGTCCCTGAGAGCAATCCCAAAGCTCCTGCAGCCTGGAATGTGGGGCTGGAGTCCCAATTCCCGGTGCTCCAGCTGATGGGGAGACTGGGAAGGCACTGGGCAGCCTGGAAGGGGTTTGGGAAGAGCTTTTAGGGTGGATTTTAGGGTGGCATCAAGAGCGATGTTACCCTGCAACAGGATGTTCAGCTGTGGTTTAGCTTTTATCCCATAAAAAGTGGGATTCTTTTGGCTGGAAGCAACGCTTCCCTGCTAATAATTTGGATTTTGCATCCTTGTTATCCAGGCACCCGGATGCGGGCGCTGAGCGCCGGTGCTCCCGGGAACGCAGGGCTGGGGGCAGCGGGGTCACGCTGAGGTCAGATTCATTGGGACATGAGTTAGGCAAAGGGAATCGCATTCCCGGGATGGAGCTGGAGCCCGGAATTCCAACCGTGCTGACTCACTGAAAGAGCTGGCCGGGAAATTGGACAATTCTCTCTCTGATTTTTTCTCTGGGAATTTCCGTATCCAGGTTATTTCTGGCTCGCTGGGGGATTAGGACGCTTCATTTGCGATGAGCCTTAAGAGTGACAGGGATTAAGGGGCTGTTCGAGGCCGGGATGATCCCGATTTACGGAGAGTGCCCGTTTGGGAATGGAAGGGCTTTGACCTGCTGGAACGAGGCCAGAAAGGCTGGGAGAGCTGGGATTGTCCAGCCTGGAGAAGAGAAGGATCCAGGGAGAGCTCAGAGCCCCTGCCAGGGCCTAAAGGGGCTCCAGGAGAGCTGGAGAGGGACTTGGGACAAGGCATGGAGGGACAGGACACAGGGAATGGCTTCCCACTGCCAGAGGGCAGGGAGAGATGGGATATTGGGAAGGAATTCCTGGCTGGGAGGGCGGGGAGGGGCTGGGATGGATTTCCCAGAAAAGCTGTGGCTGCCCCTGGATCCCTGGGAGTGTCCAAGGCCAGGCTGGATGGGGCTTGGAGCAGCCTGGGATAGCGGGAGGTGTCAGGGATGGAACTGGATAATCCTTAACGTCCCTTCCACCCCAAAGCATCCCAGGATTCTGTGATCCTCTAAAATTCCCTTCTCCAAACCTCCAAAGGGAAGAAACTTCCCAAATAACCAAGTTTTTTAAGTGCGATTCAGCCCAACAAGGTTTGCAGGAAGAGAGGGAAGGGGAAATGTTGGGGATCGGAGCTCCCACCTCTCCAATAATCCCAATTTTAAACCATTTCCGTGGCTGCAGAAGCAGGGAGGGAAATTCCCGCCCCGATCCCTGCAGCCTGGCGGGGCCGGGAGCCGTAAGGGCAGGATTGGAGAACAGAAAGCGGGAGGCAGGTTCAGGGATGAGCTGCAGGGCCAGCCTTTCCTGGAACTGCCACGGGAAGACGCCGCGCTGGGAATGTCACGGGGGCTGCAAATCCGAGTCTGAGGGAGGGAATGGGAATTAAAGATTCCAAACCTCGGTTTGCCTTTCCCATGGAGTGAAAAAACCCCAGTTCCGTGCAGACACAAACCAATGGCTCCGTGCTTCTCCTTCCATCCCCCCCCCCCAATATTCCATTTCCTCTGAGCCTCAGGATCCATCACTGCTCATCCAAAGCTCCGAATTCCCTTTCCCGATATCCCTGCGAGGTAAAACAAACGTGGATACAACAAAGGGCCCCAATTCCTGAGCTGTGTTTTCCTGAATGACCCTTTGGATCATTCCCAGCTCTTCCATCCCATTGGCTCAGATTGAATTAAAATGTGATGGGAAACGGGAAGATCCCACTTGTGATATTCCTGGAGCGAGGAGCCGAGGGGGGAAGATAAAGAAGTAAAAATGGGGACAGAATTGATGAGAGATTCTTAATAATAAAAACCCCTTTATGTTTTAGAAAATATGGAAAAGTGATGGGGATTTTCTTCTTTGTTTTCTTTTGTAGGCACTTGGAAAATTATCCAGAGGTTCAGTGCTCAGGGAGTGCTTTGGGATCATGGCTGGAGCTGGACACCTGCACTTGGCACGGGATGCGGGCGGTGATGGTGAGTGGGAGGCGTTAATTACAGTCCCCTAATTGCAAATTGCATCCAGAGTGGGTATCAGGGAATCAGGGAATGGGCTGGGTTGGGAGGGGTCTCAAATCCCATCCCATCCCATTCCACCCCCTGCCATGGGCAGGGACACCTTCCACTATCCCAGGCTGCTCCAAGCCCCATCCAGCCTGGCCTTGGACACTTCCAGGGATGGGGAATGCATTCCAGCCCAGCCCCACCCTCCCAGCCAGGAATTCCTTCCCAACATCCCATCTATCCCTGCCCTCTGGCAGTGGGAAGCCATTCCCTGTGTCCTGTCCCTCCAGGCCTTGTCCCAAGTCCCTCTCCAGCTCTCCTGGAGCCCCTTTGGGCACTGGAAGGGGTTCTGAGCTCTCCCTGGATCCTTCCCTTCTCCGAGTGAACATTCCCAGCTCTCCCAGCCCGGCTCCAGAGCAGGGGGGCTCCAGCCCTTGGAAAACTGGCTATGGAAGCCTCACCCTGGGCTTTGTTTTCCCAACTCCCCATTTCAGGCAGGAGTGGGTGAGCGGCTGCACTGCCCTTTTCCAAGGAATCTTTGGTGGTCCCAAGATGACGTCCACATTTTTTTGCCAGACAAAAACCCACCCGCTTTTAGCGCTCAGGATGGAAAACATCCTTACAAAAACACGGGGGAAAACGAAAATTCCAGCGTCCAACAACGCCCAATAAAGGGATGAATATCCGTGTGAGCTTCGTGCCTCTTCCCGTTTCCCCGCAGCGCGCCGCTCCTCGCCGCTCCCCGGCCGCGTGCCCCGCGTGGGAGCGTGATCCCGGCGGGCGCGCGGCGTTCCCGGCGCTCCGGAGGCGCGTCCCGGCGCGGAGATGAGGAGGCCGCCGTACTGCCGGGTGGTGCTGGCCACGTCCCTGCTCTGGCTGCTGGCCGACGTGCTGCTGCTGCTCTACTTCAGCGAGTGCAACAAGTGCGAGCGCCACAAGGACGGCGCGCTGCTCCCGGCGCTCCGCGGTGAGTCCCGAGCCCAAATTTATCTTTTTGTAAAATTATTTGGCCTCGTTTTGGTGTCTCTAAATGGTTTTTCCCGCTGGCAAAATCCCGGGATGTGCAGAGCGTCGCAGTGCTGTGGGAGTTTGTGGTCCCGGCGTTCCGTGGGTTGAAAGGGAGCGGAGATCCCGTCCCGTTCCACGCCTCTCGTTATCCCGGGCTGCTCCATCCAACCCGGGGGCATCCATCCCCCAGGGATGGGGAATTCAGCGCCTCTCAGGGTTGGGCTTTTGCCATGACCAAGCCTGAGCCTTGTGTGGGGGGTTTTTTTAAGGAAAAAAAGGAGAAAATTGAAATTAAACGTTTTAAGAGGATTTTTTTATCATTTGAGGCATGAGAGAGTGGATGGGATGGTTCGGGCTGGAAATCCATACGGAGAGGGAGTGGAAATTTGTGGAAAACGAGTGTTTGGTTTTCCCTGGAAATGAAGAGCCAGTCCTTGAGGAGTTCGGGCTCAGCCTGGGGAAGGAGGAGGATGTTCCAACCCAATTAGGGATTCAAATTCAGACTCATTAAGACAAGTGCAGCTGTTTCTGTAGCACTTCGTGTTGAGAGGAGGCAAAAATCGGGGCTGGTGCTGTTCCCGTGCTGGAAAACACAGGTGGATGTGGAAGTGCTGATCCTCGGGATAAATCCCTGTCATTCCCATAAAAACGCTTCAGGGTTCTGGTTCGGGTTTGTGGATGATTTTTCCATAATTTGAGATGAAAATGTCATTTAGTGGTGGGTCCATCACACGGAAATTGCTCCAAGTGGGTTTGGGAGACTCCAATTTGACCTCCCACTTATATAAATATGGGGAAAAAAAAAAAAAAAGAGGATTTCAATTATTTTTCCAAAGGAAAATATTTCTCCTTGCCATGAGTAGCTTTTTTTTAAATATTTAACGAAATTGCTGCATTTTAAAACGAATATTAGGCAGGAATCTGGTGTATTGTGAATAAAACAATTTATCCACAACTGCAGCAAAATGATCCCAGATTGGCTTGGAATCATCTCCAAACCGATCAGACTTTGGGAAACGTCCCTCATCAGCCGCGTTTTTTTGCTAATTAATGGGATAATTGGTAAAGAAAAACATGGAATATCGGGGCCATGGATTTTATTCCAGCAGTAACAGCTTCAAAGGCAATTCCGGCTAAAAAAATGGAGGCGGATCCTGGAAGGAGATTTGATTTTAGCGCTTCCAGAATTCCGAAGGCGTGTGGGATGTTTGGGAGCACCGGCACATTTTATTGGGATTTGATGGACCTGTCCTTTTAATGAGCGGAATTCTGGAAGCCCCAAAGGAATAAAACGAGGGAAAACCGGAGTGAATCAGCTTTATCCCAAAGTTTTGACTTTGTCACGGAATTTTAACGAAATATCTCCGTTTATTTCTGCTGGAGGAGTTAAAAACGGGTTGGAATTGCGGAGCTTCCGATCCCGGCGGTTAAATCCCCTTTCCTGCCGGTGCCAGGAGTTAATTCCCATGGAAATGGAGAGGCTGGGAAGCGCCTGGCGGCGCCTTTGTCCCTCTGCCGGTGCCTTTATGGCTCCCTGAGCGCCCCTCATTGGGGATGCAAATTCTCCTTAAAAAATCCCAGAATTCCTCGCCTGGATATGAGAAAAGAAGGGATAAACTAATAGGAAACGTTAATCCGGTGTTTGGAGTCACTAATCCATCAGGCTCGGCGTTAATTAGGGAGGAAAAATTTCCCTGCTCCTGGAAAAAGTGGGATGGGAGGGGAATTTTCCAGCGCCTCTTCGGGGTGATCAGAGCGGTGTAACATTCCCGGCTGGAATGCGGCCGGCAGGAATTCCCTCTGCTGTCTCCCCGCACACCCTGAGGTGTCCCAAACTCTGGAAGCTGAGGGGGATGAGGAGGAGCCATCATGGAGCCGCCCCGGTGGGAATGCTGAGTTTCCCTAAGCAGCCCAAGCTGGGATTCAAGGAATAACAAAAATCCGGGATGGCAGTCCCTTCCCATTCCCGGAGCCTTCCTGCGTTTTATGGGAAGTTGCTGAACAGCCTCGAGATTTCCCTGGAAGCTTGGGGTTTACCTGGAGTTCCGGGAAGTTCAGAGTAGGTCTGGCCATGCCTAAGGCATTTCAGAAGAGGGAATCATGGAATTCCTGAGGTTGGAAAGGACGGCCGGGATCGAGTACAAGCTGTGCCCGATCCCCTCCTTGTCCCCAGCCCAGAGTCCTGAGCGCCACCTCCAGGAATTCCTTGGACGTGGAACGGGGGGAAATTGGGCACTCCAAACCTCCCTGGGCAGTTCCAATGCCTGACCGGTCTTTCCATGAGGAAATTCCTCCTGGTATCCAACCTGGGCTGTGCCCACGCTGGGTTGGACACAGAAATCCGGGAGCTGATGTCACCTTTCAGCCTTCCCTTGGAAACACCTCCCAGCATCCATCAGTGGATTTCCCATCCGTCACAAACGGAATTTTCTGGAACTCTGCTGCGGAGTTTATTCCCGCTCCAGCCCCCCCTGCTCCTGTGTATTCCCACTCCAGCCCTCCTCACTCCTCCTCCACATGGCACGTGCACCACAGAAGCTGAGAAAGTCTATTCCTGGCACAACTTCCCGGGAATTTTGATGCTTTTAGTGTTTAAAAGCAGCTGTTGGGGTTTTTTTGGAATGCTGGCACTCCCGCGCTGAGGAATGCTGTGAAGCAAATGATCCCTGTAAGGGTGTTCGTGGCAATTCCACAGGATTTATCGCTCCCGGGTAATTCAATCCGGAATTCTCCGTGTCCTGGATGGAGAGGAGTCTGTGTGGGGTTCTGGGATTCAGCATGGGAATGGCAAATCGAGCCTTTGTTTTATTGGATCCACTGGGGAGTTTGTGGGAACACATTATTAGGGAGAAATTCCTGGCTGCGAGGGTGGGGAGAGGCTGGGATGGAATTCCCAGAGAAACTGAGGCTGCTCCATCCCTGGGAGTGCCCAAGGCCAGGCTGGACGGGGCTCGGAGCAGCCTGGGATAGCGGGAAGCATCCATGCCTATGGAACGGGTGGGACGGGATTCCCACACACTCCAAGCGCCTTTTGCCGCTTTGCGTTCCAGCCGTGATTTCCCGGAACCAGGAAGGGCCGGGAGAGATGGGCAAGGCCGTGCTCATTCCCAAGGAGCAGCAGGAGAAGATGAAGGAGCTGTTCAAGATCAACCAGTTCAACCTCATGGCCAGCGACCTCATCGCCCTCAACCGCAGCCTGCCCGACGTGCGCCTGGACGGGTGAGATCCCGGGAATGCGGGATGGGAGCGAGATCCAGCCCCAGCCATCCACCCCTGCCGTGCCCGGGGACACCTCCCGCTAGCCCAGGCTGCTCCAAGCCCCGGCCAACCCGGCCTTGGGCGCTGCCAGGGATGGAGCAGCCACAGCTTCTCTGGGAATTCCAGCCCAGCCCCTCCCCACCCTCCCAGCTAGGAATTCCTTCCCAAGATCCCATCTATCCCTGCCGTCTGGCACTTAGAAGCCATTCCCTGTGTCCTGTCCCTCCCTGCCTTGTCCCAAGTCCCTCTCCAGCTCTCCTGGAGCCCCTTTAGGCCCTGGAAGGGGCTCTGAGCTCTCCCTGGATCCTCCTCTTCTCCAGGTGAACATTCCCAGCTCTCCCAGCCTGGCTCCAGAGCCAGTGGGAATTTGCCTCATCATTCCCCTCCCGTTGCTGTATCCAAGCAGGACTGACTCCCATTGTATCCTTGCCCTGGGATTGACGATCTAATTCCAGGCAATGGATGGAACCCCACACAAAGGGTTTAATTTGCTTCCCGTTCCATCCCGAGCTGTCTGCCAGGGAATGTCCCCGGACTGCTGGAAAGGGCCAGGCTGGAGGTTTCGATCAGCACCAGCTCTGATCCGGAGCTGTTGGTCAAACCTTAAACCCGGCTCAATTCTCCAGGGAAAGGCTCATTTTATTCCAAAGTATTTTCCCCAGCAAGGGAAGAAATCCATCTTTGACCTTTTCCGGATGAGCGAGGCTACGAGTGCCGTGCCACAAACTGCTCCGCCATCCTAATTGGATTTTCTTCCGGAGATTTCGCTTGGAATGAGCTCCTGTGTGTGGTTCAGGGCTTGGGAACATCCAGGGCTGAGCAGAAACATCGGGATTTCCGGAATAGCCACCGGGGTTAAACATGGGGCTGCAGTTCAGTGGCGATTCTCCAAAGGAAAAACCCTGGAGAGGTGGTCCCAGGCGGGAAAAAGCTTGGGAAGGAGCAGTGCAGGGTGGCAATGGATGTCTGGGAAAATTTCCTTTGTCTGGGAAAATCCCGCTGTTCCTCAGATCCGTGTTCCAGGACTGGAAGACTTGACTGGGTTTTTAGGTGAGACCAATATTTGTTATTCCTGCAATCCAGCCCTCGATGGGAGGGAAAATTGGTTTATTTTGGGATATTCCCCCCTAATCCATTTGTCCTGCACCACGACCTGTTGGATTTGGGGTTTTTCCAGCCCTAAGTTGTGATGGATGAAAAATTCCTTCCTCAGAGGGTGCTGAGGCCCTGGCACAGTTTCCTGGGAAAGCTGAGGCTGCCCCATCCCTGGGAGTGTCCATCCCTGGGAGTGTCCAAAGCCAGGTTGGACGGGGCTTGGAGCAGCCTGGGATAGTGGGAGGTGTCCCTGCCCACGGCAGGGGTGGGATGGGATGGGATTTAAGGTCCCCTCCAACCCACCCCATTCCATGAATCCATGATTCCTTTTTTTTGCCAGATTTATCACCATATAATTAAAAGCCGATTTATTTTCTATTTATTTTCCCCCTCGCCCTGTCACTCCAGGAATATCCATAAATGCTGGCATTATTTTCATGGACGCACTTGGACCTTTGGAGTTCTCCTTTATTCCGAGAACACCCCAAGAATTTCCCTTCCAGGAACGCAATCCTTGCTCTCCCTGCCGTGCTTGGCACGTGGGCTGCAGCTGCCTTCGGAGCAGCCCTTCGGATCGGGAGCTATAATTGGAAAATGGGAGCTGTCAGCTCCTTAATTAGCGTTCCAATCCTGGAAAACGGATTGGAGGCCCCGGCAGCGCCGCCAGCCTGAGAGGGGCCCCCGAGATATCCCCGGATGGAGGAGAAAAAGGGTTTTATTTATGGAGAAATGCTTCCAAAGGGGATATTTTTATTCCCTTTCTTTCTGGTTGTCTTGGAATCGTGGCGAGCGCCGGAGCAGTTTGGATAAAAGCACGGACGGGCTCAGCGTGACTCGGCAGGAATTATTTGCCATTTCTTTTTTCCCCAAGGATGGATTTTCAGGCTGCCTTGGAAGGGCCCTCACCTCCTTCCCAATGTGTCTGCTCCCAGGGAATATGGGAGAGCTCCCAGAGGGAGCCTGAAGGTCCCTCCCAACCCAAACCATTCCATGATTCTGTGAAAATCCCTTGACGCTCCCACAATTTGCCCACAGCCAGCGGGAAGGATGGGGAATAGGGAAATTTTTGCTCTTATTCCCATGGTTTCGTGTGGATTTGAGGGTGTATTTCTCCCATGCCAAGAGCTGGATTTACTCCGTGTGCGTTCATTCCCCCAGGAACAAACCCAGTGTTTGTGGGACAGCGATTCCAGTGGGAGTGGGACGATCAGGGAGCGTCGTAGGGAATGCAGGGGGGTGGGGAGGGAGCGAGGGAGCGCGTGAGGAGCAGGTGACTGATTCCTCATTCTCCAGCCGGGCTGGATTTCGGGATTAGGAAAATCCCAGCGTGAGTCACCCTCACCGGGAGAGGGACAGGAGAGGGTTTATCCCGGGTGCTTCCTGGCAGGTGCTCCCGGACACGGCGGGAATGCAGGAGCTGCCTGGCAGTGGGAAGCTGGGGAAGGGGCTGGAGCACCGGGAATGGCTGAGGGAGCTGGGAAAGGGGCTCAGCCTGGAGAAAAGGGAGATCAGGGGGGACCTTCTGGCTCTGCACAGCTCCTGACAGGAGGGGGCAGCCAGGGGGGGTCGGGCTCTGGGAACAGGGACAGGAGGAGAGGGAACGGCCTCAGGCTGTGCCAGGGGAGGCTCACGTTGGATATTATGGAAAATTCCCTCCTGGAAAGGGCTGTCAAGGCCACGGAGCTGTGATGAGCCCCACCTTTGGAGCGTGGCCATGCCCAGCCAGGAGTGCCAAGGAATTCAGGGTCCAGAATCACCTTTACCTGGATTTTGATTTTATTCCATTGCGCTTCCCAGAAATAGCAGTGGGAATGGCTTTGGGAGCAGGAATAGGGATTGTGCCTCCGCTGTGTGGCCGTGTCCTTGGTGTTTCCCTTTGGAAGTGACTCCAAGAATCCTGGAAACGGCTCTGAGGTGCTTTAGTGACAGCTGATCCAGGTGTCCCTTCCTCCGGCCAGCAAAGACCTCTTGGGAAAAGCCAAACATTCCCTGTGGGCAGTCTCATCCTCAGAGCAGTCGGCATTCCGGTCTGTGGACCTCCAATTTGTTCCTTACTTCATCCCATCATCCTGAAATGTGTCAGATTCCCCTTGGAGCAGCGCCATGGCTGCTTCCAGGCCCCTTTTCCAGCCTGCCTCAGTTGGCATTCCAGTCTCTGGATCTCCAGTTTGCTCCTTACTTCATCCCATCCCTTGAAATGTGTCAGATTCCCCTTGGAGCAGCGCCATGGCTGCTTCCAGGCCCCTTTTCCATCCTGCCTCATCCTCAGAGTTGACATTCCAGTCTCTGTATTTCCAGTTTCTTCCTTACTTCATCCCATCATCCTGAACCACCTGGATGTGTCAGACTCCCCTTGGAGCAGTTCTGCAGCTGCTTCCAGGCCCCTTTTCCAGCCTGCCTCAGTTGGCATTCCAGTCTCTGGATCTCCAGTTTGCTCCTTACTTCATCCCACCATCCTGAACCACCTGGATGCGGCACCAGCACCGTGGCTGCTTCCAGGCCCCTTTTCCAGCCCGCCCCAGTCAGCATCCCACTCCCGGTATCTCCAGTTCGCTCCTCAGTTCATTCCCAGCATCCCGAACCCACCGCCGGGCCCCTTTTCCACCCCGCGAGGAGGCCGAGCTCCCTTAGGCCCGTTCCCCCGGGACTAACCCCTCTTCTCCCGGCGTTTTCCCGGCAGGTGCCGGAGCAAGGCGTACCCGGAGGCGCTGCCCAACACGAGCGTGGTGATCGTGTTCCACAACGAGGCGTGGAGCACCCTGCTGCGCACCGTGCACAGCGTCCTGGGCCGCTCCCCGCGCCGCCTGCTCGCAGAGATCATCCTCGTGGACGACGCCAGCGACAGGGGTGAGCCGGGGACGCCGCGTCCCAATCCAGGGCTGGTTCCTGAATGGAGCTGGGAGATGAGGGAGGGGTGAGCCGGGGACACGGCATCCCAATCCAGGGCTGGTTCCTGAATGGAGCCGGGAGATGAGGGAGGGGTG
>VZRJ01013835.1:24862-36308 GCA_013397565.1 Ptilonorhynchus violaceus
GGAGATGAGGGAGGGGTGGGAGTGGGACATGGCATCCCAATCCAGGGCTTGTTCCACTGTGGATCTGGGAGATGAGGGAGGGGTGAGCCTGGGATATGGCATCCCAATCCAGGGGTGGTTCCTGAATGGAGCCAGGAGATGAGGGAGGAGTGGGAGTGGGAGCGGGAGTGGGGCAGGTGTACCCCAATCCATGCCTTGTTCCACAGCAGATCCCGGAGATGAGGGAGGAGCGGGAGTGGGAGCAGGAGTGGGGGATGTGTACCCCATTCCATGCCTTGTTCCAGAGTGGATCCAGGAGCTGAGGGAGGGGTGGGGGTGGGGCTCCCGTCCAGCTAATTCCAGATCAGATGATCCCCCCAGAGCAGGGATCCAGGGGTGTGGGAAGAGGGGGACACTCCCAGAGGTGCAGGTGGATTAGCAGGGGGTGATTCCTGAAATTCCAGAAGGGTTTGGGTTGGAAGAGATCAGGTTGCTCCAAATCCTGTCCAGCTTGGCCTTGGACATTGCCAGGGATCCAGGGGCAGCCACAACTTCTCCGGGAATTCCAGCCCAGCCCTTCCTCACCCTCATAGCCAGGAATTCTTTCCCAGTATCCCATCTAACGCTGCCCTCTGGCAGTGGGAAGCCATTCCCTGTGTCCTGTCCCTCCATGCCTTGTCCCAAGTCCCTCTCCAGCTCTCCTGGAGCCCCTTCAGGCCCTGGATCGTACCAGCTCCGTTTATCCCTTGACATCCCTGTAAAGCTCAGTCCTTTTCTTCCTGTCTCTCAACCCCCTCATTCCATGATCCAGATTTTCCTCAACATCCCCGCTAAGCCAATTCCGTGGAATCCCAGAAGGGTTTGGGTTGGAAGGCACCACAAGGACCATTGAATTCCGACCCCTGCTCCTATTTGTCCTTCATTCCCTTCCCTCCTCACTTCTTTTTGTGCCTTTTGATTTTCGTTTTAAACCCAGACTTTGGAAATCAAACTCTGCACAGGAAACCGGTGCTACCCGGGAAAGGAATCCCATAAAACTCCTTAAATGGAAGCAATGGGATGATAAAGGATCCTGGAGCAGCCAAATGGGCTCCAAGGGCAAACTCCATCCCGAGCTGCAGCTGCTCCATCCTTCGGTCCTGCCCCATGGAGCACTCACCGAGCTCTAATTATTCCCACGGATTTTCCCTGCTCATTAAGAGCCTTAATGACTCCCTGTGTGCCAGGAGGTGGGGGAGGATTTCAGCCAAGTCATTCTCATCTTTCCTAAAAGCACCGGAAGAGCTCGAACGGTGAAATCCATAAAAGAAGCACCATTTTTTGTATGGAGCCATCAGCAAATGGCCCAAAGCGGCTTTGGTTTGCACTCGTTACATCCAAGGAGCTGGTTGGGCTTTATTCAAAATTCCTGGGATATCACCGTGGAATCAGGGGATGGTTTGGGCTGGAAGGGACCTTAAGGATCACCTCATCCCGACCCCCACGAGACGCTCCAAGTGGGGGGGTTCTGTGAGTACCTCGGAACGAAACCTCCCTAAAAATCCCATTTTCCCTCTGTTTCTCCCCCCCCAAATCCCTCGGGCAGAGTTTCTGAAGGCCTCCTTGGAGAACTACGTGAAAAACCTGGAAGTGTCCGTGAAAATCATCCGGATGGAGCAGAGGTCGGGGCTGATCCGGGCGCGGCTCCGGGGGGCGGCCGCTTCCAAGGGCCAGGTGATCACGTTCCTGGACGCTCACTGCGAGTGCACCCTGGGCTGGCTGGAGCCGCTGCTGGCCCGGATCAAGGAGGACAGGTAGGAATTCCTGCCTCCGGGAGCAGGGATCTGCTTCCAGGCCCTTCCCCGGCTGCTGAAAAGTAGGAATTCAAAGGGTTCGCTGAGCTGTAATGAAGATTTTTTATTTTTTATTTATTTTTAATTCTCTGCTGTTTATATCAAAGTCTCATTCCCAAATAAATGTGGGAGCAGCTTCCCCCGGAGCTGGATGGCTCCCACTCCAAAGGAAGCTTTCTCCCCGTTTTTTACCAGGAGCAACTTCTCTGTCTGACCTCCAGCACTCATGGAAACTTCCACCCTTTTTTCCCTTCTCTTTTCTTTTTTCCCCTTTCCCCTGCTTTTTAACATTCATTTCCTTTTTTCCCTTTTCCTTCTTTTTCCTCCATTTCCCCCTCCTTTTTTCTTATTTTCCTCCATTTTTCCCTCCTTTTTCCCTTCTTCCCCCCATTTCCCACCCTTTTCCTCCATTCTCCTTTCCCTCCCTTTCCCCCCTTTTTCCCCCATTGTCCATTCCCTCCCTTTTTTCCCCTGTTCTCCTATCCCTTCCTTCCCTCCCTTTTTCCTGTTCTCCTTTCCCTCTTTTCCCCCTTTCTCCTTTCCCTCTTTTCCCCCTTTGGCCCCCTTACTCCTTTCCCTCCTTCCTTCCTTTCTCCCCCTTTTTCCCCTTTTTTCTCCAACTTCCCTCTCCTTTCCCCCCTTTTCCNCCCCCTCTCTTTTTCCCTCTTATTTCCCTCCCTTCTTCTCCCTTTTTTCCCCCCTCCTTCCCTCCCTTTTCCTCTCCCCGCTTTCCCCTCCCCTTTCCCCCTTCCCTCCCTTTCCCCTCCAACCACAAAATCCCTGCAACATCCCACTTCCCGCCGTGCACCAACAACACGCCGAGGCTCAGATTCCCTGTTTTTTTTTCCCAGGAAAACCGTGGTGTGTCCCATCATCGACGTCATCAGCGACGACACCTTCGAGTACATGGCGGGCTCGGACATGACCTACGGAGGCTTCAACTGGAAGCTGAACTTCCGCTGGTATCCCGTGCCCCAGCGGGAGATGGACAGGAGGAAAGGGGACAGGACGCTCCCTGTCAGGTCAGTGGCTCCCTTTTCCCACAAAATCACCCTCCGTTCCCGGAATTCCGCCGCGGGATCGGTCAGAATCCCGAGCGAGGCCCAATCCTGAGCTGTCCTCGGTGCTGCGGCGTTGGGGTCCGAGCCGAGGAATCCCGTTCCGGCTTCTTCCCAACGGTCAGGAATTCCAAAGGTTTCTGCTTGTTCGGCTCCCTCTCTGAGCTGGCTGCAAACAGATTTTTATTCCCGGTTTTTTCGTGATTTAAGGCAAATATTCCGAAGGATTTCTGAGCATTTTTCAGCGTTGAACCCCAATGATTTGCACTTAAAATTCCTGGTTTATTGCTTGGAAAATTGAATGGATGACTGAGCACCCCGGGGGAAAAATGATCCAAGAGCACGTCCTGACCACTTCCATTGAATTGCTGGAATCCCAGAGTGGAACAAAACCTCTTCCCAAATTTTCAGTGAAGCTGAAAGGCAACAAATGGAATAAATTCCCGGCCATGGGATGTTTGCTCCAACGGCTGCTGGGGCTTCCTGCAAAATTCCTAAAAGGATAAAAAAAGGCTTTCCTGAGTGGATGTGGTGGTTTCAAATCTGGGAAGTGGGCGGAATTCCAGCCCTGCACATCCCTGGAGCTGGCAGGTGGAGGGAGAGGCAGCTCAGGGATCGGTGTCCAAGCAAGGCAGGGATGGAGAGGCAGGAAAAACCTTTCAAAATTCCTTTCAAAATTCACATTCCCGTCCCTGATTGTCCTTGAAATCCTGGAATCGGGGAAGGGCTCATTTAGGTTTAATTCCCAGGAAAAGCGAGCAGGCCCTGGCTGTCAGTGCAGGAAGGGATGAGGCCGTTTTGGAGTCAAGGGAATTGTTTTTTCCATGATCTAAAATTCCTGCCTGGGCTGTGGATCAGCCTTGATTAAAGCTCCGGTGTGTGTGGAAATCGGGAAAATTCATTATCCTAACGAGCTGCAGAGCCTGGCTGAGCTCCATCCATCCATCCCGGCTCTCCTGCATCCATTCACAGGCACAGCGAGTTTTCTGGGAATGCAATCCCAGTTTTTATTTCCTTCCCTGGAAATGGAGCAGGGATCAAAATTAATCCCGGCTCAGACAAAACCAAAAAAAATGGGAGTTTTAAAAAATATATTTTCTCAGGTTGGACATCAGCAGGAATTTCCTCATGGAAAGGGTGGTCAGGCCTTGGAACTGCCCAGGGAACGGTGGAGTTCCCATCCCTGGAGGTGTCCAAGGAATTTCTGGAGGTGGCAGTCAGGGCTCTGGGCTGGGGATGAGGTGGGGATGGGGCACAGCTTGGACTCGATGACCTTGGAATGCTTTTCCAGCCTCGATAATTCCATGACAAAATAATATTTCACCCCAGTCACAAAGAGTTTTGGCAGCTGCTGGCACTGAATATCCCAAAAAAAAGAGGGATGAAATAAACCCCGGCCTAACCCAACAATTGGGAAGCAAATTCCTGAGTTCGTTTTTGATTCCATGTTGTTTCCCTGTTCTGTAACCTCATTCCAGCCTCGTTTTTATCCATCCTTTTCCTTTGGGATCAGCGGAACAGGCAGAAAACAGGAATATCCCTGGATCCCGCTCATGTCCGCGTCTGTTCCATAATTGCTGCACTCCAACCCTGCTTTTGGATAATCTAAAATCCCTGGAATTCACTCAAATTCCAACCCCGACGATTTCTCTTCCATAAGAACAGGGATCAATCCTTTGCTCCTTGAATTTAAAATTGGAGCTCCCACATGACCAACCCATGGAATATTTCAGACACGATTTATCATTTGTGTGTGATTTCTGTTATTGGAGAAGGGTTTTTATGGAAAAAAATGAGGATATCCCATCTATCCCTGCCCTCTGGCAGTGGGAAGCCATTCCCTGTGTCCTGCTCCTCCATGCCTTGTCCCAAGTCCCTCCAGCTCTCCTGGAGCCCCTTTAGGCCCTGGAACGGGCTCTGAGCTCTCCCTGGATCCTTCCCTGCTCCAGGTAAACATTCCCATCTCTCCCAGCCTGGCTCCAGAGCGGGGTCTCCTCTTGAGGGTCCCTCTGTGGCCATTCCCATCGGCTCCGGAGCCCTGGGATTCCTTGTGGCAGAAACCCAGGGAGGCTGAGGGGAGTCAGGAGGCTTTGGAATCTGGGAATGTTGAGCCCTGTCCCAGTGGCAGTGAATGAACTGAGCTCCGGTGCTGAGGGCAGGGCAGGAGGACGAACACAGCATCCAGCGGTTTTCCTTGGATAAACTGGGAATTTTTAGGAGGAATGCTGGGCGGCTGCTGTAGAAGAGGAGCAGGCAGATTCCCTGGATTTGCTGCGCTGGAGGATAGGGAGGGCTCCGTAGTGCCAGGGCTGTGTCCAGAGGCAGCGCTGGACTCCGTGTCCAGGGGGTCCCGTAGCCAATCCGTGTTCCCTGTGGGACACAGGGAAGCTTCTGAAGGAAAATCTGATCCATGCTCAGGCAATTCCATGGGTGACACCTCCCGTGAAGTCCCTCTGCCAGCTCTTCCCGGCATTATCTGGGAAACATTTGCTTTTTGGGCGGATTTTGGGAGCTTTTTGTCCATCGGCGTTTGCTCAGGGCTGTCTCCAAAGGAGCTCCCATGGAAGCCGAGGGAATGTGGGCAGGATTCCCAATGGGAATGCTGCAATGGCAATTCTGACATTCCCAAACCCTTCCCAAGGAGGCTGCTGAATTCCTGGTGGGATGAGCTCATCCTTGGCAGACAGGCTGCTCCTACTGCTCCTGTTCCGTACCGGGATGGGCTGGAGTCACCTCAGGCTCCAAAATCCAGGATCACCCTCTTGGCCCTGGGTTTGGAAGCCGATCCTTGATCCATCCCTGGGAGGGTGGGCAGGCCCTGGCACAGATTCCCAGAGAAGCTGTGGCTGCCCCATCCCTGGAAGTGTCCAAGTGTCCGGGTTGGAATACCCTGGGATAGTGGAAGGTGTCCCTGCCCACAGCAGGGGGTGGGATGGGATGAGCTTTAATTCCCTTCCCACCCAAACCATTCCAGGGTTCTGTGACACCTCAGTGTTCCCAGAGGTCCTCACCACCAAATTCCATAGGGTTAGGGATGGTGGGATGAGCTGAGCCCTCCCTGTGTGCCGGGACAGCCTGAGGGAGAGCTGGGATTTGGGATTGAGCTGTTCCCTCCCAAATCCCTGTGCTGGGCCGGGCATTCCTGTGTCATGTTGGCTTTGAGTGCCGGGAAACTGGGAGCGGCCATTTCCAGGGAAACAGGCCGCGCTCACACAAAGCCCTCGGGATTCGCCCGCTGTAAGGATTTCTAATCCTGTTAGGAGGGATTTTCCCTGCTAATTCCATGCTCATCGAGGCTCCCTCTGAGGCAAAGCCGAGCCGTGAGGCTCCTCCCGAGCGTTCCCGATGGGATTCCGACCGCCGCTCGCGCAACTGGAAACGCCGCAACTCCGCAACGCTCCCGGAATAACCCGTGGGAACGCGACGGGGCGGGCAGGGAGCGCCCCCGGAGCGGGGCTGGGAATAACAAACCGGGAGGGAAGAGCAGGAAAACCCGGCCCAAACGACCTTTCCCTGGCTCCCGCGGACGCTTGACAGAATTCCCGCGGGAGGTCGCGAAACGCGCCGGGAATTCCTCAGCGCCTTTTAAAAGGTCTTTTTTTCATTTTTCTTTCCTTTCTCCCTCTTTTTTTTTTTTTGTTTGTTTTTTTTTTTCCTTCTGTTTTCCCTTGTTTTCTCCCGTTTGTTTTCCAAGCAGGACCCCAACTATGGCTGGTGGCCTCTTTTCTATTGACAGACACTACTTTGAAGAGATAGGAACTTACGATGCGGGAATGGATATCTGGGGTGGCGAGAATCTTGAAATGTCCTTTAGGGTAATTCCTCTTTTCCTTCCTTTTCTCTCCCTAAAAAAAAATTCCCACCCCCCGGTGCTGTCATTCCAACAGGGAATTCCCCCCTTTAGCCGGCCTGCAAGTCGTGGGTTCAACGGAATTTATAAAATCTGGGAAAGCCTCGTTGGGGGTGTTTGGAATCCTTTTGAAACGTTGGGATAGCGGGGCTTTTTCCGCCTTCAAAATTCCAGGTGCTTCAGTCATTCCTTCATGGAATGAGCGAGGCGTCCCACGAGTGCAAATGTTGGTGGAAATTTCTGTTTAAAAAAATGTTAAAAATACATTTTTAAGATTTTTTGGAAGTGATGACATCGTGGACTTGCAAGTTCTGGCTGGAATTCCGGGGTCTGTGCCAGGGAAATCCCGCATCCTGCAGCAAGGGGTGATATTCCCGCCGGGATAGGCGTGTGCCCGCACCTCAGGGGGAAATGCACAGTCTCTGCCCTTTGGATAGAAAGGAAAAGGGGGAAATGGAGGCTTGGCTAAGGAATGCTTGGAAAGGATGTTGGGAATGGCTCTGAGCTCCCCTCATGTGTCACAATTCCTGGATTGAATTACGGGAAGAACCCCTGGGATAACTCCCTGGTACCCACAGGACGTCCTGGGAATGCCCTTTCCCCCTTTTCCCATCTTTTCTATCCAAGCAGGACTATTTTCCGTGCCAGGAATCCCTTTGAAGGTTATTAGGAAGCAGATTTTTCCCCGAGAAGCCCAACTGGGAATTGCAAAGCTTTTCCAGGCCATTCCTCTGAACTCCCATCGTTCCCTGTGCTGGAAAATCAAAGGGCTGAGTTCCTCCTCCTGGATGCTTCAAACGAGGAGATTTCCACATTTTTTGGTGCTTTAACCCCAAAAATTCCTCCTTGGATGTGCAATTCCCCGTGCAGGGATTATTTCACCTTCACACTGGGAGAATCCCGGTTTTCCATGGTTTAGAGGGGATCCCTGGAGCAGGCACTGCTTTAACGCATTCAAAAGGTGCCTCTCCCACCCTGAATTAACGGGGGCAGGAAGGGAGATAAATTGGGATATTGCCCTGGGAAAGCCAGGGAATCACCTGGCGCTGTTTGTTGGGATGTAGAGCCTCGGGAAGGAAAACCACCCCAAAATTCCGGGACATTTTGTGGGACTGGATCAGCGACATCCCAGGTGTTCCAATCCCAGCCGAGGGAAAAAAGCAGCAGGAAATTGGTGCCCAGGGAGGCTCCTGCAGCTCCAGAGCTGCCGTTATCCAGCGGGATTCGGGAACGTCTCCCGGCTGCCAGGAAAACACCGGGAGCAAATCACGGCTTGGGAAATGACGGGGCTTGGAGCGAGCCACGGGAATGCTCCTGGAGCTGCTCTTATCTCCTGAGGGGAGGGAGGAGATTCGGGATTGGGCCGGAATTCAGAAAACGATCCCAAAAAATTGTGTTTCATGAATCCCTGGATCCTCCAAAAAGTTATCCGGTGCCTTTCCCTTCCCGGGATGGCGGCTGTGACCGTCTCATCCGCACCCAGCTCCAACGTTATCCCAAAGAATAATTTAAAGGATTCCCAGCATTTTTTGGTCTCACAGGCATTTCCAGGAGGAGCATCCATGGGGTGTAATTTGATTATTTTGGGAAAATCCATGTTTTTCCTTTTGGCTGCTGCTCGTTGCTGATGGATCTTTAATGATTCCTTTAGGGAATGTCTTTAATTGGGGAAAAATAACGATAATTCCCGGCAGGAATCCCTTACATCTCCAGGAGCCTGCTTTAGTGAAGGAAAACCTGATTTATCCCTAAACCTTCTTTTTATTTATGGAATTACTGAAGCGTTTTTCATTTCCTGTTAACTTCTCCAAGTGGTTTTTTCCCAGTTGGAGAATGCCCTGAAAACTTGGTGCTCAGAAAGGGAATTCCTATGGATTTGGAAAGGGAATTAAAAAGAAATTGTCCCTCAGAGAAAAGAAATTATTCCTTGGAATAATCCAAGCAGGGCTGGGGAGAGGGAATGGGAGCTGTGAGAGGGATAAGGTGGTGTTTATTTGGGATTTCTGGCACTGCTGGAAAGGACAGGGAAAAGGAGATTTCCCCAGGGATGTGACAGAGACAAATTGTTCTGATCTCTGGAATTCCTACTTCGGCCGTTGTGGGAATTGTGACAGGAAAAGGATAGGGAGCAGGAAGGGTTCATTCCTGTAGAATCCAGGTAGAATCCCGGCTCTGGAGCCAGGCTGGGAGAGCTGGGAACGTTCACTTGGAGAAGGGAAGGATCCTGGGAAACCTCAGAGCCCCTTCCAGAGCCTCCAGGAGAGCTGGAGAGGGACTTGGGACAAGGCATGGAGGGACAGGACACAGGGAATGGCTTCCCACTGCCAGAGGGCAGGGAGAGATGGGATATTGGGAAGGAATTCCTGGCTGGGAGGGTGGGGAGGGGCTGGCCTGGAATTCCCAGAGAATTCCCAGTGGCTGCCCCTGGATCCCTGGAAGTGCCCAAGGCCAGGCTGGAGCAGCCTGGGATAGCAGGAGGTGTCCCGTGTGTGGGGAACAGATCCCTGAATCCCACAATCCTGAGCCAGGATGGGAACTCCTGGAAAGGAGTCCCTTCCCCGGGGAGCATCCAGCAAGGTTGATTTGTTTGGGGTTTTTCAACAACATTGGAAAAATTCCTTTTCCCAAGAAGAGGGTGCGGGTTCCCTCACATCCAGCGCCAGCTGGCACCGGGAGCAGATTCCTCCAGGGAGAGCCAAAAACGGGCTGGGAAAAGCGTCCAGGAACAGATCCTCTCCAAAATGGTGCCGTGGCAGGAATTTCCTGCCGGCTGGAAGGGGAAAACAGCGAGGGAATGCTGGGATTTGGGATGGAGGGCGCCTCAAAGGCTGCGTCCTCCTTCCTGGCCCCGCCAGGCACTTCCGAGTTGCTCCGTGAGCACATCCCTGCTGGATATTTGGGATTTATTCCATGTGCACATCCCTGCTGGATATTTGGGATTTATTCCGTGTGCACATCCCTGGTGGATGTTTGGGATTTATTCCGTGAGCACATCCCTGCTGGATATTTGGGATTTATTCTGTGAGCACATCCCTGCTGGATATTTGGGATTTATTCCGTGTGCACATCCCTGCTGGATGTTTGGGATTTATTCCATGTGCACATCCCTGGTGGATATTTGGGATTTATTCCATGTGCACATCCCTGGTGGGTATTTGGGATTTATTCCATGCTCCCTCTGGTATTCCCTGGCATCCCTCAGCCTGAAGTCCCATGTGAGCAGGGAAGCACAGGGATATTTGGATGCTGATCCCACAGAACCCGTCCCTCCCCATGCCCACGGAATTCCGGAGCGGGAGGGAGCCCGAATGAACTCGAACCTGCCTTGGTTGCCATGGTAACCCGGGCCTGTGTCCAGGAGCTGGAATTCCAAGATTCCACCGCTGCTCCTGCTTCAAACTCCCAAAAAACCTCTGGGATTTGACAGCAGGAGGGGCCTGGAAATAAATAATTGGAATAAATAATTGGAATAAATAATTGGAATAAATAATTGGAATAAATAATTGGAATAAATAATTGGAATAAATAATTGGAATAAATAATTGGAATAAATAATTGGAATAAATAATTGGAATAAATAATTGGAATAAATAATTGGAATAAATAATTGGAATAAATAATTGGAATAAATAATTGGAATAAATAATTGGAATAAATAATTGGAATAAATAATTGGAATAAATAATTGGAATAAATAATTGGAATAAATAATTGGAATAAATAATTGGAATAAATAATTGGAATAAATAATTGGAATAAATAATTGGAATAAATAATTGGAATAAATAATTGGAATAAATAATTGGAATAAATAATTGGAATAAATAATTGGAATAAATAATTGGAATAAATAATTGGAATAAATAATTGGAATAAATAATTGGAATAAATAATTGGAATAAATAATTGGAATAAATAATTGGAATAAATAATTGGAATAAATAATTGGAATAAATAATTGGAATAAATAATTGGAATAAATAATTGGAATAAATAATTGGAATAAATAATTGGAATAAATAATTGGAATAAATAATTGGAATAAATAACGAGAGTCAATAATTTGGGTCCCTCTGGCTGCTCAGGAGGGACTAAAGCCCAGGGCAGCCTTGGATTCCCATCCTGGAGGGATTTAAAATCCATGGACACGGTGCTCGAGGACAGGGATCAGCGCTGGGTGTGGATAACATTGGACTCCATGGCCTGAGAGGTCTTTTCCAACCTAAAGAATTCCATGGTTTTGTGACTGTCACTCCGCAGTGATCCAGCAGCAAAATTCCTTATTCCATTTAACCCCAAAGTTCTGCATTCCAGGATTAAATCCTGGTTTATTTTTGTCCATCACACTGAGCTCATCCCAAGCACGGATTTTGGCTCCAGCTCTGGAAAGGGACAATTTCCATGTGGGAAAAGCTCCTCACATTGCCTTTTCCATGGAATTTTTTGGGAGTCAGCAGCACACGAGGCAGAGCACACAGCTGGGTGTCCCCTCCCGGGCTCTGGGATGTGCTGCTGGGTATCCCTGGATGTGACAATGACCCGGGAATGCTGGGGCTTTCCTCGGGATGGCCACGGACAGGATTCTGCTTGGAAAAGTTTCTAAAAATGTAAATACGGAAACAAATAGAAATACATTTATATCAAAACAGATGAAATATTTTATATACATAAATATAAATATTTACATATAATTTATATGTATATTAAAAAATATATATATATAAATT
>VZRJ01013835.1:36371-52876 GCA_013397565.1 Ptilonorhynchus violaceus
ATATAAATATATATTAAAAATATATAGATGTGTGTGTAAAAGTTCTCCTCTGCTCCATTAAATATTACGGAATCCTGGAAAATCCACGCCCCGCACTCATCCATCAGAGGATGACGCCATTCCCGGTAGGATGGGGCCTTGTTTGCGCTCCAAGGTCCCGAATCCAAGCGTTCCATTCCCAGCCGTTCAACTCCGGGCACTTTTGTCTCTACCCAGAGCCCCGTGCCTGGATTTTCCCTCAAAATACCCTCGGAATTCCGTGATAAATGGTGTGGGGAAGGAAATAGGGACGCGGCCGCCGCCGATCCCTCTGAGGTTTGGGGTGGGCTGGGCTCCATGTTTTCCATTCCCGTCGCAGATCTGGCAGTGCGGGGGCTCCCTGGAGATCGTCACCTGCTCCCACGTGGGACACGTTTTCCGCAAGGCCACGCCCTACACGTTCCCGGGGGGAACGGGCCACGTCATCAACAAGAACAACCGGAGGCTGGCCGAGGTGTGGATGGACGAGTTCAAGGATTTCTTCTACATCATCTCCCCGGGTGAGGCTTTCCTTGGGATCGGCTCAGGGCCTGGAGAGCTGCCTGGGAAAAGGGAAGCGGGAATGTCATGTGTGGGTATGTCACGGAGGCGTGGGATGGTTTGGGTTGGAAGAGCGCTCTGGGATCGTGGAGCCAGGAGCCCTGGAGCTCCAGGAGAGCTGGAGAGGGACTTGGGACAAGGCATGGAGGGACAGGACACAGGGAATGGCTTCCCACTGCCAGAGGGAAGGGTCAGATGGGATATTGGGAAAGAATTCCTGGCTGGGAGGGTGGGGAGGGGCTGGGCTGAAATTCCCAGAGCAGCTGTGGCTGCCCCTGGATCCCTGGGAATGTCCCAGGCCAGGTTGGCCGGGGCTTGGAGCAGCCTGGGATAGTGGGAGGTGTCCCTGGGCATGGCAGGGGTGGGATTAGAGAATCTCTGAGGTCCTTCCATCCCAAACCATCCTGGAATTCTGGGATTTGATGACCTCGTTCTCTCAGCCTGTCTATTCCTGGCTGTGGCCATTTCATTTCCACATTAAATACTGCGTCGGTCATTCCATGGGGAAAGTTCCATGGCCAGAACAAGCAGAGTCAGCTGGAAAAGGGAATTCCCGGGAAGGTTTGGAGTCCCTGTGCCCTCGGGGTGCTCCTGACCCTCTTCATCTCAATCATTCATTCACGGTCACTTTCCTTTGGCTTTTCCAGCCGGGAAACCCCTGACATGGATTCAGTTTTCCAAGTGGTTTTTGTTTACATAAACAAAATTATTCTCAGTTTTGGAACTATTTCATTCCAGAGGAATTTTTTTCCACCTTTCTCCTTGTGAATTAATGTCTCCTTGTTCAGCAAGGATGCATTTCCCAAGTTTGGAATTCCCTTGTGATTCCCTTTTCCATTTTCAAAATGGAAATTTCAGGACATTTTCCTGAATTGAAATTCCATTTTCAGGACAATTTTTTAGGAAAAAATTCCAAGGCAGGTGCAACACAGCCCTGGAGCCTTTTCATTTGCTCTGCTGGGAGCACATCCGCAGCTTCCTGAGATATTTTAATCCATTCTTTCCACGACTTTCCATTCCTTTCTTGCTCCCAAGGATGTTTTCCTTAAGTTTCCTTATTGAAGTGTTTCTCAGCCATTCCCTGTTTTTATTTTCCCTGCGAGTCCCGTGGATCATTTAGGGAGTGGTGACAATAAGGAGGGATTGATTGATTGATTGATCGATTGATCGATTGATGGGGGCTGGGATTTCAGTGGAGCAGGAGGGAATAGGGAGTTTGTTGGGATCTGTATGGATGAGCTCCCTGCAGGAACACGAGGCAGGATGAATGAGCCGGTTGGATTCCTCAGGATTGGGAATGTGCCCTTCCCGGTGAAATCACCCGAGGACTCACTCAGATACATCAGTAAAGGAGAATCCCACAATCCTGGTTTGGGATGGGAGGGATCTCAAATCCCATCCAGCCCCACCCCTGCCATGGGCAGGGACACCTCCCACTATCCCAGGCTGCTCCAAGCCCCATCCAGCCCGCACTCGGGCACTTCCAGGGATCCAGGGGCAGGCACAGCTTTCCCGGGAAGCTGTGCCAGGGCCTCCCCACCTTGTCCCAGTTATTCCCATTAGAAAAGCGTGGGAAAAGTGTTTTGTAAAAACGTGAACAAGATTTTTTTATTAGTTTGGAATAGGAAGAAATGCAGGAATTCCATGGTCCAGCCTTTCCCCATTCCTAAACGACCCAGCCGGAAAAGAGATCATTTCCCAAGCATTCGCTTTGCCCAATTAATGAATGAATTAATGAAGGTTTCCACAGCTCCGTGGAGCGGCAGCAGCGCATCCCCCACAGCCCGCGCTTCCCAATCCCAGGGCCACGGGTGGGACGTTCCCCGGGAGCTGACGGGCTCTTCCCTTGGCGTTCCAGGCGTGGTGAAGGTGGATTACGGAGACGTGTCCGTGCGGAAAGCCCTGCGGGAGAGCCTCCGCTGCAAGCCCTTCTCCTGGTACCTGGAGAACGTCTATCCCGACTCCCAGATCCCGCGGCGCTACTACTCCCTGGGAGAGGTACGGGGGGCTGCTCCCGGGGGGAAAACACCGGGAAGGGCAGGGAAAGAGTGGGACAGGGGACTGGGAAGTGCAGGAAACCAGTAAATATGGGAAACCAATAGTACAGGAAACGGGGAAGAACTGGAAACCAGGAAGTAAAGAAAATCCAGAAGTAAAGAAAATCCGTAAGTACAGAAAACCAGGAACTACAGGAAACCAGGAGTACAGAAAACCAGGAATACAGGAAACCAGGAATACAGGAAACCAGGAACTACAGGAAACCAGGAACTACAGGAAACCAGGAATACAGGAAACCAGGAAATAAAGGAAAAACCAGTAAGTGCAGCAAACCAGTGACAGGAACCAGGAACTACAGCAAATGAGGGAGTGCAGGAATCCAGTGATACAGGAAACTGGGAAGAACTGGAAACCAGTAAGTAAAGAAAACCAGGAAGTGCAGCCAACCAGTAACACAGGATTCCAGTAGTGTAGGACTCCAGGAATTGCCATCCCTAAGGAGATGAGGAGGGTTTGGAGCCGGGACTCAGGTGCCGGAGTTCCCTCCATGTCCCTTATTTCTCTTTATTTCCTATTTCTCTTTATTCCTTATTTCTCTTTATTCCCTATTTCTCTTCATTTCCTATTTCTCTTTATTCCTTATTTCTCTTTATTTCCTATTTCTCTTCATTTCCTATTTCTCTTTATTCCTTATTTCTCTTTATTCCTTATTTCTCTTCATTTCCTATTTCTCTTCATTTCTTGTTTCTCTTCATTTCCTATTTCTCTTTATTGCTTATTTCTCTTTATTCCTTATTTCTCTTTATTCCCTATTTCTCTTCATTTCCTATTTCTCTTTATTCCTTATTTCTCTTCATTTCCTATTTCTCTTCATTTCCTATTTCTCTTCATTCCTTATTTCTCTCCACTTCCGGCAGGTTTTATTTCCTTGAACTCATTTTTAAGGGGAAGTTGCTCTTCCATTAAAAACCTCCCGTTAAACGGAGTGTGTATTCCAAATGTTCACCGGGCAGATTTATCTCCGGAAAGGAGCAGGAGATTGGAAAAGGGAGCTTTGGGATTCACATTTTGACACAATGAATATGCAGCTGTCGAAGGGAATTTTCCATCATCATTTATTGCTTAGGAAGAGACTAAAAATTCCTTTTTTTTGGCTTTTTTTTGGAAGAAATGTTTGTTCACTGAGTGTTTTCCAGCCTGGAGCTGAGGATCACAGGCATTCCCAAAAATCCCATGGTTCTGGGACCACCGGGAGGTGAAATTCCTTTAAAATTCAACAAATCCGCTGTTAAAAATATTCCATCGGGTTGTTCCTACGCTGCCTTTTAAAAGCTCTGGAATGGGTTGATTTGATGATGGAATAACAACCAAAGGATTTGATGATGGAATAACAATCAAAGGATTTGATGATGGAATAACAATCAAAGCAGCAAAAGGCTTTTATTTTTCTGACATCCAGGGAAGTGATTTCCCATTGGAATGAAAGGCACCGGAGGATTCCCAGGTTAATCCTGCCAAAATAAAGGGAAGTGTGGGTTCACAGCAGGGACAGGACTCGTCTAAGGAATGTCAAATACAGCGGGATTGTGCCGCATTGTCAGGCTGGGAAATGGGATGAGGAAGTCGGGAAATTGTGATTGAACACCTGATTTTTGCCAGCGTGGCCTCGGTTTCCATGGAAACATCAGCTCAGGCAGGAGCTGGGAATTAAACCCTGACTTGGCTGTTCCAGCTGGAGCAGGAAAGGGGAATTTTAGCCATAAACTCCAGGGAAGAGCAGGGAAACCATTCCACGACTTTTTGGGAGCGTGATCGATCTACAAATTGCAGTTTTCTGCACAAACACGACAGGCCCGGGCGGTTTTTTAAGGAATATTTCCCCTCTTTCCCTCGTGCAGATCAGGAACGTGGAAACCAACCAGTGCTTGGACAACATGGGCCGCAAGGAGAACGAAAAAGTGGGATTCTTCAACTGCCACGGCATGGGAGGGAACCAGGTACGGGAAAACCGGGAAAAGCGAGTTATGCGTACGAGAATTCCTGCTGAATATTTTAATTATCTGTTCAATTGGTGCCATTTGGGTGGAATCAGAGAATCCCAGGATGGTTGGGGTTGGAATGGGAATAAAGCCCCTCCCATCCCACCCCTGCAGTGGGCAGGGACACTTCCCACTATCCCAGGAAGGTGGAAGTGGAAGGCGTCTTGGAAGGACTTGGACACTCCCAGACATCCAGAGGCAGCCACGGCTTCTCTGCGAATTCCATCCCAGCCTCTCCCCACTCTCCCAGGCAGGAATTTTTCCAGATATCCCGGTTTGGAGTAGCCGTTGGTGATCCCTGGATCCCGTTGCAGGTGTTTTCCTACACGGCGGACAAGGAGATCCGCACGGACGATCTGTGCCTGGACGTGTCGCGCCTCAACGGGCCCATCCTCATGCTCAAGTGCCACCACCTGAGGGGCAACCAGCTCTGGGAATACGATGCCGAGGTATCCCGGGGCTCGGGAACGGCCTCGGGGCCGGCGGGATCTTCCTGGGACGATCCCGGGATCGCCGAGGTTGGAAAACTCCTCCAAGGATCGAGTCCAGGCTGTGCCCGGTCCCCTCCTTGTCCCCAGCCCGGAGCACTGAGTGCCACATCCAGGAATTCCTTGGACAGCTTCAGGGATGGGACTGCACCATTCCCTGGGCAGTTCCAAGGCCTGACCGCCCTTTCCATGAGGAAATTCCTGCTGCTGTCCAGGCTGAGCCTCCCCTGGCACAGCCTGAGGCCGTGAACCTGAGCTGGGAACAGGGATGTGTCCCTACAAAGCCTCATCTGCAGTTTTTATGGAAACAAAGCAGAAAACAAAATTTATTCGTTTTTTTCCCGATGGATTCCAACTGGATTTCCGATCCAGTTGATTTCCATTGCCTCTGTGTTTATTCCCTTTCTGTATCCCAGCCCCCTCCTCAGTTTGGCCCTTCCAGGAGGTGGGATGTGGCTTTTTCCAGGATTGGAAGGGAGTCCAGGTTGAAGAAATGGGATCAGGTTCCAAAATTAACATAAAATATGTGTAAAATCTCAGGATTTTATGGCCAAAAACTCTTTTTAAGGGATAAAGTGGATGAAAATGAAAAATTAATGGAAAGAGTTGTCCAGTCCTGGCAGCCCCTCATTCCCAGAGGGATTGAAAAGTCACGTGGATGCAGCACTTGGGAATGTGGGATAGTTGGACTCAATGGCCTTGGAGGGCTTTTCCAACAGAAACCATTCCATAATTTTAATCTGAAAAAGAAAAAGGAATTCTTTCTCTCCCTGCACGTTTTCCAAAGTTCGGGTGGTTTTGAGGATGTTCATTCCAGGTGATCCCTGGATTTCAGATCTTACACCCTCTTTCCTCCTCTTCCTTCCTGGAAGTGGATGAGAATTGATTTTTAATCCACGTTTTATTGGTTTCAATGGATATTAAGGGACGGCCGGATGTCCAGGACATGGATTTGGTGTCACGGGTTCCTGCTCCGTCTCCAAACCCAACATTCCCTGGTTCCCAGTTGCCCCCAGCAGATCCAGGCAAGGCTCTGCTGGGATCCAGGGTGGTTCTGTTTGGAGAATTCCCGGGGGATCCCGCTGGATCCAACACTTCCTGATGCAGCGGGATCACGGGCTCTGCCCACTCCGTGGTGGGTTCAGGGTGCAACACCTGGAATTCTGGGGTTTTCCCACTCTAAAATTGGAATATTCCACGTTTAACTCATCAATTCCTCAAGGGATAAATTGAAAAAATATCTGTTTAAAACATAAATTTTATTGGCATTTTTCCAGGGCAGCATTTTTCCAGTAGGAAAATACTGATGGATTTGACACTGCATTTTTAAAAGTATTCACAATTTTTCCTGCCTGGAAAGCTGGAATTCTTCCCACCAAATTCTCCCTTCTAACGCAGGGAATGGGTTGGTTTTCCCCTTAAATTGAGCAGCGCAGACCCAGGGTGGGGAATTTCCCGGGAATTGTGTAAAACCCGGCTCAGCCATGAGATGGAGCTCATGGAACAGAAATGCTCCATGTTTTCATGGGATCAAGGATTCGCTGCCGGTTCTCGTGGAAAACATCCCTTTGCGTTCCATACTTTTGGTATTTATTGCCCAAATCCTTTTATCCTCAGTTTTACCTGGAATATTCGAATTCCAGCTGCCCACCTTCCCTTTCACTTCGCCATTGCCATGTATTATATATCCATTAATGTATTATTGACCTCCAAACATTCCCAATATCCAGGATTTTTTCCCAAGAAATCAACCACTCTGTGATAATCCAATTTTTTTTTCCCAGATAAACGGTTACAAGGTGTTGCCTGAATCCCTTGTATCCCTTCCTTTGGTTTTCCGCTGGAATTACCCTGATTTTCCTCGCTCATTCAGGAATTGCATGCAGGGATTTGAGGTGGTTGTGCCTCCTGCTGAAATATTTGGGAATGAGGGCATGGCAAAGGACAACAGGGCCACGATTGGAGGTGTTAATGATCCTAAAAAAGGGATTTCCCAAAGGGATTTCCAGGGAATTTGCTAGGATTTCGTGCTGTTATGAATTTTTTATAATCTTCTACTTGAGTTTAATGGGTGGGTTTTAAATCTGGACGAAACTCAAGGCTCCCATTCCTGGTGGTTCCCGTTGTGACATCCAGGGAAACCTCTGGCTGTGGAGAGGCGTGAGATCTTGGGATGTGACACGCGTGAAGGAATCCAGGGAAAAAATAACGTTGGAAATGTGTCACGGATGATAAAAAGGAATTTATTTCCTTGTGGATGAATGGTGATGTCAGGATTGACTCCTGATGGATTCCTCAGGATTTATTCCAAGGCTGCCAGAGCTCCAGGAGCGTTTGGACAACGCTCCCAGGGATGCACAGGCTGGGATTGGTGGGGGGTCTGGGCAGGGCCAGGGGTTGGATCCATGATCCTGTGGGTCCCTTCCAACTGAAAATTCCATGATTTGTCCCTGCGTAATTACCACTGTTTGTTCCCAGTCACGGTCTCCATGCAAAGCTCTGGAATTTCCAATCAGGGGGAGCTGAGGAGCTCCACAAAAAAGTTTCTCGGGTCACTGACTCCACTTTCCTTTTGTTCTCCCTCCCCTCAGTATTTTGGGAAGTGGGAATATAGCTTTGAGGTAAGTTTGATGCCGACTGCAATCCCTGTGCCAGATCCCGATCCCTGGATAGCTCCTCCAGCAGTGCCTGTAGCGGTGACCTCACCCAGTGCTTTTCCATAGCTGCTGCTCCAACATTCCAGAGCTTCCTGAGCCAGCCTGGGAGAGCTGGGAATGTTCACCTGGAGAAAAGAGGGATCCAGGGAGAGCTCAGAGCCCCTTCCAGGGCCCAAAGGGGCTCCAGGAGAGCTGGAGAGGGACTTGGGACAAGGCATGGAGGGACAGGACACAGGGAATGGCTTCCCACTGCCAGAGGGCAGGATTAGATGGGATTTTGGGAAAGAATTCCTGGCTGGGAGGGTGGGGAGGGGCTGGGCTGGAATTCCCAGAGAAGCTGTGGCTGCCCCTGGATCCCTGGGAGTGTCCAAGGCCAGGCTGGACGGAGCTTGGAGCAGCCTGGGATAGTGGAAGGTGTCCCTGCCCATGGCAGGGCTGGAATGGGATGGGCTTCAAATGTCTTTCTATCCCAAAGCATTCCATGATTCCACGCACCAGGAGAAGACTGGCCACATTCCCACCATCACGTTTATCCCCACGTGAGGAATCCACTACCATTGGATGTGGAATATCCTGTAAACACCCAACGGAGAGAATTCCCAGTCCTTTACTCAGGGGCCTCTGCTTTCCCTGGAAAGATTCCCGGGCGGGAGGGAGCAGGGAGCAGCGATCCAGAGGGAACCGAGGCCGGCACTGATGTCCCTGCTGCTTCCTCACAGTGACATTTCAGGGACACTTGTCCCCGGGATTTGGAGTGGCTGCTTTGTTCTCACGGCACTTTTTCCGTGACCGAGCCAAAAACCTGGAGGAGGGAAGGGTGAGGGGCTGGGATGTGGGAAGAGCGTTCCCGGCTGCTCCAGCAGCGCCAGCCCTGGGTCCCACGGGGATGGGGGGACAGTGGGAAGAATTTAGGGAAGTGGGAGCTCCACTTCATCTCACCCCACCTGGNCTGGGAGGGTGGGGAGGGGCTGGGCTGGAATTCCCAGAGAAGCTGTGGCTGCCCCTGGATCCCTGGGAGTGTCCAAGGCCAGGCTGGACGGAGCTTGGAGCAGCCTGGGATAGTGGAAGGTGTCCCTGCCCATGGCAGGGCTGGAATGGGATGGGCTTCAAATGTCCTTCTATCCCAAAGCATTCCATGATTCCACGCACCAGGAGAAGACTGGCCACATTCCCACCATCACGTTTATCCCCACGTGAGGAATCCACTACCATTGGATGTGGAATATCCTGTAAACACCCAACGGAGAGAATTCCCAGTCCTTTACTCAGGGGCCTCTGCTTTCCCTGGAAAGATTCCCGGGCGGGAGGGAGCAGGGAGCAGCGATCCAGAGGGAACCGAGGCCGGCACTGATGTCCCTGCTGCTTCCTCACAGTGACATTTCAGGGACACTTGTCCCCGGGATTTGGAGTGGCTGCTTTGTTCTCACGGCACTTTTTCCGTGACCGAGCCAAAAACCTGGAGGAGGGAAGGGTGAGGGGCTGGGATGTGGGAAGAGCGTTCCCGGCTGCTCCAGCAGCGCCAGCCCTGGGTCCCACGGGGATGGGGGGACAGTGGGAAGAATTTAGGGAAGTGGGAGCTCCCCTTCATCTCACCCCACCTGGAATTGGCACTGTAAAGGAAAAGCTGGAATTGGAGTTGGGAAAAAAACCCTCGTAAATGTTTAATTAATTATATTTTTAATTGGGTGATTCCCAAATGGGTTTCGGGGTGGTTTGTGCAGGAAATTTGCGCAGGAAAAACACCATCTATGCCCAGATTTTCCAGTGGGGAATTGCAGCAATCCAAGGGGCTGGAAGGGTGGGATTGGGAGCCACGCTCCGTGCTGGATCATGGGAATGATCTCAAGAGCAGGGAGGATGTTTGGGATATTTGTGCAGGAGAAGCCATCTCTGCCTAGGTCATTCCAGTGGGGAATTGCAGCAATCCAAGGGGCTGGAAGGGTGGGATTGGGAGCTATGCTCCACGCTGGATCATGGGAATGATCTCCAGAGCAGGGAGGACGTTCCGTGCGGAACTAAATCCCACTCCATGAATTCCCCTCCGGATACCCAGGCCCGCAGTTCGCCACCAGAGCGCTCCCAGCCCGTTATCCATTACTAATTCCCGGTTCATCCCTCCCCCGCCGTGCGCCCAACCCCGCCACCTTTCCCCCGTGTTTCCCGCTGCCGTCGCCGCTTCCCGCCGCCCGTTCCCGGTTTTCCAGAGGCGCACGTTCCTGCACATCATCACGCAGTCGTGCCTGACGCTGGGCAGGATCGAGGACGGCTCCCAGGGCCCCACGGTGGAGGCCTGCGACGGGAGCCCCCTGCAGAGCTGGATCCTCAGGAATTATTCCCGCCTGGAAGTCTTTAGGAAGATTTACTACAGCCCCACCGATTATTTCCTGTAGCCAGCGGGGGAGGTTGGTATGGACGGGGAATTTAGGACGGAGCGTGGGAAGGAATTCCCAGAAAACCCGGCTCCGGTCGCTGCCGGAGGAACTCGGCGGGATTTCTGTCTTGTTTTATTTGTACATCAGATTTTTGTGGGTTTTTAAACGTTGCTATTTTTTTTTGGTTTCAAAAATGTTCATTTTTTAATGTAATTCGTAGAATTTTTCGTAGCATTTCATCGAATTTTTCATAAAATTTCCATAGAATTTTTTCATAGGAATTTCATGGAATTTTTCGTGGAATTTCCATAGAATTATTTTTAGAGTTTTCATGGAATATTCATCAAATTTAATAGAATTTTTTCATAGGATTTTAGTGGAATTTTTAATAGAATTTTTGTAGAATTTAATAGAATTTTTCACGGAGTTTTTGTAGAATTTAATCACTTTTCATAGAACTTTTCATGGAATGTTCATAGAATTTATTAGAATTTTCACAGAATTTTTTTCGAATTTCCATAAAATTTTTCACGGAGTTTTCTTAGAATTTTTCATACAATTTTCATAGAATTTCATAGAATTTTCCATGTAAGATTTCGATATAAAACAAGACAGAAACTATTTGATAGCCCTAGGATAAAATAGATGTTTCACGTTAGCTCGTAGCATTCATTAGTTCTTAGTGCTTCTTACTCTTGGTTATTATTGGATTTAATTAATTTGGGATTAATTGAAGCCCCTGGATCCGCGGGTGTCGCCGTGCTTGGCACAGCCTGCAGCAGGGGAAGGTTTGGGCCCTGTTCCAAACACAAAAATAACCCCAACTGCAAAATATTTTTTTCCCAAAACGTTCGGTTTTTCATGGAATTTTCCTCGATTTTGCTCACAGACCGTTAATAGAATTGTTGAATTTAATAGAATTTATCCGAGGATTTTCGTAGAATTCCATAGAATTCTTTTCCTGGTGACACGGGGAGATGGGGGTACTAAAACCACATTCCCTGCTGGCAGTTCCCAGCGGTTTAGTTGGAACACCAGAAAAAAGTCATTTATTTATATATAAAATACAAAAATCTATACTCATAAGCACCAATATATGTTCATTATGTCATATAAAAATATATTTTATATAAGTATTATATATGATAAACACAAATGGTATTTTTATATTATTTTATATTTTATATTATTCTACATTATATTATCACATTACGTAATATTTTTATATTATGATATCATATTTTCTATATTCTATTTTTCTCTATGATTTTGTATTTTATATTTTACCATATAATCTCAATATTTATCCTCCTGGGTGAGCACACACCAGCAAGCAGCTCCCACCATTCCAGTTCCCCCTATCCCTACGGAGATCCCAAGGTTTGCCATCCAGCTGGGCTCTTTCCGGGTTGATTCCTCCTTTCTCCCTTCTCCAGGAGGCTCCAGAATTTCCCCTCCCCCATCCCGGTTCCCCTGGTTGTTCCTTCCCGTGAAATCGGTCTCTGCTCCAGGGGGTGATCTGCACACGGGATTTCCATCCCGAAATTCCCTGTTCCCGGGGTTATGGTGTTGGGAAGAGCTGGGAATGTTCACCTGGAGAAGGGAAGGATCCAGGGAGAGCTCAGAGCCCCTTCCAGTGCCTAAAGGGGCTCCAGGAGAGCTGGAGAGGGACTTGGGACAAGGCATGGAGGGACAGGACATAGGGAATGGCTTCCCAGTGCCAGAGGGCAGGGATAGATGGGATATTGGGGAGGAATTCCTGGCTGGGAGGGTGGGGAGGCCCTGGCACAATCCCAAGGAATGGTGGAGGGAACCCCGCTGGCTCAGCTGGGCTGTACCTGTTGGGTGTTATTTAAGCACAGAATTCCCTGTTTAACTTCCCGGGATTTCTCCAGGGATTCGTTCTCCCGGTGCTTTGGAGCAGGAGGGGATTTATTCCTTCCCCAGTTTTGTCTCCTCGCTCTCCCGTCCCTCAGGAACGCGGCGGGAACAGAAGGGGTGTCCCAAAGACAGGGAAGTGTATGGGAACAGGAGAGTTTCCGTGGAATACCGAGCAAATCCATTTCCATCAGCGGTAATTCCCGCTCTGGTCTGAAACATTCCATGCGTCCATGGAGACCAAACTCCGCCATCCCAGCGGCTTGGAAACGGCATTTCCTTGGAGTTCTGTGGCCCTTTCCCGGGGGATCCCTTGGCTCAGCAGAGGGAGCGGGGTGGGATGGGGACAGATCCAGGTGGGGACATCCCGGCGCTCCATGAGATCCCTGGGGATGGGCTGCGCTCCCGGAATGGGATTGGAATAACATCCCAAATGGATGGCCATGGAGACCAACCTCCTCCATCCAAGCGGCTTGGAAACAACATTTCCTTGGACTTCTTTTGTCCTTTCCTGGGGGATCAGGGTGGGGGTGGGGACATCCCGGCGCTCCATGAGATCCCGGGGCTGGGCCGCGCTCCCGGAATGGGATCGGAGTGACCTCCCAGCTGGAATTTCAGCAGGAATTGTGTGTGTCCCGTTGCAGAAGCTCACCCTGCGGCACCTGAACAGCAACCAGTGCCTGGCGGAGCCGTCGGACGAGGACCGGCTGGTGCCCCCCAGGCGGGAGTGCGGGAACAGCCGCTCCCAGCAGTGGCTGCTGCGCAACATGCCCCCCGCGGCCTGACGTTCCCTCCTTCCCGCCGCTCCCGACGCCTTCCCGAGCCCGGCGGGAGCCTCCCGGTTCCCTCGGGCCGTGCGGGGAAGCTCCTGGGAGCCCGCGGATGATCCCGGTCGCGCTGCCGCCCGCGCGAAGCGATTCCGGAGGCGCCGTCCGGAGCCGGAGGGGTTGGGATGCGCCGCTCGCCACCGCGGAGGGTGGCACCGGGAGCCGTCCCGGCGGCGCGGCCCCAGCTGGGCTCTCCCGGAAAAGCTGGAGGAGATCCCGGAGGATCTGGGGTCTTCTCTCTCATCCGATGGGAATTGGCAGCTCCCGAGCGGCCGGGCAGAGCCGAAGGTTCGTGGATTGTGCTGGGAAAAGAGTGGGATCTGTGTGCGTGTGGAAAACCAGGCAAGGACTGCGCTCGAAGCAGGAATTCCATCGAGTGAGGGCACAGAAGAGACGGGAATGCCGGGGGGAAGGAGGGACACTCGTGGTACCATTCCGTGGGAATGGAACTGCCCCTTCCGTGGACATGGAACTGTCCTTTCCATGGGAATGGAACTGTCCTTTCCATGGGCATAGAACTCTCCCCTCCATGGGCATGGAACTGTCCTCTCCATGGGCATGGAACTGTCCCTTCCGCGGGAATGGAACTGCCCTTTCCATGGGAATGGAACTGTCCCTTCCGTGGGACTGGAACTGTCCCTTCCATGGGCATGGAACTGTCCCCTCCGTGGGAATGGAACTGGGGCCGGACGTGGGGCTCAGGGGACGCCTGGAGGGACCAGAACGGAGACCTCGGGAGCGCCTCCATCCCCCGCACATCCATGGATCCCTGCATCCCGCCGGGACACGGGCAGAGCCGCATCCCTGAGCACGGAGAGCCGGACCCGCTCCCAGCTCTGCCTCCGGGCGTTCCCGCTCCCGTAGGAATCACAGGGGCTCCTTTCTATTTTCCAGGATTTGGGGGCTGGATCCTGGTGCGGGGGTGGTCGCTCCCAAAGTGCTGCCGGCACTCGGGAGCCGCTCCCGGCCGGAATGTGGGGACAGCTCCTGTCCGTGCAGGGACATTCCCAAAATGCGCTGGGAACATTTCCTTTGGCTGCCCCGAATGCAGCCGTGGCACTCTGGGCTGGGTTTGTGGGAATTCTCCCAAATCCCAGGGCGGCGCGATCCCAGCACGGGTAAGTGGGGAAATGTTTCCCAGGATTTCGCTCCCAATTCCTCCAAAGCTCTGTAAATGCACTGGCTCATTAAAAATGACAATATTTTCCGTATCATCTCTGGTTTTTATGGATTAATCCCGGCACGTGTGGACACATCCTGAATTTATAGAGGGGATTTTCGGGATTTTGGGAATTTCCACGCAGGAAGAGAGGAACGGATGATTTATTTCGTCTCCTTCCCGAGGGATTTGGCCGCACACGGAGCCCTGGGTGGCTCCCGCGTCCGGGAATTCGGGTCGGGTGTGGAAGGGGGAGAGGGTGGGGTCACTCTTGGGATCCCCATGGAACATCCCTGGATCCCAGGGCTGCCCTGTCCCATCCCAAGGTTCCCTGATGTCGTAGCTGGTCCTCTTTATAACGTTATAATTTTATAAATATCCATATAATTTATAAATTTATAGAGTTTTATAACTCGTCCTACGCTGCTGCAGTGCCCCTCAATCAACCACGCCGCAAAAGGATTAATTAATATCCCACTTAACGAGATTCCCGCCATCCAGAGCCGCTTCCCTGCCCATAAAAATACAGGAAAAGCTCCAAATGAACCCTTTTTATGAGGAATTCCCTGCTCCAGGTTGTCCTGGCAGGCGCTGGGGGCTCTGCTGGAGCTGGGGGTGACTCCGAACCCCCGGCTGGTGAGGAAAGCACTCGGGAAGGGGCAATTAACGGCTCCTGCTAATTACAGGGGGTCAGTCCTCCCGCTGGTGAGTGATGAACGCACGCACAGAGGGATTTTCCCTTCTTTTCTCCCCTGGAATTCCTCAGAAATGTCAATAATTGGGGTTGATGACAGAAAATTGCAGAGGGGGATCCAAGCCCCGCCTCATTCCCACTAAAATCTGCTTTATCTCTTCTTTTGGGATCTGTTTAGAGGGTTTAGGGATTCACCCCCTCTGGATGAAGCCCCTCAGGGTGTTTATGGGGTCAGGACCGCCTGCTCCAACTCCCATTCCAAACTGGAAGTGGTTTTTTTCAGAGGGAAAACGGCGGGATCTGCCCTCAAATCCGTATCCAGGGCAGTGGGAATGGATGACCCAGGTTTGGGAATGCCTCTGTTAATTCGGGAAATAAAGGATTAATTTCATCTTTGATTTGCCGTGGTCCCCATGTCAGCTCAAGCCTGGAAAAGCTTCCAGTGGGAAGCAGCAGTGCAGGGAATGCTGATGCTGCTGGGAGAAAAGGCTCAAAAACGGATCCCGATTTAAAAAAGGAATGAAACTGCTGGAATTGCTGCGGTGCCTGAGGCTGCACAGCTCATCCCAGCCTTTCCCTCTCCTGGGAATCACCTCCAGTGCCGGAACAGGAATTAGAGCTGCTTTATTCCTGTCTGAACTCTGCAGGAATTTGATTGAACTGTGGGATTTTTCCAGGATTCGGTGGTGGAAGGAGCCAAGCCCAGTGGGAATGCTGGGACGGAGCAGATCCCCGCTGGCTCCAGGGATGAGGGCAGGAGCAGGAGACAGGAGGAGGTTTGGGATCCTTTAACTGAGATTGATTTCCTGGAGAACAGGAGCAGAGGTCCTTGGTGCCCTTCCCACAGGAGTTTTGGTGTCCAGGGATAACACCACCCTTGTGGATTTTAATTCCAGTAATTCCAGGGAATGGCTCCCCTCGGACTGTTGTCACTCCTGTGACTGTAGTGTGATGGATAACATGGAATCTTTGCCTGGTTCCAGCCTACGGGTGGGAAAGAGGCGGGAGAGGCCTGTGGGAAACAGGGAGGAAGGAGGAATGGGAGGAACAGGAGAGGCTGGAGGGTCTCTGAGCCAGGAGGGTTCTGGCAGCGCGGCCAGAATTTGGGATGGATTCCGCCCGGGATTCCTTTCAATTGGGTGGGAAAATGAGCAGACACCGCGGGTGCCAGCAGGAAAAGGTGGGGAGCGGGAGGGATCGTGGATGGGAAAGAGAAAAATGAGACGTGTTTTGGTGAAACTGAATTTGTTTTCTAACAAAAGAATAACCTGACAAAGAAAATAACCTGCACCGGAAATGCAGTGGGGGGAAAGATCCTTGGAAAGCAGTTCTGGGAAAGGTGGAGGGATAATTTGGCAATCCAAATTTCCTCTGGAGCAGCAGGAGAAGGAGGGAGTGAGGATCAAAGGGCCTTGGATACCTTCTGGCCCTTGGGAGCATCAGCAGGTCCCTTCCAACCCAAACTGTTCCATCATTCCACGGGTATTTATCCGAATTCTTGGACTGATTTCCTGCTTCCCACCCGTCCTGGAGCAGGGCTGAGCTTTGTGGCTCTGCCACTCGTAGGGATTTTCTTCCTGGCTGGAAGGGGCTGCGTCCCCTCCCCGTGCCGGCAGCGCCGTCTGCTCCTGCGGGGATAAAAATACCTTGGAAACTTAAATTGAAAGAGAATACAGTAAAGGTAAACATGGGATGGGCTGGGGTGGGATTGGGTGGGATGGGATGGGGCGGGGTGGGGTGGGATGGGATGGAAGAAAGGGATAGGATGGAATAGGATAGGATAGGATAGGATAGGATAGGGTAGGGTAGGATAT
>VZRJ01013835.1:53995-71900 GCA_013397565.1 Ptilonorhynchus violaceus
CGGCAAGCGGCAGCGCTTCGTGGACAAGAACGGCCGCTGCAACGTCCAGCACGGCAACCTGGGCGGCGAGACCAGCCGCTACCTGTCCGACCTCTTCACCACGCTCGTGGACCTCAAGTGGCGCTGGAACCTGTTCATCTTCGTGCTCACCTACACCGTGGCGTGGCTCTTCATGGCCTCCATGTGGTGGGCGATCGCCTACGCGCGCGGCGACCTCAACAAGGCGCACGACGACAGCTACACCCCGTGCGTGGCCAACGTGTACAACTTCCCGTCCGCCTTCCTCTTCTTCATCGAGACCGAGGCCACCATCGGCTACGGCTACCGCTACATCACCGACAAGTGCCCCGAGGGCATCATCCTCTTCCTCTTCCAGTCCATCCTGGGCTCCATCGTGGACGCGTTCCTCATCGGCTGCATGTTCATCAAGATGTCGCAGCCCAAGAAGCGCGCCGAGACGCTGATGTTCAGCGAGCACGCCGCCATCTCCATGCGCGACGGCAAGCTCACGCTCATGTTCCGCGTGGGCAACCTCCGCAACAGCCACATGGTCTCGGCGCAGATCCGCTGCAAGCTGCTCAAGGTGAGCGCCCGGGCCGGGAGAGCGGGGAAGGTTCCTTCGCGGAGCGCCCCCGTCCCGCGTGGGTGCGGCGCTGGGGGACGCGGGGCGGCGGTGGCCTCGGCGGTGCTGGGGACGGTTCGGGCTCCGTGGGCTCGGAGGGCTTTTCCGGGCTTCCGTGGCCCCGCTGCCGGTCCCTTGGGGCCGTCCCGTGTCCCTGGAGCCGCCAGTCCCACCGGGAAAGGGGAGCTTTGCATCCCTCGCTCCTGCCCGGGGTTGTCCCCGTGGCCCTGGAGCCGCCAGCCCCACCGGGAAAGGGGAGCTTTGCATCCCTCGCTCCTGCCCGGGGTTGTCCCCGTGGCCCTGGAGCCGCCAGCCCCACCGGGAAAGGGGAGCTTTGCATCCCTGACTCCTGCCCGCGGCTGTCCCCGTGTCCCCGGGGCTTGGAGCAGCCCGCTCCTGGGGAAGGTGGCCCCTGCCCACGGCCAGGGGTTGGGCTGGAGGATCCCAGATCGTTTTTTGGGTCTTCCCGCTGCTGTCCCAGCATCCCCGTCCTGTTTTCCTCGTTTCCCTGTTTCCAGGGACCACCTCCGAGAGCCTCGGGCCGCGGGCTCAGCCGTCAGGCAGCGCATTCCCGACCTCCTTGGAGATAATTCTCACATTCAGCACAGGATTGGAACGGATATTTATAGATTCCTATAAAATGCTCCGTTTCCCTGACAAGTAAATCCTTTGTAGCTCGAATCCTTCGGCGAGGCAGCGAGGAGAAAGCTCCGGGCATAATCCTGAGCTTTTTGGGCAACCCTGAGCCCGCTCAGGCAGAACTTTATTTATCTGAACTCCACGGGAAGCAGAGCCGGGGTTAGACCTGGAAAAACCCTGCCCTGGGAAGATCGAGGGTTTATCTGAGCCTCGCCGCGGCAGCTTCCAGAGGGGAGAGGGAGTCGGGATGGGGCGGATGGAAGGGGCCGGCTCGGGGGGGGTGACGCGGGCAGAGCATCCCGCACGGAGCCCACGGGAATGGGGGTGCCTCGGGTGGGTGCTGGGCAGGGAATGGGATGCCCTGTCCTTGGGATGGGTGTCCCGCAGGGAACGGGGGTGTCCTGCAGGGAATGGGGGCGCCCTGCCCCTAGGATGGGTGTCCTGCAGGGAATGGAGGTGTCCTGCCCCTAGGATGGGTGTCCTGCAGGGAATGGAGGTGTCCTGCAGGGAATGGGGGTGGCCTGCCCTCGGGATGGGTGCTGTGCCGGGAATGTGGGTGCCNAGGGAATGGGGGTGGCCTGCCCTCGGGATGGGTGCTGTGTAGGGAATGGGATGTCCTGCAGGGAATGAGGGTGCCCTGTCCTTGGGACGGGTGCTGTGCAGGGAATGGGGTGCCCTGCCCGGGTTTGGGGTGCCCTTCCCTTGGGATGGGTGCCCTGCCCGGGATGTGGGTGCTGTGTAGGGAATTGGGGCGTCCTTCCCTTGGGATGGGTGTCCTGCAGGGAACTGGGGCGTCCTTCCCTCGGGATGTGGGTACTGTGTAGGGAATTGGGGCGTCCTCCCCTTGGGATGGGTCCTGCAGGGAGCTGGGGTGTCCTTCCCTCGGGGTGCGGGTGCTGTGTAGGGAATTGGGGTGTCCTTCCCTTGGGATGGGTCCTGCAGGGAGCTGGGGTGTCCTTCCCTCGGGATGTGGGTGCTGCGCAGGGCCAGGCAGGGTCCCCATTCCCGGGGAGATCCCCCTTGGAAAACCGCTGGGCTTCCTCCCTGCTCCCCGGCAGCCCCCACGGCTGGAATCTCATCCCCATGGGAGACTCCTGAACTCGTCCTGTTCTGCCCCAAATCCCTGTTTCCCGTGGGGTTTCAGGATCGGGACTATCCCAGGGTCGGGGGGGTTGCGGGATCCCGGGCGCCCCTGGATCCCGAGGGAGTCGTGCTGGAAAGAGGGGGAGAATTCCTAAAAAACTCCCAAAATTGCCCTTGAAGAGCTTTAAAAGGATGGAACATGATGTATAAATATTAGAAATATTATTTATAAATAATTATTGATATGGATAAATATATAAAAATAACGGTACGACATTTATGTAATCTAGAAGCATATATTTATTTATATCTAATAACATTTATATAATTGAGACACGGGATTTAGCCCTATTTCATAATCAATATGTAAATATCTTTATATAAGGTATAAATATACCAAGGGGCATCCCACATTTCCCTTTGTCAAACCGAGGGACTCTCCCTAAATACAATTTAATTCCTATCTGGAGCTATTTAATATCTAATATTATATAACATATATCATATAATTAGAGTAGTTTATTAATAGCTTTAAAGCTTTTCAAAGGATATTTAAATAATTTCGAATATTTCAAGCTGTTAAAGGCCCAAAATGAGTCATTTCCGTTCCAGCAGCTGAAAATTGGGGTGGTTTTTTTTGGTCCCTTGAAGTGCCACGGGGGGAATTTTAAAAGTTGGAGCTTCAAACTTCGCGTGGCTCCGAAAGAATTCCCTGGGTTTGGAATATGGGAAAGGAAAGGGCTGTGCCTGAAAGAAAAGCAGGGCCTGGCCAGGCCTCCTGGTGAAAAAAAAGGGGAAATAAAAAGGGTAAATAAGAGGAAAAAAAAGAGGGGGAAAAGGAAAAATGGGGGGAAGGGAAAATAAAATGGGAAAAAGGAAAAAAGGAAAAAGAAAAGGAAAAAGGAAAATAGAAGGAAAAAGAGAAAAGAAAAGGGGGAAAAGGAAAAAGGGTAAAAGAGGGAAAATAAAAATGGGAATAGAGGAAAAAGGGAAGAAGGGAAAAGGAAAAAGAAAAGGGAAAAAATAAAAGAAAAGGGAAATGCAAGGGGGAAAAGGGAAAAAAGGAGAAAAGGGTAAAAAAATACAATAAAAAAGGGAATAAAGGAAAAAGGGAAGAAGAGGTGAAAGAGGGAAAATAAAAGGGAAAAAATAAAAGAAAAGGGAAAATGAAGGAAGGAAAAAAGAGAAAAGCGAGGAAGGGAAAATAAAAGGGAAACAATGGGGGGAATAAAAGGAAAATTAAAATAAAATAGGAAAAAAGGGGAAATAAAAGGAAAAAATAAAAAAGGAAAATAAAAAGGGAAAAGGAAATGAAATGAAAAAAGAGGAGAAAAGGGAAAACCAAAAAGAAAAAAGGAGGGAAAAGGGAAAAAAAAGGAAAACCGGGGGGGGGCAGAAGGAAACAAATAAGGGGAAAAAATGGGGAAATAAAGGGAAAAATAAGACAAGGCAAGGATTGCAGCAGGAAGAGCCATCCCCATCCCTGCTCCCGGGGCACTTCCCAGCCCAGCCTGCCCGCTTCTCCAGCTTTCGGGAATGTGGGGGGGGAATTCCACCCTCGCAGCTCCGGCCTGGGCTGGGGCTCCCCCGTGCTCGGGTGAGGTGCAGCCCCCACATTTCCCAGATTTCCTTTGGAAAGGCTTTGTTTTGTATAAAAGGTCCTTTTCCTTAAAATCTGTGTGGAATTGGGAATCCCACTCCACCGGGGTGAATATTCCTTTATTTTTCCTGGTGAGCTCAGAGCAGGAGAAAAACCAAGCCCAAAGCCTTAAAGTGGGGAATGAGTGGGAAGCCTCTTCTGCTGTAATGGGAATTTCGGGATGAATTTTCAGGGTTGGAAAGAGCTTGAATGTCCCTCAGAATTCCCGAGCTTCTCCCCCTCCTCCCTTGGAGCGAACGAGTCACTCAGGGTGGATTTTTTGGCAAATTATTGGCTCAAATAGCGAAATATTCCCTATGGGAATGATCCCAGAAGATCCCAGGTTGGATTCTTCCCGGGACTCAGGGCAGGTGTGAAATGAAATTTCTGGAATTCCATCTGAGATCCCTGGGAGCGGCTTGGAGCCTGTGAGATCCCAGCTGGATCCTGGAGCACCCGAATTCCCTGCAGGGCTTGTGAGGGATGTGCTGGATCCCCTGGGAATCCCACAGATCCGGGGGGAGGGAGGGCAGTGACTGCGCTGTGGGGATTTAATCCGGAGTCAGATTGGATATTAGGGAATATTTCTCCGTGGAAAGGGTGGTGAGGCTTTGGAACAGCTGCCCGGGGCAGGGGTGGAGTCGCCATTCCCGGAGGGATTTCAAAGCCGTGGATGCGGCCCTTGGGAGCGCGGGGCGGTGCTGGGAATGGTTGGACTCCGTGGGCTTGGATGGCTTTTCCAACCCAACCGCTTGGAGATTCCATGATTTCCTTCCCCCCTCTGGAGCTCATCCTTTTCCCGGGCTTTTCCTCGTCCCGGAGCCCCACGCGGCCCTCCCCGCTGGAATCCCACAACCTGGGAACGCTTCGAGCGGGAAGGGATTTCAACCCCAACGAGCAGAGGCTGAAATCCCTTGGCCATCCCGCCTCGCTCCCAGCCTCACCCATTCCAATCCCAACCTCCGCCCTGCTCCTCACTCCCCTTCTCTCCATCCCCAGTCCCGCCAGACGCCGGAGGGCGAATTCCTGCCTCTGGACCAGCTGGAGCTGGACGTGGGGTTCAGCACGGGGGCCGACCAGCTCTTCCTGGTGTCGCCGCTGACCATCTGCCACGTCATCGACGCCAAGAGCCCGTTCTACGAGCTGTCGCAGCGCAGCATGCACAGCGAGCAGTTCGAGATCGTCGTCATCCTCGAGGGCATCGTGGAGACCACGGGTGAGCGCCGGGAATTCCTTCCCGCCCTTCCTTGGGAAACTTCGCCTTCGGAAGCGTTCGATGTCACCCCCAAGTAGGGTTGGGGATGCGGGGGTTGGGATCCGGCGTTTCGCGGCTCCAGCCCGGCACTGGGAATGTTGGGGATGCCTCCGGGTGTTTTTCGGGCCGTGGATTGGGGTCCCGGTGTTCCCGTCCTGCTTTGCCAGGGTGGGAGAGCGCATCCGAGGGGGTCTGGAGCAGCGGAGGTGAATCCTTTGTGCTCTTCCCTAAAAACTCCCTGGTGTTTCCCTAAAAACTCCCTGATATTTTGATTAAAACTCCCTGGTATTTCCCTAAAAATTCCTTGGTATTTCTCTAAAAAATCCCTTATATTTCTCTAAAAACTTCCTGATATTTCCCTAAAAACTCCCTGATATTTTGATTAAAACTCCCTGGTATTTCCCTAAAAATTCCTTGGTATTTCTCTAAAAACTCCCTGACATTTCCCTAAAAAAACCCTGATGTTTCCCCAAAAACTCCCCAACATTCTCTAAAAATTCCTTGATATTCCCCTAAAAACTCCTCGATATTTTCACAAAAACTCCCTGGTATTTCCCTAAAAATTCCTTGGTATTTCTCTAAAAACTCCCCAATATTTCCCTAAAAACTCCCTCACATTTCCCTAAAAAACCCCTGATACTTCCCCCAAATCTCCCTGATGTTTCTCTAAAAACTTGGTATTCCCCTAAAAACTCCGTGATATTTTCACAAAAACTCCCTGGTATTTCCCTAAAAATTCCTTGGTATTTCTCTAAAAACTCCCCAATATTTCCCTAAAAACTCCCTCACATTTCCCTAAAAAACCCCTGATACTTCCCCCAAATCTCCCTGATGTTTCTCTAAAAACTTGGTATTCCCCTAAAAACTCCGTGATATTTTCACAAAAACTCCCTGATATTTCCCTAAAAAAACCCTGATATTTCCCCCCAAAAATGCTGATATTTCCCCAAAAACTCTGTGGTATTTCCCTAAAAATTTCTGGTATTTTCCTAAAAACTCTCTGATATTTTCATAAAAACTCCCTGACATTTCCCTAAAAACTCCCTGACATTGCCCTAAAAACTCCCTCACATTTCCCTAAAAAACCCCTCACATTTCCCTAAAAAACCCCTGATATTTCCCCCCAAAAATGCTGATATTCCCCCAAAACCTCCCTGATATTTCCCTAAAAACTCCCTGATATTTTCATAAAGACTCCCTGACATTTCCATAAAAACTTCTTGACATTTCCTCAAAACCTCCCTGATACTTCCCTAAAATCCCCCTGATATTTCCCTAAAATCCCCCTGATATTTCCCTAAAACCCGCCAATATTTCCCTAAAAACTCCTTCATATTTCCCTAAAAATCCCTTGGTATTTCCATAAAAACTCGCTGATACTTCCCCAAAAACCCCTTGATAATTCCATGAAAACTCCTTGGTATTTCCCTAAACCCCCCCTGGTATTTTCCTAAAAACTCCTTGATATTTCCATAAAAACTCCCTGACATTCCCTAAAAACTCCTTGGAAAAGCTCGTCTTTAAAGCCTAATTCATGGAAGCTCCCAAATTTCCTGACCTACTTTGGGATCTGAGCTGAACTTTGGGCAAAACAGAGCAAAATGAGCTGGATCGGGATAAAATGGGAGGGGATGGAAGGGCTGGAAAGTTGGGAAAATCTCCCAGCACGAGCAAATGAGAGAGGAGGAGAGGGCAGGGCTGGATTTGAGGGAAGGGACGAGCTCATCCAGGGATTCTGGGGTTTTTAGGGAAGAGGGGACACCTCGGTGGGTTTAAATCCTGCAGAAATTCAGGATTGGCCTCTCAATCCTGGGGTTTTCCCAGGAAATGCTGCCTTTCCCCTCCCACCTCTCCCACCCTTCACCTGAAACATCTGGAAAAGCAGAGGTTTTCCAGTGGGAATGGGGAGTTATCCGTGCACAAACACCGTGATCCGTGTTTATAGATGTGTATTACAATGGGATCCATTTCCTATGGATTGCATCCCTGGATAGCTCTGCAAAGGGAAAAGTGGGATTGATGCAGGGTTTTCGGAGAGGTTCGGTGCGGTGCTGGGAATGTGACACTGGAATTGGGATGAAGGCCTGGAGGGATCGTTCCCAGCATCGACAGCACCTGTTAAAAGTTAAACAATTTGAAAAATCCCAGGATTTTTTTTCTCTTTGTGGAAAAATTTGAAGTTCCTTGGGTTTTTTAATCTTGGAAAAGGGAGGAGGACACTGGGAAAGATTTTCTAGGGAGTTCTGGTGGTCTGGGAATGGTGGGGCCACCCATGGATCGGGAGAGTCCTGTGGAGGACGCATCCCGTGGGAAGGAATTGGGGGAAAATTTCCTGAGCTGGGGTTGGTTTGGGAATGAGCCGGAGCCAGGGGTGTTTGGTTTGGGAATGAGCCGGAGCCGGGGGTGTTTGGTGTGGGACTGCTGGGAGCCGGATGGGGAGAGGCTTTGGAAGTTTGGGATGGCACTTTGGGCCCGCTCCGGCCCAGCCCAGAAGGATCAGGGAGCAAATCCCTCCCAAATTCCAACCGGGAGCAGAAGGTTTCTCCCTATATTTTGTATTTACAACAAACAGGGATTTAGGAATCCAGAGATCCCGTTCTGCTGTGGATTTGGAGCTTCCTGGTTGGCTCCAGCGGGTGCTCGTGAGGAATTTTTTCCTTTCGCTTCCTTTCCTGCTTGAATCCCGTGGCTTTGGCAGCCCAGGGGGTTTGGGAATAAGTAAATTCCCACGGGAAATTCGGTTTTCCCGGCTGCAGGGGCACAGAGGATTTCCTTGGAGGTGCCCAAGGAGCTGTTTGATGGGATCTGCTCGCTTCCCAATCCCACCCTGGCTGATTGAAATCCCCCTTTCCGACGCCTTCCCTCATTAAGCCGGATCGGGATGATTTCCCTGGGATGCCTCCCGCCTGGATGGAGCTGATTTACCTCCTCATCCGGGAAATTTGGATGTCGGGATAGATCAGCACTTCTCTGTGCTTCCCTTACCCTCTGTAATTCCAGGGATTAGGTTGTTTGGAGGGGAAGATGTGGGAAGTGGGAAGCAGATCCAGCGTTTCCCTGGAGGGAGGAGGGAAGCTGGGAGCTTCTGATCCTTCCTGGAATTCCCTGGGCCCAGTTCTCCTTCCCGTCCCAGATTCCAGCCAGACGTTTTTTCCAGGAAAATGCCTCATCCAGCAGATTTTTTTGGGAGGCCACAGGAGGGGTCACGGCCGAGGATGGTTGAGGCGATTCCTTGGGATGGGACAAGGGGATGGCTTTTGATGAAGAGAGGGAAGCTTTAGATGGGATTTTGGGAAGGAATTCCCGGCTGGGAGGGTGGGGAGGCCCTGGCGCAGGTTCCCAGGGAAGCTGTGGCTGCCCCTGGATCCCTGGGAGTGTCCAAGGTTGGAGCACCCTGGGATAGTGGAAGGTGTCCCTGCCCATGGCAGGGGTGGGATGGGATGGGATTTAAGGTCCCTTCCCACCCAAACCATTCCATGATTCCATGACCCGAAACTCCTGCGTGGGAGTGGGAAGTGCTCTGAGACCATCCCAACCCCCACTCTGGGCTTGGATTTGTTCCCATCTTTTGGAGCCTTTCCCGGCGGAGATGCTCCAAAGGCTTTTCAGCACCCGGAGCTGGGGCTGATTCCTGAGGCTCATCCCTGCTCATTCCGGGTTATTTTGGGCATCTCTTCCACCCCTCCACCCTTAGGATAACGTGGCATTGGGAAGGACACTCCAAGTGTTTCTTTTCCAAAGCTTTTGTCCTCATTTCCCGCTGTTGTGATAGAGGATTGGAAGCTCCGTTGTCAGCAAAGCTTCCTGGTGCTGTTCCTGGGGAGAATTTGACTCCCAGCCTGGATTATCCCGCTGGGATTTGCCTCTGGATGCATTCGGGATTATTTGCAATTCCTGCATTATCCTGCAACTCATTGAGAAGCTGCTAAAATTCCTGAAAAAGGAACAATTAATGGGAATCTGAATCAGATGAAGCCTGGCAGGAATGGTTTGTACATCCATTTCCCAAATATTATTTTGGAAACCTCTTCCCGGGATTTGCTGCTGAAGGAAATCAAAGAGCCTGCCAGGCTTTGTAATTCCATGAATGGGGACAGCATCAAGGACGTTTTCCACTGGTTTTACTGCTAAAACTATGGAAAAGAGGAATTCTGGAGGCCCAGGAAGGCTTCTCTCAGGTCCATGGGAGTGATCTTGGAATGCAGCAGCCGAGGGAGCAAAGAGCTGGGAGGCAGACCTGAAAATTCACGGGATTTTGAGAATTCCGCAGCAATTCCCAATGTTTCACTGATGGGTTTTCCCAGGGCCGATGGGAAACCTCAGTGTGAATTTAGGAACTCTGAGGGTGGGGCGTGAAATCCCGGAGTTATGGAATGGTTTGGGTTGGAAGGGACTTTCGGAGGTCCGTGGTTTTATCCTGGTTTTATCTTTCCATGGATTTGGGGCTTTTTTCTGTGTGTGTTGGATGGGAGGGGGACAGGGAAAGAAAATCCAACGATTCTCATACTGAAAGTGGCTTTTCATTTCATTTATTTGAAATATTTTCAAGCATAAACTGAGCACGATGAAATTATCCTTTCAAACTCCCAGGTCCGAACATCCCGCAGATCCTTTCCCGGAGCTGCCGCTGTAGGAAATCCGTCACTGGAAAATCCGATAGCTGTTGTGGCGGGCAAACGCGTTTGTCCCTGGCAGAGCCGGGAATTCCTGGGATCCTTCAGCTCCACCTTCCCCCTGCCCCCCCTCTGGAGCTGCTGGGCTGGAAAAGGGGAAAAAAGGGTTTTTTAAAGCTGTGGAAAAGGTGGGATGTGCTGGGAAAATGCAGGGAAGCGTCCGGGTTTGTGTGGAGGAGGCACAGCCGGGAGGGAACAGGCGGCAATAAAAAATCCCTGGAAGTGCCTAGGGCCGGGCTGGACGGGGCTTGGAGCAGCCTGGGATTGTGGAAGGTGTCCCTGGCATGGCAGGGCTGGGATGGGATGAGCTTTAAGGTCTCTCCCAACCCGCACCGGTCTGGGATTGTGGGATACATCCCTTACATAACTCGGGTTTGGGATAACGCTCCCTCCTCCTGCCTGGGGCGGCAATTCCCCAAAGCAGCACATCCCACTCCGGCCTTCCCGGCTCCCTCCTTTTGCTCCCTGAGATCCCTTTGGAGCCCAGGAGAGAAGAGGGGCGGTGATTTCATCCCGGGGCCGAGCGGGAGCTTCCCTTTCCCGCGGCCGATCCCGGTAACCGCTGATTCATCCCGAGCCGTGGCTCTGCAGAAATTCCCTGCTCACGCTCCACCTCACACAATTCCTTCTGCCTCAGCAGCCTCCGGGTGCTGATCCAGGCCTGCCACAGCCCCCGGACCACGTGGAGTCCCGGTTTTTTCCGTGGATCCTGGTTGGAGGGCTGAGCAGGAGCGATTCTCTCCGTGCGCAACCGTCCGGCGGCTCGGGAGCACCAAGGCTGGATCCCTGGCATGGATCTGCCCCTGCCGCCGGGAGATGGGAGGGATGGAACGAGGAAAATGGGAATATCCAGCTCCCCGTGGGAGCTGTGTCCTGCTGCAGCTGGAGTTTGGGGACGGTGGGCTGGGAGATGGGAAGGCAGAGGGCTTGAATTTTTCATGGAGTGCTGGGATGTGGGGAGGCTGCCGGCTAAATATAGACCCCAGCGGCTCCTCCTGGAGAAATCCAGGGACAAAGAAAACCCGGCAGCGCTCCGGTGCTGCTGACTCGCAGAGTCATGGAATGGTTTGGTGGGAAGGGACCTTAAGGATCGTCCCATCCCACCCCTGCCATGGGCAGGGACACCTCCCACTATCCCAGGCTGCTCCAAGCCCCGTCCAGCCCAGCCCACTGCCAGGGATCCAGGGGCAGCCGCAGCTTCTCTGGGAATTCCATCCCAGCCTCTCCCCACCCTCCCAGCCAGGAATTCCTTCCCCATATCCCATCTAAATCCTTCAGCTCAAAGCCATTCCCTCTTGTCCTTGGTTTATTGTGTTGAATTCCAGGCCGTTTTTCCTCTGGAGCAACTTCTCCCCGCTCCTTGTTTCACAGGCTGCCTCACCTGGCAGCGCCGCCTTTCCCGGGATGTTTGCCCTCCGTGGACTATGGATGCTGCTGACAGCCAGCTGATCCCTCTCCAATATTATTTATTTATAGTCCCAACCATCCCCAGCAGGGTCCCTGCCTCGGGCGGATGTGCTGCTTCCAACCTGCCCCAAGTGCCCGGCTGGCTTTTCCATGGATACCGGGTCCTGGATCCCTTTGTGCTCCTTATCCTTTATTTACAGCCCTGCACAATGGGGAGGCTGTTGAATATTCCAGCTCCCTCCCAGCTGCTTCCTCATGGACAGGCTCTCCTGAGGGATCGTGGCTTGGAAAAGGCCTTAAGGTGCACCGGGGGAGGTTCAGGTTGGATATTTGGGAAGATTCCTTTGTGGAAGGGCTTGTCCAGCCCAGGGCAGGGGTGGAGTGCCCATCCCTGGAGGGATTTCGAGCCCTGTGGATGTGGCACTTGGGGACAGGGGGCAGTGGTGGCCTGGGCAGTGCTGGGAATGGTTGGATTCGATGGTCTGAGGGGCTTTTCCAGCCTAAACTGTTCTGGAATTCCATGATTCCCACGGAAGTGGCCTTGCCACTGCAGTTGCTGCAGTCCCTGGGCAGCCACGCTCGGCGTCTCCTTTGGGAAAGGCACAAACCCCGAGCTCCTCTCGCGATTCATTCTGGGCTCCTTTTGCCTTTTGGAGGGTTTTGAAGCCCTGGAATTCTCTGGGAAGCGCGTGGGGAGCGGGATGTGCCGCAGGGTGAGGATCCAGCCTCCCCTGGCCCAGCTCGGGGCCATTCCCTCTCCTCCTGTCCCTGTTCCCTGTTCCCAGAGCCCGATCCCCCCCGGCTGCCCCCTCCTGTCAGGAGCTGTGGGGAGCCAGGAGGTCCCGCCCGATCCCGCTTTTTCCCAGCTGGGCGCTCCCGGTGTGTGTCTGGCACAGCCCAGTTGCACTGAAGGCTGGACTGTGCCTGCTCCCGGCTGTGGGGTGTGTTTGGGGCGAGGTTTAGGGCAGAAGCGCTGGTTCGGCTCCGGGTGCGTCCGGGTGCCGTCCGTGCTGCTTCCGTGGGATCCGGGCGGAGCAGGGGGAGGAGGAAGGGGTGAGGGGGCTGCATCCCACCATTCCCGCATGGATGCAGCCCCTGCCCGCTCCTGGCTCCTGGCTGATCCCAGGGCCCTTCCTGGGGAATGGAGACAAAGAGTGAGCGAGCTGTTCTGCTCCTGGAGGCATCCAGGGAAGATCCAGGAAGATTATCCTGCCTTGTTCTGAATTTAATGTCGAAGCCCAAATGAAGCCCACGAGTGACTGTGATGAGGTTCCAAAGGTTTTTATCCATGTGTTTCATCCCAGCACTGGGAGAGGCTGCTGGGAATGCTGGGAACAGCTTCCTCCCCTAATTGCACTGTTGATGACAGGTTCACTGGCCTTGTTTTCCGTGCCCAGGGACCCTCTGGAGCTCTTGGACACGTTGTGCGGGAGAGGAACGAATCCCAAAAGTCCCACTCAGCCCCCGGGGTTGGAGTGCCGGGGTCGGAACCCCCAGGATTTCACACCAGATCCAGGGGAGCTCATGGGAAGAGGGGTAGGATGGGGTTGCCAGGAGCGGGGCATCGGATCCGGGTGTCCGGGTGCCTCTGGAGTCTGTGACCAGCAGGAAAGGGGGATCCTGCCCTGCTCGGGTCAGATCCCACCTGCAGAGCTGCTCCAGCCCTGGATCCAGCACCAGAAGGATGTGGAGCTGCTGGAGCCAGTCCAGGGAGGCCATGGAGCTGCTCCCAGGGCTGGAGCCCCTCTGGAGCCAGGCTGGGAGAGCTGGGAATGTTCACCTGGAGCAGAGAAGGATCCAGGGAGAGCTCAGAGCCCCTTCCGGGGCCTAAAGGGGCTCCAGGAGAGCTGGAGAGGGACTTGGGACAAGGGATGGAGGGACAGGACACAGGGAATGGCTTCCCACTGCCAGAGGGCAGGGATAGATGGGATATTGGGAAGGAATTCCTGGCTGGGAGGGTGGGGAGGCCCTGGCACAGGTTGCCCAGAGCAGCTGTGGCTGCCCCTGGATCCCTGGAAGTGTCCAAGGCCAGGCTGGATGGGGCTTGGAGCAGCCTGGGATAGTGGAAGGTGTCCCTGCCCATGGCAGGTTTGGGAATAGGGTGGGATTTACGGTCCCTTCCCACCCAAACCGGTCTGGGATGGTGTGAAGGTGTGGAAGCCCCTCTGCATCCCAACGGGTCCTTTCCTGGAAGCAGAGCAGTGCCCTGACATTTAGGATTGGAAGAGGCCAAGAACACGGGCCAGCATTCCCGCAGTCACCAATCCTGAGCGGCTTTGGAATCCTTCAGGAAGAAAAAAAAAAAAAGGCGTCATTTTCCCTAAAACGGCAAAAATGCTCCGGACTTGGAGGGTTCTAAGGAGAGCTCCACGGGCGCGCTGGGGATGCAGGGAAAGGGCTGGATACGAAATTGGAAACCCCTCCCGGGCATATGGATCTTTGCGCGGCTCCGGCGCTGGGACGGGGCCGCTTCCTCCTCCCGGGAATGCCGGGGCTGCGGGATGACGTCCCAGCTCCATGGCTCTGCTCCCTGAGTGACCTCCCCTGACCGCGGGCATCGCCTCCCTCCCTCCCTCATTCCCGCGGGAAATGATCCTCCTCTGTGCCATCCTCGGGATGCTTGGGATGGAAGCCAGGCTGGGGGCACGGGCAGGGAGCGGCTTCCCGTCGTTCCGAGCCTTCTCCGCCTCTGGATGGGGCCTGTGGGATTTTGGGATGCTGATTTTCCTCCGGGAGGGCTGGGAGGGCGCTGCGGATGGAAGAGCGGCCGGGAGGGGTTGAGTCCCCGGTGGTGCTCCCGGGTCACCCGGGAGGGAAAACCAGCGTGGAATTGCTCAGGGAATGGAGGTGCGGTTTGGGAAGTTCTTCCGGGGGGAGAAGGTTTGCCGGGTTTTCCAAGTTGGGCAGGGGAAGAGCTCGGTGGGGTAGGGACGGGAAGGACGGACCTGCCCCATCCTGCCTGCCCCAGCCCTGGGAGTGTCCAGGGCCAGGCTGGAGCACCCTGGGATAGCGGAAGGTGTCCCTGCCCATGGTAGGGGATGGGACGGGATCAGCTTTAGGGTCCTTCCCAACCCAAGCCAGGCCGGGACTCTGTAATTCCTTGATTTGGGGGTGTATTTGTATATCCGTGCTCCAGCAAGGCGTGTCAGGATTCCTGAGGAGCTTTCAGAGCCCCAACTCCAGCCTGACGGGCAGCACTGATCCTCTGCTTCCCGGGAAGTGCCGCGCTCCTGCTGCCGCGCAGGGAATGTTTGCCATTCCAGCCCGGTCCGTGCTCAGTTGCAGGGATGTGGCGCTCGGAGCTCTGCGTTCCTCTGGAATACCTGACGGGAACCGCTCCGGGCCGGGACGTGCTGGGGATGGAGCTGGGATCCGTGAAATTCCCGGTGCCGGGCGGATGGATGCGGGTGAGGAGCTGGGAAAGCTGCTCGGGGCGCAGCCGCGGCTGCTCGCTGTGGCACGAAGGAGCAGGAGAATCCCTCGGGATGGGCAGGGCTGCCAGAGGCTGGGGTGGAGGTTGGAGGTCATTGGCCCCCGTGTGCCCTCTGTTTGGGGCCGTCACCTGGATCCAGCCCTGGGATACCCCTGGGAATGGTGGGTGCAGTCGGTGTTCTCCAGGAATTTTAAATATTGGTATCCTGTGAAAAGATGGCGAGTGAGGTTTGGATATAATCATGGAATATCTGAGCTGGAAGGGACCCACAGGATCATCGATCCAACCCCCGGCCCTGCCCAGACCCCCCACCAGTCCCACCCTGTGCATCCCTGGGAGCGTTGTCCAAACGCTCCTGGAGCTCTGGCAGCCTCGGGGCCGGGACCATTCCCTGGGGAGCCTGGTCAGTGCCCAGCACCCTCTGGGGGAAGAACCTTTCCCCTGATCCCCATCCCAACCCCCTCTGGCACAGCTCCAGCTGTTTTCCCTCCCTCACGGTCGGTTTGGGGGGGGTCTCACCTGGAATTCCCTACTGGGGCTGCGTGTCAGGAGCAGGGATTGCAGAGCAGTGGGAAGCAGGATGAGTCGATGGCCTCGGGTGTTGTAAAGACCCTCAACAGATCAATCCATGTGCCAATCCAGCAGCACTAACTCAGGAGCGTTCACTTCCAAACAGCTCCGTACTGCCTTTTGTAAAATCATGGAATGCCACACTGGTTTGGGAGCACAGGCAGCACTCAGGGAGCATCCCCAGATCCCAGGAATGCTGTGCCTGCGTGGCCCTGCTGCACAGCCCCGGCGGCCTGAGCCTTTCCCTGTGAGCAGGGCTGGGTTTTCCATGCGGGAAGGCAGGCTCCGGATCCCCGCGGTGCCGGGGGCTGCCGAGGCCCCGCAGCCCAGAGCTCTATTTCGGTGCCGGGCACAGATGGGCGGGTGGGTGGCTGGAGGAGCGGGAGCTGCTGGAAAAGCACCGGGAAGGGCTGGGCTCTGGCTCGGCCTCATGATTAAGATGTTCTCCTTGGAGGAGCAGAAATGATTGGAATTGTCTCTTTTCCCCCTTTTTTCCCAGAGGTGCTGCTCTGAGGCGGCCTCTGAGCTCCTCCCGTTTCCTCGGGTGTGCCAGAACATTCCTTGCTCCCCATGGCTCTTCCCCACCGTTCCCAACAGTTGGGACATTGTGGGACGAAGAAATCCCCTCATTTCCAGCTGCACTTTGGAGCCCGAGCTCCATGGAAAGCAGAGCCAGCTCTTTTTTCACGTTGGAAAATCCCTCTCAGAGCAAGTCCGAGCATTCCCAGCACTGCCCGGGCCACCACTGACCTCATCCCCAAGTGCCACATCCACGTGGATTTTAAATCCCTCCCAGGATGGGGACTCCACCCCTGCCCTGGGCAGCTGTGCCAGGGCTGGACAGCCCATTCCGTGAAGGAATTTTTCCCTGGCACAGGTTGCCCAGAGGAGCTGTGGCTGCCCCATCCCTGGAAGTGTCCAGGGCCGGGTTGGACGGGGCTTGGAGCAGCCTGGGATAGTGGGAGGTGTCCCTGCCCATGGCAGGGGTGGGATGGGATGATCCTTAATGTCCCTTCCAACCCAAACCATTCTGGTTTTTTTCAGAAATATTTTCAGGAATATTTTCATAGGACTGTGCTGTCAGTAAAAATCTGGGAATATTTCAGGCTGACGGGAGCTCTGGAGAGCACCCACTGCATTTTTCCAGGGCGTGGATGGGCCGTTCCAGTTTCTATCCAAACCCCACTTTATCCGTGTTCCCGGCTCCCCGTGGCTATCCCTATCCATGGAGAGGGGATGCACCGCCCTGCATCCCTGCTCCCGTCCTCCCTGCATCCCTCTCCCCCTGCCCTTCCCGACGCGTCCCGGCAGGGAGCGAAACGCTGAGGAGGGGAGCGCTGCGGGCCTGGGAATGTTGGCAGACGGCTCTGCCGGAGAAACCCGCTCCGGGGAAGCGGCCGGAGCAGCCGGGATGGGCCCTGATGCGTTCCGGCTGCGGGGATGGGGAGCGGAGCCCCGGCTGGGGTGTGGTGACAAGGAACAGCCAGGGAATAAAAACGGCAGGACAGGTCCTCGGCCAGGATTAATTATTGCATGGAATGATGCTCAGGGAGCTGCTCCCGGCGCTGCTTTTCCAAAAGGACGGAAAATCCTGCGGCGGCGCTGAGGGGGGCCGAGCTTTCCTTTTCCCCCCCTTTTTTAGAGCCTCACACAAAAAAGGGGAGGTTCCTCACCTGCCCGGGAGCGGGATCAGGATGTGCTTTTCCACGCTGCTTCCACGGCATTTCGGAAACCCACTCGGGATGGTCCTGGCAAACGCCAGGATGGGCTGCTGAGGGTGCCAGGGAAGTCTTCGAGGGATTGGAATGTGCCCCGGGAAGAGGCCTGGCTGATAAGGGAATGCCTTTGGTGTCAGGGCTCTGCTCGAGTGTCGGGAATGCTCCAGGGAAACAGCGGGAATAAAGCGGGAGGTGATTGAACGGGGGAGCAGGGCAGGAGCCTGGGATTGCTCCTCAGGGCATGGGGAAATAAAGGGTTTGGAGTGAGATTTGACTGACAGGAGGGTGATCCTGGAGCCACGGGATCATGGGATCATGGAATGGTTCGGGTTGGAAGGGATCTCAAGGATCGTCTTGGTTCCTTTTGCATCCAGGCTTTGTGTGTTACATCTCTGAGCTCCGTGGGTTGGCCCAATTCCCAGTGCTTAAAATTACTGGGAAGCTGTGGCTGCCTCATCCCTGGAAGTGCCCAAGGCCAGGTTGGACGGGGCTTGGAGCAGCCTGGGATAGTGGAAGGTGTCCCTGCCCATGGCAGGGGGTGGGAATTAGGTAATCCTTAATGCCCCTTCCAGCCCAAACCATTCCGGGATTCCGTGATATTTCATGGATGGATAAGCATTTCTTTATGGTTGTTACCTTTGAGATTCCTTTTGTCTCTTGCATTTCAGGAAATGCTGGATTGTTTTTTCTTTAAAATGGGTTTTTATGGAAAAATTGCATTAATCAGAAGGAAATGCAGGGGTGGGAAGGTCAGTGCCCATCTCCCTTCTGATGGTTGGACTCACTGATCCTGGAGGGCTTTTCCAACCTTAAGGATTCCTTCACACAGTCACAGGATCCTGGAATGGTTTGGGTGGGAAGGGACC
>VZRJ01013835.1:82296-114298 GCA_013397565.1 Ptilonorhynchus violaceus
AATATATACTAATATATAATGATATTTAATAATATATATTAATAAATATATAATGTAATTTTAAAAAATACAAAATATTACAGCCATGTCCTTACTGCCCGCTCCAAGGAGGAATTATATAAAACAATTTACACTAATTGACAATATTGATACAGTCATACTTAGTAATTAATTTAATTTTTAAACTGAATTAGCCAAGAACAATAAAGCGAAGTGTTTTGTTCTACCAGTGAGTACATTGTGAATTTATGTTCTTTTCATGCACGTGGGTGGGAAAAGTCAACATTCCCTCACGTATGTTCTTTAGCAATACAGCGTTCCTTTAAATGAGGATATTTATAATATATAAGTATTTAAAAATTGCTGTTAATAAAAAATGGCGCTGTTTGGGCTTTGAGGCCGTTTAAAGTAAGTGTGGGGGGTTAGAGCCAACATAGGAATGTTTTTTCCAGCCCATTCCCGGTAAATCCGTGGGGCACAGAGGGCACCAATGGCAGCAATGGGACACAGGGAATGCCAGGAGCATCACGGGAGGTGAGCTAAGGAACAAAAATCCAAATTTTCCCGAAATTCCTCAGTCCCGAGATGACCCAATCCCAAAATACAGCTGTGCATCCCAGGATATATGAAATACACAGAAATCTGGAGCACCGGGAGCGCCTGAGGGAGCTGGGAAAGGGGCTCAGCCTGGGGAAAAGGGGGATCCAGAGGGATCTTTTCCCTCTGGGAAATTCCCTGACGGGAGGGGGCAGCCGGGGGGGGTCGGGCTCTGGGAACAGGGAACAGGGACAGGAGGAGAGGGAACGGCCTCAGGCTGTGCCAGGGGAGATTCAGCTGGATATTGGGAAAATCTCCTCTCCTAAGGGAATGTCCAGCCCTGGCACTGCCCAGGGCAGGGGTGGAGTCCCCATTCCCGGAGGGATTTCAAAGCCCTGTGGATGTGGCACTTGGGAGCAGGGGGCAGTAGTGGCCTGGGCAGCGCTGGGAATGGTTGGACTCGGTGGTCTTGGAAGGTTTTTCCAACCGGAATCACCCTGGGATTCTCTCTGTGGGATCATCCTGGGAATTTTCCTTTCCTTGCTGTCACCAGTGGGAGATCAAATCCTCCTGCTCCATCCCATGGCATCACCCGCCTGGAAGTGCTGGGATGAGCTGCGGATGGACACACCTTTTCCCACGTTTTTCCCCCCGCGTGGATCCCATTCCGAGCGCACGGGGCTGTTCCCGAGGCATCCCGCTGCTGTTCCCGCTGGAATCGGGTTGGTAGCCACGGCCCGTTTGTGGATTCCCTGTTTCCATGGCGATGGAGCACAGGAATGCGCTGTGATCCCGGTGCCTTCAGCTGCCGCTTTCCCACCGGTCTCCCTCATCCGCAGGCAAAATCCAGCGCCGAATTCCCCGCGGATCATCCCTGGGGATCCATGGACGAGCCCAGGGGATGCGTCCATGAAAAATCCCTCTGGCAGCACCTCCCGTGGAAGTTGCGGCTGTGCCAGCACAGGGAGTGATTCCCACATCCCGCTGGCAGGAATTACTGTGAGGGAGAGGGGAAAAGATCAACCAGAGACGTTTTTCCCTCTTAGTCCCGTGGGGCTGGAAAAATCCCATTGTCACGGGCAGAGCAGGAGCGGGAAAATCCAGAGGTGCCCCCCGTGGTCCCTGAAGGGGATCAGGGCACTCAGGAGCTCTCAAAGCTGGAACATATCTAATAAATAACATATTTAATAAATAAAAGGATGTATTTCCAAAGTATCCCCATTTTCCCCTTACTCCTGGAATCTGTGGGTTCCGGTTTGGCTCCCACGTCCGCGGGAGAGCCCAGAGGGAGCTCCGCCGGGAGAGCTGTGGAATCGGCTCCTGAATCCTTAATATCCCAAATGCCTGTTGAGATTCCTCTTTCCTGACAGGGATTTTGGGATCAGTCACTTCCAAGCGCTGGGAGTGGTGAAGGAGGTATTTAACTAAAAATGGTGGTTTTAAGTGAAATATCTCTCAGAAATATTCCCAAATCGTGATCAAACTGGTTCTGGACATATCAATGGATTGGGGAAACGTTGGGATTTTGGTAAAAGAGGAATTTTGGTTAAATGATGGGAATAGTTTTTACGGACACGTCAGGACAAACATGGATGGGGAAAATCCCCTCAGGTTTCGAACTTACACGGCAGCAACAGGGCTGCAATGTTCGAGGCATTTACAAAATAAAATTGAAATGAAAATTAAAATTGAAATGAAAATTAAAATTGAAATTAAAATTAAAATTAAAATTGAAATTGAAATAAAAATTAAAAATCCCTGTTGGCTGCTGAACCACATCCCCATTCCCGGGGATTGTGGCCCTTGAGACACCCCTGGAATGTGGCCGGGCCCAGACTGTTCCCGTGTTTTACACAATTCCACAGGTAGAATTCAGAAGTTCCCAAAAGATAAAATCAATCCTATGGATTTGGGGGGAAGGAGACGATTTTGAAGGTCCCTTCCAACCAGAAATTCTCTCTGTGACCTCATAAATGCCCCCTACTCCCCATAAAAGTGTCTTGGATCGCTTCCATACGTCCATTCCAAGTGGCTTTGCTGCTGTCATTCCATAAAACATTTTTCCAGGTTGGGCTAAGGAATGGAAAGGTGGAAGGACAAAGAAAAGCCAGCAAACCTCCTCTCCCCAAGATTCCCAGCAAACCTCCTCCTGCCAGGATTCCCAGCAAACCTCCTCCTCCCAAGATTCCCATCAAGCCGATGCTCAGGGCTCCCTGCACATCCCAAATTCACCCTGGAGACCCCGACGGGAACCCCTGGAAATCCAGCTCCCAAAGGGACTCGGTCCGGGAATGTCCGGGAAAACAAATCCATCCCAAAGATCAGATACGCTGGTGCTGCTGAACTCCCGGATTCCCGGGGAACTGGGACGGCTGGATGCTCCTGGCGCTCCCCCAGCCGCTGTTCCCAGCCCGAATCCCGGTCTCCGCTGGAAATCCCGGGAAGCTCTTTCTTCCCGATCCCTCCTGGGCGGAGCCAGGTAATCCCCCTTTTGTTCCCGCTCTCCGCTGAATAATTCATCCCGGAGCCGGTGGAAAAGCCCTGGGATGAGGAGGGGAGCGTTTCCCCGGCTCCGCAGGATGGGCCGGCTCCAGCCTTTCCCACGCGCTCCTTTCCCGGCGGCTCCAGGCCGGGAGGCGGCTCGGGATCCCGGCGGGAAAAGGGGCTGCGAGGGGCCAGGGCCGCGCATCCCGTTCCTGGACGGCATTCCCAGACCCGCTGAGACTCCCGGGACAGCTCTGTGGGATGCGGCTCTGGCCGGGGCCTCACACAAGCATCCAGCAGCTCCCTCGGAATTCCAGAGCTCCCAATGAGTCTGAAACTCCTTAAAATCTGCTGCCGGGTCCGACGCTGGAATTCCACCCCTTTCCCATCAGCTTTGTCCCAGGAACAGGCTCACACCGCTGGATCCCACTCCCACTTTTCCACGAGCACCTGTGGCTCCTCCACGAGGCCTTCGGAGCAATCCAGCTGCTGGATTCCCATTTCTCCTGATTCCTGCCGGCTCCGCTCCCAGCCTCCCGCAGAATCCCACAGAATCCTGGGAAAAGCTCCCGCACAAACAGGGACATTTCAACCTGCCCAGAGCCAGGCCCCCAGGAGAAGTCCTCGCTCAGGGCAGGAAAAATGGGAAGGACGTGGAATGCTGCATCCAGCGTGGGATATTTGTGACTGCTTTCCCCAGCAGTCAGGGGAGGGTGGAAATGGGAAAACTGGGCGAGGAGTTTAGGAAGTTGAACAAGGATTCAGTCAAATGGGCTGGATTGGAAAGGAAACTAAGGATCATCCTGTTCCACCCACGACACCCTCCACTATCCCAGATTCCCTGCCCAACCTGGCCTTGGACACTCCCAGGGATCCAGGGGCAGCCCCAGCTCCTCTGGGCAGCCTGTGCCAGGGCCTCCAGCCAGGAATTCCTTCCCATGTGTATGGAAGGAACACAGGGAATGTCCCTCCCTTCACCAGTTCCGCTCCTCGGAGCAGCTTCCAGGCCTGGTTTTTCCTGCAGGATTCCACGGTGGCCCTGGCGTGTCCCGTGGGAAGCCTGTCCCGTGGGATGTCGGGAGAGGAGCTCAGGGAAGCTCCCGGCCTCAGGCACCTCCTGGACATTTCCCTGCACCAAAGGCTTTTCCTTGGAACCCCGTTTCCCCATTTCCGGATACTCTTTGCCCAATCCCAGCTCCTGGGAGAACAAACCGGGATCTTCGAAAGGCTCAGACTCAGGACTTGCCCTGGAAAGGTTCTTTATAAAAGAATCCCTGGATTCAGCCCATTCCTTTCCCTTGTTTCCCAAACCATTCCCTGAAATGCTTCCAATAAAGCAGCATCCAGCGGCTGAATTGACTTTCCTTGGATATGCAAGATTCCCCCTGGAACAGGCCAGGGAGAGTCTCTGGGACACGGGAAGAGTGAACAAACCCAGTTGTTTGCCAATCTTTTCCCAAAAGACGTCGATTTCCGAGCACTGAGTGATAAGGAACAGCTCGTGGGAATTGCAGGAGCATCCCAAGCGACAATTCCCGCATCCTTTGCTCTCTCCACAGGAACGATTTTATTCCTCTGCCACAGGAAGCCGTGAAAACCGCCGGAGCTGCCCAACATCCCTCAGGAGTTATCCCGAAAACCCACGGGGCTCACACGTGTGCCTTTCGGCATCCAACCCGAGCAGAGCCCCGGCACCATCCCAAATCCCTCTCCTTGGAGCCGCACATCCGACGCTGAGGGAGGGAAAAATCCCGACAGAGAAGCTCACACCGAGCTCGGCATCCAGAGTCATCCACCGGGATCATCCCTCATTTTGGGGCGGCAGAGCCCTCCCCACCCTCCCCTGGGAACGTTCCCTGGGTTTGTGGGAGCAGGAATAACGGATCCCTAAAACCTGAGGGAGCCGAACGAGGCTTTGCCTGCCCCGAGAGCTGCCAAATTCCGGCTGGGCTGGAGAGGTTTGGGCAGGAATAAAATCCGTGCTTCCCGAGGAAAGGAGGCTTCCCCATCCAACAGGTGACTGGGCGTGATAATTCCAGATAAATTTCATGGAATGGTCTGGAACTGGGGCTGTTTAGGGGCTCTGCAGCCCAAGAGCTCCTGGCACGGGTTGGGTCCCTCCGTGTCCGTCTGGGGGGCTGGGAAGGGAAGGAATTGCGGCTCTGGATGTGCAGGTGTCCCTCCCTTATCCCACCGGGACAAAGTGGCACATTCCGGCTCTGGCATCGTCCTGCTCCCGGCTCTGGGTGTCCAGGACATCCCTCCCAGAAGGGAAAAGCAGGAAAACGTCTGTTCCCTGACCCGGGCTGTGACAAGGACCTGGAGCTGCTGGAGCGAGTCCGGAGGAACCCACGAGGATCAGGGAACAGCAGCGCCAGCCCTCCTCAAAACGCTCCTTAAAAATTCCCGCAGGAGTTAGGAATGGCAGCAGCGGGAAAAGCGGAGAGGTGAGCGCGGGAGGCAGAGCCCAGATTCCAGGCAAGGCCTTTAATTCATCCCGGGCTTTTAACTGGATTCCCTGCGGATTCCCATCCTCACTGAGCCGGGCGATGAACGCCTGGGATGCTTTACCGGGATTATCCCTCCTGCTGAGCACTGGGAAAAGGATCTTCACCCCGGGAGGCCACGGCCAGAGGCGGCAGGGCTGGCCACGGCCACCTCACCATCCCAAAATTCCCCAAAAACCCTCAGAACCACCCGCAGGGAATATCCGTAGGGAAGGGGCTGAGGCTCGTTGCCAGGGAACGCTCCGGCCGGGGATGCAGCGAGCTCGGGATCTCCCTGTGCGCAGCAGCTAAAGGGGAAATCTGGGATTTGTTGGATTTTGGCTTCCCAGGGCTCAGGAGGACCCAAAACCCGGGATGGGTCTCTGTCCTGCATCCCAAATTAGGGTTTCCTTGGTTTTATGTACAAACACTGGGACAAAGGAATTCCTGGTGATGCTCCAGCAGCACAGCCTGAGGAAAGGGAATGTGGGATCCAGCTGGAACTGGAGGATTTTAACCTCGGTGCCTGAGTACAGCCAGGAATGGCCGGGATTGGTGGGAATAAGGACGAGCTGCACCCAGAGCCGAGCACGAGGGGAAGGAGCCGCGGTGCTGCTGGAATGGCTTTTCCTGCCTGTTAATGTCAAATATTCCATTCAGGACTCTGGATCTGCGATTCCAGCCCGTGCTGGGAATGACTGCACTGCCTTTGGTGCCTCTCCCTCTGAAAACTATGGAAGAGAATCACCAAAAAACCATGGAATGGGTGGGGTTGGGAGGGACCTTAAAGCCCATCCCATTCCACCCGCGACACCTTCCACGTGTCCCGAGGGAGAGGAGTGTTTGGGGCGTTCTCTCCCCGTGGTGGAAGCGGAGCCTCCGTGGAAAAGGGAGGGAATTCCTTTCACTGGGAATTGGGCAGGAATTCTGACACTGACATCTCTCCAAACAGCACGCGGGATAATGAAGTTCATATAACAATAAATACATTTAAAAAGTCGAGGGTTTCACCAAAGAAACCTTTTGTTGTTGCCTTCGGGGGGGAGGGGTTGGGGGGGGGAAACACCGGCAGCAGGGAGAGAAATCCACCCGGGACTGAAACTGCTCCAGATTTTATTTATTTCCCACCCAGCGTTGGTTTTTGAGACGGTCGGCGTTGGTTCGAAAGCCATTTCAGCTCTCCCGTTCTTCCATGCCTATTAAAGTGTCCATAAATAGATATAACCCATAATACTCCTTTCCCTTCCCGCTCCCAGCGAGGGTAAAACAATCCCTTCGTTTGGAGATCCGAGATCTTCCCAGTTCCCGGCTCCTCGTTCCGTCCTCCCCCTGCCTTTCGTTTCCCGAGCATTCCCGGAGGGAAGCCCTGGAGGAGCGGCTGCGGCGCAGCCCCGGACCCGTTTCTATAGAGACGGCGCTGCCTGGAGCCGCTGGAAGGCTCGGGAAAACAGGGAAAAGGGCCGGGCAGCGGGACAATGGAAGCTCCTGCCGTCCCCTCCAACCCGCAGCAGCGCACGGCTCTGTTGTTCCGGGAGTGCATTCCCTGGATAATCGTCATCCCCGGGGATTTGGGGCTCTGATTAGAGGATAAGGGTTTGCAAAGGGGTTTTGCTGCCCGACTCCCGCTTCTCCAGGCGCAGCCAGCCACCGTATCCCACATTTTCGCTCCTGCTGCTCCTCTGTCCCACAGGGAGGAGGCGGCTCCCCTGGGACACGCGGGAATTACAGCCCGGGGATGGAGGGGGGCGCTGGGCACCGGCTGTGACCGCCGGGGGATACGCATTCATCCCAAAAATCATGGAATACCGCCAAAAACCCTTTCCGTGGAATCCCAGAACGGCTGGGGTTGGAAGGGACCTTAAAGCTCATCCCGTTCCAACCCCAACCCCTGCCGCTATCCCAGGCTGCTCCAAGCCCCGTCCAGCCTGGCCTTGGACACTTCCAGGGATCCAGGGGCAGCCACAGCTCCTCTGGGCACCCTGTGCCAGGGCCTCCCCACCCTCCCAGCCGGGAATTCCTCCCCAAGACCCCATCTCTCCCTGCCCTCTGGCACCTTAAAGCCATCACATCTGGAATGAGAGGGGAGAACCCACCCGAAGACAAACTCCACCTTTGCCCCCTGCAATTCCCAGAGTTTGAGCCCAGACTGGCCTGGGATTGGGGTTGGGATAAAGAGCCCCGGATTTGCCCAGCCGGGTGAGAGCTCCCTGCTCCAGGAGGCACCTCAGTCCTGCTCTTTGGGAAAGATTTACTTCCCGACGTTTTTCCAGGCTCGGAAGGCCATTTGCGGGTGATTCCCGTTCCTTTTCACGGCCGTGGAGCGTCCCCCGCAGGGAAATCCCGTTCCAGCCCCTGGACGATCCATTGGAGGGCACGGAGCAACCGTTTATCAAGGAATGGCTCCGGATCCGTAATTCCTTGTCGAGGACGGGATGGATTTTACGGAATCCTGATTAAAGCGTATTTCAAAAGCTGTGGGGAGGAGGGAAGGGGTTTTTCCATGGCCGGGCTTTTTCCAGGGCCGGGGTTTGGGAGCAGGGAGTTGTTGTGGCCATGATCCCGATTATTGTTCAGAAAAAGCAGGGAAGAGGCAGAGGTGGGATCCCAGTGGCGCTGCCAGCCCCCCAAACCTCCTTAAAATCCCTCGGGAAGGGACAAGGAATGCCAGAGCTTTGTTCTGGCTGTGCCCGCAGGGATGCAGATCCCGCTAATTAGCCCGATCAGCGGGATGAGTGTCCCTTTGGAATGAGGGCACCGCTCCACATCCAGCACCTGCAGCCAGCGGAGCTCTGCCAGCGGCTTTGGACACATTTGGGAAACAAAAGGAAAACTACTCGGGAAAGAGGCGGGAATGCACAGGGATATTGTGCAGGGATGTCGCGGGAACGCACAGGGAATGTTGGAGGAATGCACAGGGAATGTTGGAGGAATGCACAGGGAATTTTGCAGGAATGCACAGGGAATGTTGGAGGAACGCACAGGGAATGTTGGAGGAATGCACAGGGAATTTTGCAGGAATGCACAGGGAATGTTGCAGACACTCAGGTCCTGCTCTGGTTCAATGATCCCAGGATATTTTGATGGGCAGGGATGGCCACAGGGTCTGAGGCACCAGGGCTTTATGGAAGTGGGGAGATGGATGAATCCATGGATGGTTTGGGTTGGGAGGGACCCAAAAGCCCACCCGGTGCCACCACTGCTGTGGGCAGGGACACCTCCCACTATCCCAGGCTGCTCCAAGCCCCGTCCAGCCTGGCCTTGGACACTGCCAGGGATCCAGGGGCAGCCACAGCTTCTCGGGGCAACCTGTGCCAGGGCCTGCCCACCCTCACAGCCAGGAATTCCTTCCCAACATCCCATCTATCCCTGCCCTCTGGCAGTGGGAAGCCATTCCCTGTGTCCTGTCCCTCCATGCCTTGTCCCAAGTCCCTCTCCAGCTCTCCTGGAGCCCCTTTAGGCACTGGAAGGGGCTCTGAGCTCTCCCTGGATCCTTCTCCTCTCCAGCTGAGCATTCCCAGCTCTCCCAGCCTGTTTCCATAGGAGATCCCATGGCAAGGTCCAACACCTCACTGACCATCAGCCCATGACGGGGCTGCAGGTTTTCCATCCGAAATTCCAGCCATTCCCTCACGAGCCAAGGGCCAGGGCACGCGAGAGCCGAGTCCTGGAGCCGCGGGATGATCCCGATCCCTTGCCCACCACGTCTCTGCCCGTTTAACCGGGGAGAGGAGCAGAGCAGAATTCCCAGCGCCAGCGCGCGGAGCGGAGACATTCCCGGCGCCGGCGATCCCGGCCGGTTGCCATGGAAACCACCTTGCCTGGAAAGGACACTCCAGCGCTCCCTCGGCGCCGTTCCCTCTGCCCCTCGCCGCATTCCAGAGGGTCGGGAAAGCCAGCCTGCCATCACCCAGCCCGGCCGGGGAGCTCAGCATTCCATGTTCCTTCCCCCTTGGCACGTGTCCCGTCGGAGCACGGGGGGGGCTCTGCTCTCGCCCCTCTGCTGGCAGCGCCTCTGCGCCTTCCCGGCATTCCCAAATCTCTCCAGCCCCCGGCCGGGAGCCCAGCTCCACCTGGCACATCCAGCAACCTTTAACGAGCGGGATTTTTTCGGCCAAAATCCCACACCTTGGAGCAGGCGGGAGAAGGGACGATCGCCCGCAGGGCTCCGGCAGGACCAGCTGGAACGCGCAGATCCCTCCTGGAAAAGGGCAGGAAATGTTCGTACTCGGCGCTCCCGGGCTCCTCGGGCTTCACACGAAAATCCCACCAGGAGCAGAGTGGGAATGCTGGAGCTTCACCGTGCTGGGACGGGCAGGAAATCTTCCATAATATCCAACCTGAGCCTCCCCTGGCACAGCTCGAGGCCGTTCCCTCTCCTCCTGTCCCTGTTCCCTGGGAGCAGAGCCCGACCCCCCCGGCTGCCCCCTCCTCTCAGGAGCTGTGCAGAGCCAGAAGGTCCCCCCCGATCCCCCTTTTCTCCAGGCTGAGCCCCTTTCCCAGCTCCCTCAGCCGCTCCAGGTATTTCTACCCGGAAAAACAAATCCCTAGATTTGGTGATTCTACAGAGTCTCTGCGGTACCTGGGCCGGGGGGGGGTTGCTTTGGTGCTCACAATGGCGCAGTCAGAGACACCCAAAAGGGGCCAGTGACCCCAAACAAGTCCCCAGTCCCCAGGCTTCGTCAGGAAAACGTCGGGGTTTGCATCGGGACAGTTGCTGGGAGAAGGGAACAGTTCTTCCCATCCCCATTCCGTGATTCCCTGAAACCTTCCATGAAGCAGCAGCTCGGCACATCCCAGACTGGTTTGGGGTGGAAGGGACCTTAAAGCCCATTCCCATTCCCACCCCTGCCATGGGCAGGGACAGCTTCCACTATCCCATGCTGCTCCAAGCCCTGTCCAGCCTGGCCTTTGTCACTTCCAGGGATCCAGGGGCAGCCCCAGCTTCTCTGGATAACCTGTGCCAGGGCCTCCCCACCCTGGTTGGAAAAACCTTCTTCCTCTATCCAGGCTAAATCCCTGCTCCTTTTCCCTTGTCCCATCCCAAGAGGCTCCTGCAGGGAGATGATCACANCCCAGCTCCCTCAGCCGCTCCAGGTATTTCTACCGGGAAAAACAAATCCCTAGATTTGGTGATTCTACAGAGTCTCTGCGGTACCTGGGCCGGGGGGGGGTTGCTTTGGTGCTCACAATGGCGCAGTCAGAGACACCCAAAAGGGGCCAGTGACCCCAAACAAGTCCCCAGTCCCCAGGCTTCGTCAGGAAAACGTCGGGGTTTGCATCGGGACAGTTGCTGGGAGAAGGGAACAGTTCTTCCCATCCCCATTCCGTGATTCCCTGAAACCTTTGCATGAAGCAGCAGCTCGGCACATCCCAGACTGGTTTGGGGTGGAAGGGACCTTAAAGCCCATTCCCATTCCCACCCCTGCCATGGGCAGGGACAGCTTCCACTATCCCATGCTGCTCCAAGCCCTGTCCAGCCTGGCCTTTGTCACTTCCAGGGATCCAGGGGCAGCCCCAGCTTCTCTGGATAACCTGTGCCAGGGCCTCCCCACCCTGGTTGGAAAAACCTTCTTCCTCTATCCAGGCTAAATCCCTGCTCCTTTTCCCTTGTCCCATCCCAAGAGGCTCCTGCAGGGAGATGATCACACCCCAAAAGTGTGGGACCAGAGCTGACATTCCCTAAAGGAATCACCACCGTGGCAGGGGCTGCGGGCAGCTCCTGCTCCTCCCCAAACCATGGGAAAGGAACAGTTCCCTCGCAGGTTTTACCCCAAATATCTGATTTATTTCATTTCAAACCGTGCCCTTGTTTTCCCAGCGCTCCCACTGAGATGTATAAAGACGTCCCCTCAAAGCTCTCTCTGTTTTCAGAGCTGTTGTGTTTTTAAAGCAAAGTTTTCCAGGGATTGACATCAGATGACGTGGGAAGGGCTGTTGAAGACACCAGGCAGGGCTCCAGAGTTTCTCTGCTCCCATTCCTCCCTTTCAGCCGCTGGTTTTCCTTCCATGGTTCTCCCTGCCTCCCATTTACTCGTTTATTCCAGCTCTGTCCTTTCCCCGGGCGGTCTGTGAGGAAAAAGGAGCCGCCCTTGGGATTGATATTTCCCGGCATCATCCGCTTTTGTCTTCATGCCTTCCTCTTCCCTCACATTCCCCAAATATTCCCTGAAAACCTCGCTGGAGCCGCCTGGAAGCGATCAAAGGCCGAGCCCTGGGTTGCACCCGATGTGGCCCCGCTGGGGTCCCCAGGGAGCTCCTCGCTGGCACCAGAAAGTTCCTGCTCCCGGTTCCCACCCCTCCGGCCCCGGGATCGTTGGGAACGACGGCGTTAAAAACCTCACCGGGAAGCGGAGAAACGCCCGGCGGCCGCTCCGTGGGAATACCGTCACTAAGAGAAGGAAGCGGTTGTTGTTAGGGCCTCGTTTCGTGTTTATGAGCAGCACTGGGTGTTAACAGGGGCAAAGTCAGCGGTCGCTTTGTGAAAACCAAACCGGTGGGGTCGAATCACAGAGCGCGGGGGGGAAAATCCAACTCCAGCCGCTCCTGAACCGCAGGGATTTAAAATCTGGTTTGGAATGAGGAGCGGGCGAAGCTGCAGAGCCTCGGGAAGGTGACGGGTCCATCCCAGGGAGGGCCGGGATCTGCTGGAAGAGCCAGGCTGGATTCATCGCTGATCTCAGAGCCAGCAGCTCGGAAACCGGGATTTACAGGATCCCTGAGGCTGGAAAAGCCCTCCAGGATCGTCGATCCAACCCGTGCCCCACCCGGGCCTTCCTCGGACACCCCCAGGGACTGGGGGCACTCCAAGCCCCCCGGGCAGCCAGGGTGGGGCAGGGCTGGGGAGGAGCCATCGCCCTCCGACCCGGGGTCGAGAGCTGATTTACACCGAGGATTTCTCCCGGTTTGTGCAAGGAAAAGGGAATTATGTGCCTGATCCCAAATTAGAGCCCGTTAGGGATCATTTTCCTCCTCTGCTAATCAGAAGATTGAGCAGAGCTCCCTCCACAGCCGGAGTTCACCCTGCTCACGGTGAGGGCTGCGGCTCATTGGCTGCTCCCGATCCAGAGGGTAATAACCCTTCACATCCAGCAGAAAATTCCCAGTTTCCTCCGCAGGGCCTGCATTGTGTGGGCGGCAGAGTGGCTCCGCACGGGGTAAATCCCGGTGGACGGAGGGAGGGAACGGGAATGGGGCTGGAAAGCGCTGCCGTGGCACAGGCTGGCTGTGCTCCAGCGGGATCTGTTCCCGCCGGGCACGGGGGAGCGGTTTGGGGCTCGGGGGTTCCCAGCTCTGGATCCCGATCACTCCTGGAATCCCAGGGCGGGTTGGGCTGGAAGGGACCTCAGAGCCCATGCAGTGTTGAACCCCACAACCCAACGTTCCCAAAGCAGCACAGGCGGCTGCGGGAAAGGTTTCATCCCGGATTCAGTGCCTGGGCACCAATCCATGGATCATCCCGAGCGCGGAGGAGGGACGCAGCCGATCCCAGCTGTGGGTTGCAGAGCCAGCTCCCTTGGAATCACTCCCGGAGCTCCTGGGAATGCTCTCCCTCGTGGTGGAGCTGCCTCCCAAAGGGATTCACACTGCGATTGACCTGAACCCCTGCTTTGATCCCTCCTGGATGGAGCGATCCCTTTTGGAGTGATCCCACTTGTCCAGGGGATGTTCAGCAGGAGGGGATCAAAGGGCTGCTCTCCCAAACAGGCTCTTAATTATGGAGCTGCTGATGAGCCCAGCCCCTCCCACATTCCCAGACCCGGGTCCTGCTGCCCCGCAGGCGTCACGTGTGCCTTCCTCAGCAGCTTGGAATACGCATTTCCGAGGATTTGGAACCAGCATTCCCTGTCCAGGGCTCATCCAGCCCCGCCTTGCCGTGGGCAGGGACACCTTCCACTATCCCAGGTTGCTCCAAGCCCTGTCCAACCCGGCCTTGGACACTGCCAGGGATCCAGGGGCAGCCCCAGCTCGTGGCCATTTCTTTTAGAAGTGGAGTTTTACCCAAAGCCAGAGACTCCGTTCTTGTCAGAGCATCCTAAAATCGAGGGAGTAAACGCCGCTCCAGAAATACAAAAATCCCTCCCTAATTCCCATTTAATATTCGGGAAAATCGTTCTGGGAGTGTTTTGATCTCTCAGCGGGAGGAAGGGGTTACCGAAACCCTTCGGGGTCGCAGCACTCGCAGCCCCGATGCGTTGTGGCTGTTTAGAAACCAGAAATGGTGGAGCACAGAGCGTGGAAAGCTTGGGATTTCCATGGAGACGAGGGAGGAGGGCTCTCCGCTTTGTTTTTCAGGCCTGCGGAGTGTCCAAAGGACTTGTATCCCCACTCCCAGGGCACATCCAACCGCATGGGGACGAAGCCTCCAATCAATCCCTTCTCCCCTTCCCACTTCCCACCGAGACTCCCTCAAGGTGAGCAGAGAGCTCAGCCAGGCAGGGAAAACACTCCTGGGGAATCCTCAGAGCCCCGGAGAGGCCTTGGATGCTGCCTCTGGAGAGCTCCTGCGGGCTGGGCTGCTGGAGGTGGATAATGGGGCCGGACAAAAGGATCCGAACCCAAAGAGTGGCAGAGCCGGAGCTGCCAGCCCCAGCTCGGGAAGCAGATCCGGCTCCAGCTGCGGCGCAGGAGCTCTGGAGCGTCGGATGGGATCGGAATCTCCTTCAGCGGATTGAGCCTCCTCCGGCCCCAGGAGTGTTTGGGGTTTTTACAGCAGCCTGGTAATGACACTGGCCACTTGTACCTGGGAATTTCAGCAAATATTCCCCACAGGCTGTTTAGGATTGGGGCGGTTCCGTACGGTACCAAACACCCGGATCGTGCCGTGTTTTGGGAGCTGTGCGTGTGGAGATGGAGCAATTCACCACCACGGGCTGGGGGATTTATAGGGACAGGCACATTCATTGGGTCCCAGGGGCTGGAAATGCCCAGGGGTTTGGAATTCTACCCTTCACACCCCTTTGGTTCTCCTTGCGTTCCCAGAGTAGCTGGATGCCCTCTCCCAACCTGGGGTGGCTGTGCCAGGAGCCCGGCACACGCACATTCCGTCCAAAGAGATGGAAAATGAGCTCCAGGAGGAGGGGAAAAGGGAAGTTTGGGGGTTTGCAGGGCCAGCCCTGGTGCAGTGACCCCCTGGGGACAGGGGACTGGGGGGGCCCATTCCTGGAGGGATCTCTGAGCCATGGATTTGTGGCGCTTGGGAACATGGGCTGGGAGAGTTTGGGTACAGGGTCTGCACGAGCAACTGGGCACGTGTTTGCACTCAGAATGTTCCAGAACAAACTATCCCTGTGGGAATCGATCGCTGCCCGTCGGACTCTGGGAATCACGGAATGGTTTGGGTTGGAAATGACCCTAAAGAAGCCATTCCTACTTTTTTCTGTCTGGGAGAAGGAATACAGCTCCTGTGGTGGGAAGCTGATCTGTGAATTCCAGCTTTGAATTCAGACAAGGGAAGGGGGTTGCAATTCTCCTGCCATCCTTCTCCTGCTGGGCCAGAACTCAATTCCGCTCCATGAGATATTCCGGAGTGACTCAGCTGTTCAGTCCTCATCCCTCTCTTCCCAATCCCTCAGTTTGGATACCCAAATTAAACAACCTCCCGAGCAAGCCTGAGCTATCTTTTAGAGCTGACAACTTATTAATTAAACACATCCCTGTTTCCAAGTGCAGCTCCCGTTCTCCGGGGAAAACAGGCTGGGATAGGAGAGAATTCCAGCCCCAAGAAGCGCTAAACCACCTAAAGTGTGAAAGATCCAAACCCCATTAGGTATTTATAACTCTCCTCATTATCTATGGATGAGCATAAAAGGTTTTTACCTTGGCAGAGGGGTTCTTGCATAGGGATGAGTCATGGAAAAAGGAATAAAGTCCCGTTCCCTCAGGAAAGCCGACACGGAGAGCAGCGCTCGCGCTCCGAGTGCCTTCCCGTGTCGGGCTGGCGTGACGTGTTCCCTCATCCATAATGCACGTTATTCCCACCCTAAATAGAATCCTTGGGAGCTGAACCTGCTCCGGGATCGGGGATCCGGGGATCCGTCAGCCCGGCTCGGGGGGCGCTGGGGCCCGGGTGGGATTCTCTTGGAGCTGCAGCCCCCCGGCACACGGGTCCATGGAGGGTCCCACTGGACACCCTTCACCCGAGGAAGAGGATGGGATGGAGGTGAGGGAGATATCCCATCCCATCCCAGCCCATCCCACCACCCTGCTGCTGCATTCCCACCTCTTCCACACCAGGGGTGCAACTGCAGGGTTTAGGGCGATCACATCCCAGACTGGATCGGGTTGGAAGGGACCTTGAGCCCATCTCATTCCACCCCCTCCATGGGCAGGGAAGGGAACCTTCCAGCCATGGCTGAAGGCACCTTTGATTGGGCTTTCTCTGCATCTTTAATTGGGCTTTCTCTGCACCTTTAATTGGGATTTTTATGCACCTTTAATTGGGCTTTTATGCAGCTTTACTTGGGTTTTTCTGCACTTTTAATTGGGCTTTTCTGCACCTGTAATTGGGCTTTTCAGCCCCAAAACAGGGAGGAAAAGACCCCAAAGCAAAACCTTGTGTGGCTGAAGCTGCCCACACCGGGAATTCCGCCCTCCCGGAGCACTCCGGGCTCCGCTGTGGCCGAACCCGAAGGCTCTGGCACAGCTTCCAGGCGCTCTTTGCCAGGAGCAGCAGCCGTGCTCGGCCAGATTTTCCTTCCCCAGCGCTTCCCTGAGGATTCACGGCACAGATGCCGGAAAACCAGGAGGTAACGGGGTCATCTCCAATGGATTTGGTGGTTTCTGGGGACAGGGGAAGAGGGAAAATCACGGGGGGAATACAGAAGGGGAGCAGCGAGCGACCCCGGAAGAGATGGATGCTCCATTTCCCCAGGAATGGTAGGATTCACTCCTGGCTGTGCCAGGCCCCGTTCCAAAGCTGGAAAAGCAGCTCCGTCCCCACAGTGGGACCAGGAAGGACTCGAGGCCATCCTTAATGGGGGCAGTTTGGAAATGGGTGCGAGGGGGATAAACAGGGAAATCCGGGGAATTTAAACAGAGCTGCAGCTTCTTCCCTGAGGAGCCATCTCTGGATAACAGGGATGGACACCGTGGAGAGAATTCCATGGCCTTCGCTGACGGCAGGCCCAGCCCAAGGCTCCTCCCCTGCCCTGGGCGGCTGTGCCGGGGCTGGACAGCCCTTTCCATGAAGGAATTTTCTCTGTGTCCAACCACAACCTCCCGTGGTGCAACCTGAGGCTGCTTCCTGCTGTTTTTTGCTTGTTCCCTGGAAAAGGGACCAATCCCCCACTGGAACCAACCTCTCCAGAGGGGCTTGAATTCATCAGCTTCGTGGCCAGATGAACAATGTTCTCCCTGTTCTCCCTGTTCTCCCTGTTCTCCATGCTCCAGGAACTGCGGGACACGTCGCACATCCACCGGGTCATGGAGGTCTAGGAATAAAAATGCATTTTTTATCCCCAAAATCCCGCGGGTTCCTCCCTCTGGTCCCAGCCGGAACAGACGAGGCTGGCCAAGCCCTGCCCTGCTGCTCTCCTGTTTAGCAGAAGTTTGTGGATCCCTTGGGTTGTAATTTCGCTGCACAGGGGTTTTTACACCGTTGGGAGTTAATTATTCAACGATTTAATTATTCCTATTACGTTAAATCAATTATTAAATTATTTAATTACATTTCATTCTTAATTATTTCATATTTCAAAATGTTTGTGCTTTGAAACTGCTGCTGGGATTGGTTTGGGAAAGGCTCCTCTGGTGACGGGGGAGCTGAGAGGATCCCGATCCTATTTCACCTGGCGAGGCCTCGTTCCTGTTTATCCCAAAGCCTGGCACTAACCAGGTGATGGATGGGCACATTCCGCCTTTCCTTTGGAATATGTGCCGGGAGCGTTCGGGTAATTACCTGTGGGAAGGGAAGACCCTCCTGAGTCACGGCTGGAACGATCCGAGGGCCTGGAATCTTCCTCTCTCTAATTAAACTCCTGACGCTTCCCATATTTCACTTCTCCATTACCCTTGGACCTCCCCAAGGCTTGCCGGGCTGGAATCTCTGATTCCAGGGGGTCACAGCTCCCGCCGCTGCGGAAGAGGGACTTCCCATGTGGAACATCCCCTGCCAGGAGGTTCTGGGTGCGGCCTTGGAATCCTCCAGTGGCTTTCCTTCCAAAAACTGGGAATTGCAAAGGGCAGCTTCCCCAGGGAGGCCGAGCAAGGCGGCGCCTTCCAACCCCACCATGGAATCCCTGTGCTGCCCCACAGGGAAATCATTCCCCCAGTTTCACGGACCGAGGGAAGACTGGTTTTCCAAAGGGAATGAATCCCGAGTGCACCAGCTCCCTGGGATTTCCTTCACTCCCTTTCTCCAACCTCAACATCCTTTTCCAGAGGAAGGAAACCAGCTGCTGTGGGTGATTTACTCCTCCTCATCCTCAGATTTTTCCTGAGATTTCAAGAAATGCAGGAGCGAATGTGATCGAAAATGGAAGGAAGATTGTTCCGGGTGTTGTTCTCAGTCCCCAGCAGGGTTTAGTGCCCAGTCCCACCAAAACCTAAAATAAGCAGTGGAAAATCCAGCCTTACACATTCCATAGGATCCTGAAACCTCGGGATGGTTTGGGTTGGGAAGGGCCTTAAAGCCCGTCCAGCGCCACCCCCTTGCCATGGGCAGGGACACCTCCTGCTATCCCAGGCTGCTCCAAGCCCCATCCAGCCTGGCCTTGGACACTCCCAGGGATGGGGAACGCTCACAAATCCCTCCCACAGCCTATAAAAAGTGAGTATCCATAACTCCATGGATATTAATATCCATAACTCCAAGATTGGAGTGCCCTCCTCGGCCCCACCGTGGCTGCATGAGGAGAACATCTCCAGAGCTCTGCCCCTCCTTCCCTTTCATAAACACCGGGGTCATAAAAACCACACAAAACCCATTTGTCTTGGATCGGGACAATCCATGTTCTCCACAGCATTCCCTGCTGGTCAGTGGGATATATTTAACCAGCAGGAGCATCCCTGGAGATCCCATTCCCATTTCCCTGGGGTGTCATTCATGCCAGAGGCAGGGAGCCCAGGCCAGACCTGAGACGTGAGCCGGGCTGGGTGATCAGCCCAGCTCGGCAATTACTGGGGAGAGCAATTAGGAGCCTCATTTTTCCAGGGAAAAACCAGATCCAGGCTGTTTTCCCTCAACCAAACCGGCCTGGAACGCTGCCAAGGCACAGGGATCCGTTGCCAGCAGTGACAGCAAGGCACAGGTTGGGGCTGCGCCTCCGAACGCGGAGACGCTCCCAATTAGCATTCCAAATCATGGTAATGAGGCAATTAATAGGATTTCTCCAAGGAAAAGCGATAATCAATCAAATCCCAGTGAGAGAGAGATTGCTCTGCTGAGTAACGGGAAAATTTTATATTTAGATGGAAGCGTTTTGTGCCGTTGCTGAGGGGACTGGAGCATATCCTGAAGGGAGGCGGGCTGGGAGAGCTGGGAATGTTCACCTGGAGAAGAGAAGGATCCAAGGAAACCTCAGAGCCCCTGCCAGTGCCTAAAGGGGCTCCAGGAGAGCTGGAGAGGGACCTGGGACAAGGGATGGAGGGACAGGACACAGAGAATGGCTTTAAGCTGAAGGAGGGTTATTTGAGATGAGATATTGGGAAGGAATTCCTGGCTGGGAGGGTGGGGAGGCCCTGGAATGGATTTCCCAGAGAAGCTGTGGCTGCCCCTGGATCCCTGGAAGTGTCCAAGGCCAGGTTGGACGGGGCTTGGAGCAGCCTGGGATGGTGGAAGGTGTCCCTGCCCATGGCAGGGGGTGGAATGGGATGGGATTTAGGGTCCCTTCCAACTCAACCCATCCTGGGATTCCCTGACTTCCTGCAGCACATGGAAGTGCCCTCTGGGCTGTCATTCCTGCCCTGCCTCCTGCCCCTCTCACACCAGGGAACGTTCCCTCCCTCCCTGCAGCCAAACTCAGGAAACAGAACTAAACCTGCCCAGAAGCTGGGATCCCATTACTGCCATTCCAGGTTTTGACCCTTTAATGATCTGACACACACAAACTCCACGTTCACCTGTCGGAATTCCTGCCTCAGGGGACGTTTCCATGGAACTGCAAAGCTCCCTCTCTCCAGTGCCTGGCCCTGCTCTGAAACACGAGGGGTTGGCTCCGGCCCCATCAGAAACGGGGGACACGTTTGGGATTTTTCTCCCCACCTTTCCAAAAAAAAATCGGTTTTATTCTCCCAGCCGATTTTGTCCATGAAACACCTCGGGCCGGAGCTGCTGTGTCACCGCAGCCCCTCAGTGGCAGCTCCTGCTCCAGCGCCTCTGGAATTGTTCCTGCCCCGCTCCCGCAGCCCCACGTTGGAAGAGGAGCCCTCCCAGGAAAGCCAGGAATGATTCCCGCCGGAGCTGAGGCGTCTCCACACGCGCCGCTGCTCCGGCTGTTGTTCCCCCTAATTACAGTCATTTTCCCTTCCCGTGGCACAGCATTCCAGGCAGCAGGAGCCGAGTCCAAGCACGGGATGTTCCAGGGCTGATCGCCCTCTGCCTGCCCCCGGCCTGGGAATCTGCTCCCACCCTCCGGCTCTTCCCTGCCCCGAGGCTGGGGACAGGCTTCCCCTGAGGAAAACCGCATTTCCCCAGGGCTGGAAGCTCTCACTTGTGATTTCCCTTCCCGATCAGATCCCAGGCTGCAGTTCCCATCCCAAAAATCCAAGGTGGTGGGGTTGGTTTTGTTGGAATGAGGCTTCACAGGGTCAGGGAAGGAGGGACAGATCCCATTTTTTATGGAGTGGAGGCAGAGCAGAGAGGTGTTTCATGGCTGGATTTACATCCGGCTGTTCTCCTTTTCCACAGGGATTATTTCCAGGTAAGCCCCAGGGGGCCCAGCTGTTGTCTCATCAAACCAGAATCCTGGAATGCTGGGGGTGGGAAGGGGTTTAAACCCCATCCATTCCCACCCCCTGCCGCGGGCAGGGACACCTTCCACTATCCCAGGGTGCTCCAAGCCCCGTCCAGCCTGGCCTCGGACACTTCCAGGGACGGGGCAGAAAACCTGGAATTTTTCTGTGCGATAAACACTCCCGTCAGGGAACGGCCCTTCCGGGGTGATTCAATCCTTCGGGAAGCTGGAGGAGAGCACGGAGCGGGGCAAATTCGGCGGAACCGCCCCCTCTGCAGGGCCTGTGTCACCTTCACCGGGGCCTTTCCCCGCAGGGAAGGGTTAAAAAACCCCGGTTTTGTTGTTCCCCGCCGTCCCACGGTGCCGGAGGAGCGCGTGAGCGTCAGTCATGAGCCCGGCTATTCCTGGGATGTGATCGAACCGCGGGGGAAGCGCGAAGGCACCGGAGCGGCACCATCTGCCACACACACGCTCCTGGCACCGGGAGAGACGGAGCTGCCGCCCCCTTTGTCCTTCCCACAAAACCTGGGATTCGAAGGAGCAGCTCGGGGCGGATGTCCGAGCCCCGGCAGCGCCCGAGGCCGGGTTGGATGGTTTGGAGCAGCCTGGGATAACGGGAAGTGTCCCTGCCCGTGGCGGGGGTGGAATGGGATGGGATTTAAGGCCCCTACATTCCCGAGCGGGACTGGGTGAGATGGCTGCTCCAGTTCCTGACTCAGGGAATTCTGTGTTTGGCGCACTGGGGAGGTTATTCCGGGCACAGTCACATGGAATCCATCAATATTCCTCGCTGGAGGAAAACTATATTTGGCCAACTACAGCACCGCAAAATAGACTCAAGCCCAGCATTTTGGGGTGGGGTTTTTTTGGGATTGAGCTACTGGCTCTGCTTCCCTCCCCCTCCCCGGGCACAGGGGTGGCCAGGAGTCCTTGTGCCTGGTGGGAAGGGACTGAGCAGCCCCATCCGTGGGGCTGTCCCAGCTCCCACATCCCAGAGCACTGCCAATGCCTTGGTTTCTCTGGGAAGCCAAATCCTGCCGTTCTTCCATCATGGATTGCTCTGACTGGCAGCGAGATGGAGCCATGCCCTGGAGTGAGGAAGCTGGGATGGGATTGTGCAAGGAACTGGGCACCGCTCTCCGGGATTTCTGCTTCCCTATGAAAAATCAGCTCATTAAAAGTGGTTTTAACCTTGAAATGACCTCTGAGACAAAAGCAGCTGCCAAGGGGAAGCTCCTGTTTGTGGGGTGCACCTTGGAGAGGGGAGGGGACCTGAGCCATCCCCCAGCACCTCTGGATTCCCCAGGGAAGAGGATCTGGATTCCCCAGGGAAGAGGATCTGGGAGCTGGAGCAGCCTTCCACAGGGGCTGGGCTTGAGGACAGAGGAGGCAAAGACTCCATTCTCTGTACAATTCCTTTGTGGAGTCACTTGGAATGTCACGAAGGATTAGGGAAAGCGGAGCTGGGGTTGAGGTTCATCCCTCTCCCACGGCCGTTCCCACCCTGGGACACGGACACAGCTCCTGCGTGGAAGAAACGGCCCCGAAGCCGTGAAATCTCCTTCCTCAGCCCTGCTGGGAGCTCCTGCCAGGCCTTCGGGAGGATCCCAACCCCCTGTCCCTGCTCCCCATCCCTGCCAGCCCGGCTCCGGCTGCACATGGAGCGGGAACTGCCGGGCATGGATAAGGAGACAGAAATAGCCCAGAGCATGTGATGGCCACGGATCGTCCTGGGAATGGCCCTGGAGCACTGCAGATAAGGCTCAGTCACAAGGGACATGCCAGAAAACGCAGGAGACCCGGAGCCTGCTGGAATTCCGGCCAAATTATCCGAGGAAAACTCAGCCTTTAACAGGGGAGAGGTCAGAGATTCCACAACCAAACCATCCCCTCAGGAACAAGGAGCTTCCAGGGGAAGATTTGTTCTGGATCGTGTCTTTTTCCCACCTGTTTCTGCCTTGGGCTGTCAGGATGCTCTGGGAATGGGGTGACATTCCCTGGCTTTGTTTTCATGCCCCTGGAGAGCACAACCGCTTTGGAATGTCAAATGGAAATGGGGAATTTAAAGGTGCAAGGTGGCCCTAAAAGAAAGGTGTGCTGGGGGTTCAAATGGGGCTTCTACCCCAAAGGCCATGAGAGGTGACCCTCCCCTGGCCCAGCCCTGGCAGGAAAATGTCCCCCTGGGAAGGGCCCGGCCACCTCCCTGTGCCGACCACAGACTCCAGGGATAAGAGAGAGCCTGGAATTCCAGCCAGTGCCAAGCCTGGAAGTGCCAGGATAACTTTAGCGTGGCCTTTCTCGGTCTGCCCTGAGCCCTCGGTGTCCTCTGTCCCTATAAATCTCCATAGATTGGATACACCAGTGGCTGGGGGCAGCTCTGGGATGATCCCGGCCCCAAAACCAGGTGGGAATTCTTCGGGCCAGGCCCTGCCACCACCCCCGGCCCGGCCCAGGGTGGTTCCCGATCCGGTTTGACGTCCCACGGGGTCTGCGGGGGCCGTGCCGGGCCGGACGGTGGCCGGAGGTGACCCCCCAAGGACACTGCGCTGGCCACCGGCCCGGGGACAGCTCTGCCGCCTCGGGCCCCTGACAGCTCCCACCTTTCCACCCTTATCTGCTCCAGCCCTTATCCAAAGCCTTTCCCAAACACCTTCCCCAAGGTCCTGAATGTCACGGGCTGCTGGAATTGCTGACGCCCGGGATGGTTTGCCAGGTTTCTCCGTCCAGGGTGGAAATAATTCCCATAACGAGGCACTCGTGGCGCCGTGGGTGGAGAGGGACGGGCAGGGAACGACGTCCCTGTTAAGGCATGGTTTATTGTTTTGGGAATTGTTTCAATCCTGGGTGGAAAAACTCGGCAAACAATTCCATTTCCGTTACCAGGTGATCCAAGAGGCTTCCAAGGACCAACAGGACGAGTCTGAGCACCAAAGACTTGCACAAATGGTCGTAGGACACGGAATGGTTTGTGGGATGGGACATCAAGGATTGTCCCATTCCACCCCCTGCCATGGGCAGGGACAATTTCCACTATCCCAGGCTGCTCCAAGCCCCGTCCAGCCTGGCCTTGGACACTTCCAGGGATCCAGGGGCAGCCACAGCTTCTCTGGGCTGTGCCAGGGCCTGCCCACCCTCCCAGCCAGGAATTCCTTCCCAATATCCCATCTGTCCCTGCCCTCCGGCAGATTTAAACCATTAACCCTCATCCTATTGCCACCAGAGATAATAAGGAATAAAAAAATCCCATCCCAGCTCAGGGCTCATTGCTGGGATTAGAGCTCCCCTCAGTGGGATGCAGCGAGGGGACACCTGGAATCGCCGTCCAGCCTGGCCTTGGACACTTCCAGAGATGGGACAGCCACAGCTTCTTCCAGTTGATATTTCGTGACAGCTCCCGGTGGGAATTTCCTGTGCAGCTCGTCCCGAGCAAGCCCACCCACATTCCCACTGGGAGACACAGGATTCCGGGGGGAAAAAAGCCAATGTCGCAAACGAGCGTTGGAGAAAATCTCTCTGGGTGGCAGCAGGAATGCCGGGGGCTGCTCACGGCTGGATCCCCGGGAACGGAGCTTGGAATACGTGCAGAAGGAGCTCAGATCCACACAGGACACCCACTCCAGGAAATCAGGGAAAGGCCTTTGGGAATAATCAAGGTGCTGGGTACTCCGAGTGCCGTTGCTGGGCTCCGAGTGCGCCAGAGGAGGGTTAGGGTGTGATGCACACTTCCTTGTGCATTAGGGTGGGTATTCGGGAAGGATTTTTCATGGAAAAGGTTTTCCAGCCCTGGAAGTGTTCAAGGAGCAGGTGGATGTGGCGCCTGGGGCAGGGGTCAGTGCTGACCATGGTGCTGCTGGCCGAGGGCTGCACCCGATGGCATTAAAAGTCTTTTCCAACCTCAACAATTCCCTGGTTTTATAGTGCAACGTTTTCCAAGGAAGCCTCAAACGAGGTAAGGAGTTAATTCCAACTCCTGTTGTGCTGCTTCTGCTCCCTCGAGCAAATCCATCCATTCCCGAGCAGGAATAACCCCAAACAGGAATCTTCCCTTAAGCCAGAGCAGAATTGCTGAGGAGCGGCACCAAGGCGCTGACCCCGCGCGGGACACGGCACCGTCTGCGTCTCCTCATCCAGGCACAGCCTCATCCCTCCCCCCTGGGAGCGCTCCTGGGATGGCTCACGGCGCTCACCAAGCCAATTCCAGAGGCTGGGATGAATCTTCAGCCGAGGGAAGCAGGGCTGGGGGTGGGGGGTGGGCTCGGCCCCCTCTGCCCCGCAGTGCCATTCCCCTCATCCACATCCAACACCAGACCCCACGGATTGGGAACCCTTTGCAGCCTCTCCCAGGCTCCTGCGGGCCTCATCCCAGCCTCGTGTTATCCCACAGCTCCTGGGAATCCCTGTGCACACGTTCCTTGTGCTTTACACCCACCCAGCTCCCGCCGCCCGCGGATCCCGACCCTCAGTCTCCATGGAATGCTGAGATCCCGACCTGCCTGTCCCAGGCACACACCCGAGCTCTGCCCCTCGATCATTCCAGCTGCAGCTGGGTGCCTGCCTTACAATTCCAGCTGGGAATTCAGCATCCCATCCGTGCAGTTTGGGTGAGAATTCCTTGGGCACCAGTTTTAACTCCGGCTGAAAAGTTGCTTCTCCAGGAGCAGGAGCTGCTGTGAGAGGGAACACGCCGGGATGAGGAGGGTAAAGGAGAGGGATTAAATGGGGTCTGCGGGCAGTAATGAGGAATAACTGGGATGACCAGAACTGTAGGGAATTCCCTCCCCCGGTGCTGGGGTGGGGTTTGATTTTCAGGCCCCTCCTGGGCCATTTCAGTGCTGCTTCCCCAGGGGCCTCTCCCCTCGCTCGGGGCTCTGCCCCGAAGGGTCTCCTGTTGGTGTTAAACACAATTCAAGGTTTCCTTTGCCTTCCCGGCAACCGGGAGAGCCCTGCCCCTTTCCCTGCCCCTTTCCCTGCCCCTTTCCCTGCCCTCTGCTGCTGCCCGGGGAGAGGAGAGCGGAGAGTGCAGGGGGGAAATGGGATGAGGGAATGGTGAGGAAGGGAAGGAAAAGGGGAAGTGAGCCGGGAGAACAAACTGCCTGCGCTGAGGGGCCACAGGCTGGAGGGTGGGCGTTTGTGAGACCCCAACTGCAGAGCTGCTTCCAGCCCTGGAATATCCAACAGCAGGAGGATGTGGAGCTGCTGGAGCCAGTCCAGAGGAGGACATGGAGCTGCTCCCAGGGCTGGAGCCCCTCTGGAGCCAGGCTGGGAGAGCTGGGAATGTTCACCTGGAGAAGAGAAGGATCCAGGGAGATCCCAGAGCCCCTTCCAGGGCCTAAAGGGGCTCCAGGAGAGCTGGAGAGGGACTTGGGACAAGGCATGGAGGGACATGACACATGGAATGGCTTCCCGCTGCCAGAGGGCAGGGAGAGATGGGATATTGGGAAGAAATTCCTGGCTGGGAGGGTACAGAGGGGCTGGGATGGAATTCCCAGAGCAGCTGTGACTGCCCCTGGATCCCTGGAAGTGTCCAAGGCCAGGCTGGACAGGGCTTGGGGCAGCCTGGGATAGTGGGATTTGTCCCTGCCCATGGCAGGGGTGGGATGGGATGAACTTTAAGGTCCTTCCCAACCCAAACCCTTCTGGAATCCCATGATTTTCTCCTGTCATAGATTTTCTTTTTTTTCCTAGAAGGAAAACCCGAAACCAGCACCTTAGGAAGAATCCATAAACTGGCTGGACACAGCTGGAGCCATTCCTGCCTCCAAAAGCCTTTCCCCTTATTCCATCCCCCAAAAAAAACCTCCAGAACTCCTCGTGAAGTTGCTAAAAGAGACCGAAGACTCTCGCGGGGCAGGACCCCGCCGGAGATCAAATTGCAGCGGAGGAAAATATTTTCCCGCGGCTGGCAAATATCCCGGTGTGTTGGGAACACAGCGCTTCCATGGAGGTGCCATTTGCGTTAATGACTTCACGGCGAACGCGCCTCTTCAATAATTGCCGAACCTCGAGAAACGCTCTCAGGAATTGACTGAGGTTTCGCGGGGAAAGGGGAAAAAAAAAAAAAAAAAAAAAAAAAAAAAAAAAAAGAAATGTTGTTATTAAATCCAAATTAAATGCGCATCCGAGGCACTTCAGTGGAGTGCCGCCAGAGCAAGCCTCGTCACGCTGGATGAGGAATAACTTTGGGAATTAACGGCTGGAAGGCATCGCTCTGCTGTCAGCCGCCGGCACCTCCTTCCTGCTTTTCCCAATCCCATGAGTTTTGATGAATATCCCAGGGATTTGAGAGCGGTCCCGGTGTGGGAATTTCCCATCCCAGGGGGTTAAACCCAGCCCTGGGTGACGAGGAGGGGCTGGGATTTGGTTTAGGGGTTGGTTTAATCCAGAATTGGGTGGAAATGTGGGAGAGCCCGGAGTGTGTCCCACCCACGGGGGGCTGCTCCAGGCCCGGTGGGGCTGAGGAGTCCGTGGCGGGCTCCGCTTCCAGGGAAAGCAGGAGCCCACCGGACCCTGCTGAGCCCAGGGACGCTCTGGGAAAGCCCTCAAGTTTTCCAGAGAAGTCACAAGTTTGGGAAACCCTTGAATCCCAACCCAGCTCACCCGAAGCAGGACAATTTTCCCCCTCTGGCATCCCGTATTTCTCCCGCCCTGCCGTGCGGTGTTCCTCTGGGAGAGCTCCCCCTCATCCATCCCCGTTCCCTCTCCGCCCTCGGCCTTTTGGGTTGCGGGGTTTCGCTCCAAAGGAGCCCCAGCCCCTCCAGGAGGCGCCGGGGCCGGGGAGAAATCCCCCAAAATAATCCCAGCGCCCTCCAGCTCGGCCCTAATGAAACTCTGTGCTCTGTCCGAGGTGGAATATCGAACTCCGGACAAAACACGGGCGTTAGCACTAGAGGGAGGTATTTCCCCACATTCCCGGGATTCAGAGCCGCCGGAGAGCGGCAAAACCCAGCCGCGGGAAGGGGACCCGCGCCGCCGAACTCCGCTAATCAACGGCGATTAATGAGGGAGCCGCAATCAGCTCCCATCAGCGGCCCGCGGTGGAGGAGCCGAGCAGCGGATAATGAGCCCACATTCCAGCTCAATCCCGCATTCCACGCGCAGAAAGTGGCGCTGGCTCCCGGGGCTGGCTGTTTGCGTGTTTATTCCAAGGGGGAAGAGGAGTTCGGAGCCACATCCAGAGCTCAGAGGGGTCAAACCGCCCCAGCAGCGCCCAACAAACACGATTTTTTTTATAAGATACTTCTGAATTTAGGGGCTGCAGGGATCCGCTCGAGGCGTTAATTCCGGGTGTTAATTCCAGGCGTTAGTGACGTCACTCCGGGACAGCGGTGGGTGGGAAGGATTTGGGAAGTCCCTGCCAGCGCTCGGCGCTTCCCCAGGGGAGGGAAAAGGCTTTGAGTGCCTCTTCCCGCGGGCTGGATGAAAATCCCACTAAAATTCCGTAGGAGAGGGGGGGAAGCGAAGTCCAGCGGCACGGACGCAGCACAGAAAACAGGGATAAAGTTGGAAAAGAGTTGAAAAAGGAGATGCGGATTAATTACAGACGTTTATGGTGGAGCAGAAGCGGGCGATGAGCAGGGAGGGGAGGAGGGAGGCAGGGATGCGCCGGGATCCCACGGCTGCATCCCACATCCCGGCAGCTTCCCGGGGCCGGGGCTAGGTGGAGCTGCAGCTCCAGGAATGCGGGACGGGCGCTGCGGGCGCAGCTGCCCCCCCTTCCCTGCATCCCGAGCCGTCCTTCAGGATTGTTTTTATGGGAATAAATGGAGGCGCTGAGGAAATATCCTTGTAGGGCAGGAGCAGGGGGTGCTCGGGAAAGCCAAACTGCGCCTTTTCCTCGCTGCCTGCTGGGCAGGACACGCGCCCTAATCCGTCAGATCCCACCTGGATCGCGCCGCGGGACATCCATGGTCCTGCAGCAGGAGGGCACAGAGGGCGGGGGAGTCTCAAACCGGGAATTGTTGGAGATATCGTTGTCCCCAAGCCCGTGGATGTGGGCACTGGAGTATCCCGGGAAGTGCTTAAACCAGGCAGGGAAACGTGGTGGGAAAACGGCGGCCAGCACTTCCGGAATATCCATCGGGATTTGATCCATGAAGTCTCCTGCTGGACATCGTTGTGGGAAAGGCCTGGCCAGAACAATTCCCGGGGTGGGATGGGGAGGTGATGGACAGCAGGAGCACAGGGACAGCGGGCAGTGAGCTCAGGGGGCAGGGAGAGGGGCGGATATCCCGGGATAAGGGCGGCGCTGCATGGGAGGTGCCCACTCCGGTCCCACGGTGTGAGGGGGCAAACCCAACCCTAGAGATCCTCGGGAATCGGTAAATTCAGGGATCTGCAGGAATCAGTGAACTCATGGGCACTCAGGAGTCAGTAAATTCATGGATCTGCAGGAATCAGTGAATTCACAGATCCCCATGAATCAGTGAGTTAATGGATCCACAGGAATCAATAAATTCATGGGTCCCCAGGAATCAGTGAATTCATGGATCTGCAGGAATCAGTACATTCATGGGCACTCAGGAGTCAGTAAATTTATGGATTTGCAGGAATCAGTAAATTCATGGATCCCCAGGAATCAGTAAATTCACAGATCCCCAGGAATCAGTGAATTCATGGATTTGCAGGAACCAGTGAATTCACAGATTCCCAGGAATCAGTAAATTCACGGATCCCCAGGAATCAGTGAATTCATGGATCCCCAGGAATCAGTAAATTCATGGATCTCCGGGAATCAGTGAATTCATGGATTTGCAGGAACCAGTGAATTCACAGATTCCCAGGAATCAGTAAATTCACGGATCCCCAGGAATCAGTGAATTCACGAATCCCCAGGAATCAGTGAATTCAGGCATCCCCAGGAATCAGTGAATTCCGAGCCACACGCGGCTGTGCCGGGCGGGGACTGACGCCAGGACACTGCAGTGCCGTTTGTGGATCGTGCAGATCAATTAACTGATCAATGTTTTTAGATCAAACATGATCCACACTGTCAGGCCTATCCAGGGCTGCTTTCCCACCGGTTTCCCACCAGTTCAGCCCAACTCATCCAGGGTTTGGATCAGGACTTCTGCCTTCCCACTGCCAGAGGGCAGGGATAGATGGGATATGGGGAAGGAATCCTGGCTGGGAGGCACAGGTTATCCAGAGGAGCTGTGGCTGCCCCTGGATCCCTGGAAGTGCCCCAGGCCGGGTTGGACGGGGGTTGGAGCAACCTGGGATAGTGGAAGCTGTCCCTTCCGGTGGGATGGGATGATCCTTCCCATCCCTTCCACCCCAAACCAGTCTGGGATTTGATGATCCTTCACCTCTCCGTGTTCCCCCTCTCCAAGGAAGCGGCACCTCTGGAGTTCCCCATAAAATACGGAATAACAACACCACAAGCTCGGGCTGTTCCCAACTCCCCCGGGACAGCCAAGGAATCTCCGGAGCCCCCCAAGCACCGCTCTGGCTGCATCCTCAGCCTGACCCGCCATGGATTCCGAGAGCCCGGGCTTTATTCCCGCCGGGAATATCCTTTGAAACGACAGTGCCACGCTCCCGGCCGGTGCTGCTCCGCGGGAGAGCTCCAGGAGAGGGTTTGGATGCATCCGCTTCCCTTCCGGGAGGACGATTCCCACAGCATTCCCGCCGCCGGAGCCCGGCGGCAGCACAGGGACGCGCGCAGGGCGGGAATGCAGAGGGAGCTCGGGGACTGCTGCCGTTCGCGGGATTCGGCGGATTTTTAATTATTATTTTTTTAAACGGAACGTTTTTTCCAACAGAAAAAAAACCCCGTCTTTTCCAACAGAAAATGCCATCTGGGTGGAATAAAGACGGATTGTAAGGACCTGCTGATTTTTGTTGCTCTTTCTGACAAAAGCCAGGCAGATTTCCCAGGAAAACCTCCCCCAAGCTGCCCAGCTCTGCTCCCAAATCCTGGAGCATCCGTGGATACAGCCTCGTGTCCCAGGCCCAAAATGTCCAGCGGGAGGGAAACAACACCAAAAAAACCCCAAATAGCTTTCCCTGTTTAGTCCACATGGAAAAGGGTTGGGATGTAAAACCCTTCCCGAGACCAGTGATGGATTTCTGGCAGGATATTTGCTTCAGATGCTACAGATTTAGGCAAAAAAAAAAACCCAAATAAACTCACACTGAAAAAAAAAAAGCCAAACAAATCCGAAGTTTTTTTTTTTCAGAATTTCAAGGCATTTGAGTATCGTGACTTGTGTTAAAAATTTAAATTTAAAAAGTGACTGAAAGCTTGGAATTTCAGCTGATGGACTGGCAGCTCAGCTCCCAAAATCCACCCTGGAGTAAGGAGATGTTTGGCCCTGGAAGTGGAAGGTCCCTGCTCCCACCTGCACCTGTGTTTACCTTGGGAAGATTCCTCTGGAATGTGCTGACCCCCCCCAGGGATGCCCAGGGATGGGTGTTCATGGTCTCTGTCTCCCAAGGGAGGCCATTCCTGCCTTTCCAGGCCTGTGGGTTCCGGATTTCTCATAAAATTGTGAGCGCTGAGTGGGAGCAAATTTAAAAAACAAACCAAAAAAAAAGGTGAAATCAGAAAATTTAAGCCAATTTAAAAAAAATAATTCAAAATAGAAAGCAAAGTTGCACAGCACCGTGCAGCTCCAGGGCTGCCAGCCTGCTTCCCTCATTCCTGCTGCTGATTCCTCCCTTCCAGCCCCAAATAAACCCGCCAAACCCCCGGGAGGGCTGAGAGCTCCCACCCCAATCCCTCCTAACCCATCCTTTCCCCTCCTCTGGAGACTCCCAGTCCAGGGAATCGCTTCTCCCACCTCCCGGCCCTCAAGGGCACGACCTTTCCATGGGAACGCTGGTTCCTCCCCCTGGAGCAGCTCCTGGACAACTTTGTGGCCGGGAGGGGCGGGGGATGATTTTCCTGGCTCAGGGAAGCGCCGGGATGGGTCCCGGTTTTGGGGCTTGGGCTGGGTTTGGGGCTTGGGCCGGGTTTGGGGACCCCAGGGCCGGGTTTGAGGACCCCGGGCTGGGTTTGGGGACCCCGGGCTGGGTTTGGGGACCGGGCTGGGTTTGGGGACCCAGGGACGGATTTGAGGACCCCGGGCTGGATTTGGGGATCCTGGTCTGGGTTTGGGGACCCAGGGCCGTGTTTGGGGCCGCCGGGCGGGCAGCACCAGGTGGCATTGTGGGACCGAGGGCTGCCCACCCCAAATGGGAGAGGATTCTCCCTCCGCTCTGCTCCTCTCGGCGCTGGAAGCGGCTCCGCGCCGCCCGCAGGATAAATCCTACAGGGTGCCTGACTCAGTCAGGGCTGCTCCTTCACAGGCTCCCTCTTCCCAGCTTTCACCTCAATCTGTCATCCAGATTTGACACTGCCTCGTTCCAACAGTGCTCGGGAGTGACACGTATATAATGTGGAATATTGTGCACATTTACAGCCAGGATTTTTTCCCCTTCAGACGTCGCTGGCTGGATTCTGGCAGTCGCCGTGCGGGGGGGAAAATAAAATTACGGGGGGGGGGGGGAAAAAACAAACCCCACCGCACAGGGAGTTCTGTTCTCTGCGTGGCTCGGCGAGGATCGGGGAGGAAAACTTTGCTGGAGGGGCTGGGCACAGCGGGGGTGGGGGTTAGGGGGTTT
>VZRJ01013835.1:114305-133186 GCA_013397565.1 Ptilonorhynchus violaceus
TGGGGTTTGGGGGGTTTGGGGGTTTTAGGGCTGGGGATCGTCCGGCAGCTCGGGGCTAATTAAAGAGGAGCTGCACGGCGCGGCTGCTTTATGATTCTCCTCCATTAGCACTCCAGATTATAAATCAAATTAACTGGCATTTCCATTAAAAAAAGAGGAATCCTTTTAGAGGAGCGCCCGGCCCTGCTCGGCGCGGCCGAGCCCCCTTTTCCTCGAGCGGCCGCATCCCAGGCCGGCTTTGTTTCCCGGCGCTGCCTCCATAATCACCCTTTTCCTGCCCCGTCGTAATAATCAGGGAGGACGTTCAATTATTCCACTGAAGGAAACAAAACAAAAGTCCCAATTAGGCTGGAATGACTTCCCGGCTCAGCTCGGTGAGCGCCGCGCGGATCCGACGGCCGCTTCCAGCGGGAATTCGGCACCAGCAGCGGCAATTCCCCCCTCCCCCAGCCGGACACGGGAAACACGCGCAGATATTCCTGCGCCCACGGCCAAAGGGCTCCCGGATCCTCCCGGTCCTGGGATTTTCACGGGATTTTTGAAATCGAGTTGCTCCCCTCCCCTTTCCCTCCCCCGTTCTGGGGCCACTCAACCCCATTCCCGGCTTTCCTCAGGCTGGGGTGTTTGGTGGGGATGGTTTCATTCCCTCCCGCCATCCCCCTTCTGTGCTGGGATTTGGGATTCGTGCCGGTCCCGCCGCTCGAGCCCCGCCCGGTGCTCGGAGCCGGAAAACAGGGACACGGCCGGGGGACGACGCGGAGTTAAACCTCTGGAATAAACTTTTCAGTGGCGGAGCTGGAGCGGGGAGGGAGGAATTCCTGGTGCAGGTGGAGGAGAAGGCGGGCTCCAGCCGCAGGGAGCACATCCAGCCCGGCCTGGGGTGGGATTAACGGAGCCGGGGCCGGGGGGGAAAAACCCCTTAAACCTGGAATTTATTGTCACCGTCTGGGAGCAGAGGGAAGCACAAGGACATTGTCACTGTGGCAATCGCTGCGGATTCCAGAAGGAGTAAAGGTCCCTGTTCCAGGGGGTTTGGCGCTGGGAATGTCCCTGCCGGAGCTCAGCACGGCGAGGGGGATTTCAGACTGAAATTTGTGGATAAATCCCTTCTTTCAATGGTTATTTTGGGTGCTCAGAGCGGGATGCAGAGCCTGGGGACGGCCCAGCTCCTCCATGGGGCTCGTGAACAGGACCGGGAGCACGGCGAGCGCCCATCCCAGGCACGGGCACGGCGCCGCCGCCGCCGCTGGATTCATCCAGGAATAACAAACCCGGGAACTCCTCGCCACCGCTCACTGCTCCCTAGACCTGACCAGGTCTGGATTTACATCAAAACTTGTGATCCAGCAACGAGCCCGGGGTTTCTGCTCTCTGCTTTAGAGGATCCTCTCGGGTTTAACCCCTGGCTGTGCCATAAAGCCTGGAGGGAACTTTTCCCCTTTTCCTCCGGCACCGCTGTCGTTCTTCCCGCAGGAAAAATGATCCAGTGCCTCTGAAACCACCCCAGCCCCTGCTGTGTATAATCAGCCTGGGAAGCTGGAGGGAAAGGAAAAATAAACAACCTCTTTGGGAGCGGCTGTGCCAGGCCAGGGCTTTTCCTGCGGGATCCCAATCCCAGCCCGTGCCAATGGAATGCTCGGGGAATCACAGCCACCTCCGAACAGCTCCGGGGGTGCAGAGCAACCCCTCCTGCTCCAGCAAACCCTTCCCAAACGCCGGGTTTTTACAGGAATTACAGCGGCTGTGACTATTATTAGCCGGGCACGTGGCTCTCCCGGCTGGCCAGAGCTTTCCTGGGAGTCGAGGGAGGGGAAAAAGGAGCTGGGAGCGGCTCCGCAGGGCTCGGAGCCCCGGGGCCGGGGCTTGGATCCAGCCCGGCCACGTGGATGCGTTCCCAGCCCCCAGAGCAGCACTGAATCCTGGAAATCCGGGAAAAGGGGAGGGAAGGATCCCGCACACCGTTTATTGAAGGCTTTTCCTGGTCGGAGCACGCACGAATCGGCTCCGACACCGCTCCCGCAGCCGCTGGAGCGCCGGGAATCGCGGCACATCCAAGTTTTCCTGCGCCAGGCAGGGCCACTTCGTCAGTGGCACTTCGGCTCTGGATGAGCCCGAGTTTGGCTCAGACACTCCCGGGATATTTCTTTTCCCTTCCACCCCTGCCCCGGGCCACAGGGAAGGAAAAGCCACGTAGGGATCGATCCCTGCTGAGCTGGGCAGGGAATTATTGCCACGGGAAGCGTGGGAAGACCCCTCTGGCATCTGCTTGCTTCTCATCCCAGACTTTGTGCCGCTTCAAAGTGATAGCGGGGGCTGGGAGAGGGACGGAGGGAGGGAATGCGGGATGGCACATGGAAACCCTCCCTCAGGAAAAGGGACAGCTTAAGGTCTGCTGCCTGACAGCTTCCCAAAATTGTCCTTTTAATGGAAAAGCTTTAAATCCCTGAAGGCTCCCCCTGAGTCAACAGGAACACCTGAGCCGGGATCCTCCAAAAATAAACCCCGAGGGAAGGAGGGAGTGACCACTGTGGAGCTGGAAATTCCTTATTTCCCGAGTGGGATTAGGGGTAGAAAACCAAATGAAATCTCTCCTGTGGATCAGCTGGGTAACTGTTCCTAAGGATGCCAGTTACGAACTCCCACCATCCTTCCTGCTCCAGCGGCTCTTTTGGGAGCCCTTGGAGAGAGGACGGACAGAGAGGTTCACCCGCAGCAACAAACACACCTGGAATATCCATGGAATATCCGCGGAACGCCCGCGTCTGGCCACAGGCAGCGCATCCCCAGACCCACGCGCGAGTTCCAGGGAAACGGGGGATTTTTTTATTCCAGGGCCGCTGCACTCCGGCATTGAGGCTCCGGGGAGGATCCGGGGAGCAAACCCCCCCGGCCCACGGCAGCGCCCTGCCATCTCCATAGAAACCGCCAGCCAATTACAGCAATTAACATTCCCGGGAGCCGGCCCTCGCCAGCGGGAGCCGGGATCACTTCTTACTGCTTTATCCATCTTTTCCAGGGCTCTCCGGCCACCGGGCACGGGGATGCTCCCACCGGGCACAGGGATGTTCCCACCCCACACAGGGATGCTCCCACCCGGACACTGTGACCTTTCACATCCCAAGGTCACAGGGAAAGCCTGAGGAAAGAGGGAGGAGGATCCGAGCTTGGGAGAACCCAAGGCGTTATTCCCGGTAGGAACGAGGAGGAGGCGGATGGAGGGTGATGCTCCCGCTCTCCCTCGGGCGCCGGCAGCTCAGGGAAGAGCCTGTCCTGGCTCTCAAGCCCTATAAATTTAGGGTTTTTTTTAATGCACCCGAGCAGGGGCTCTGTGGGGCTGTGCATGGCCACACGGGAGAGGCCCTGAGTTTTCCCTCGTGTTTGAGGCGTAAGGGGAAGGAAATACAAGGATCCCCTCCCGAATTCCAACCCTTCCAGTCAGTACAATGGCATCAGATGCACAACATCAGAAAATAAAAAAAAAAAAAAATCCAGGTGATTATTTTTAGGGTTCTTTTTGTAATATTTGTTAGTGGTATCAAGACATTTTAGGTTCAGTGTTTGATCCTGTTTTCTGTCCCCAGAAATGAATTGGATATGGAGAAAAACCAGGAAATACAGTGACTGCATCCTGCACAGTGAATGTCCCAACAAAAATGTTCCTTAAGAGCCCTGGACACGAATACAAAACCTCGCCACGAACCCAAATGCTTTTAAACAAACCCCCAGAGCCGGCGGAGCAGAACCCAGCCCCAATCCCCTCATCCCGGATCCATTCCCGAGCTCCAGAGAGCCGCTCCCCGCCCTGCTCGGAGTGTGAAGCCAGGCCAGGTCAGCTCAGCACGGGGCTCAGCCGCGTGTCCGGGGATTCCTGGTACATCCCAGCCATCCAGGCTGGGCATTCCTGCTGCTCCGGCACATCCCAACGAGCTGGGCATTCCTGCAAATCCCGACAAACTGGGGATCCCTGCACTTCCCAGTGATCTGGGCATTCCTGAAAATCCCAACAAACCGGGGATCCCTGCAAATCCCAAGGAGCTGGGCATTCCTGCAAATCCCAACAAACCAGGGATCCCTGCAAATCCCAGTGAGCTGGGCAGTTCTGCAAATCCCAACAAACTGGGGATTTCTGCTCCTCCCCGCGGATCCCAACAAGCTGGGGATTCCTGCAAATCCCAACAAGCTGGGAATTCCTGCAAATCCCCACAGATCCCAACGAGCTGGGGATTCCTGCAAATCCCCTCAAATCCCAACAAGCTGGGAATCTCCGCTCCATCCTGCACAACCCAACGAGCTGGGGATTCCTGCAAATCCCAACAAGCTGGGCATTCCTGCAAATCCCAACGAGCTGGGGATTCCTGCAAATCCCAACAAGCTGGGCATTCCTGCAAATCCCAACGAGCTAGGGATCCCTGCTCCTCCCTGCAGATCCCAACAAGCCGCGGATTCCTGCTCCTCCCCGCAGATCCCAACGAGCTGGGGATTCCTGCACATCCCAACGAGCTGGGGATTCCTGCTCCTTCCCGCAGATCCCGACAAACTGGGGATTCCTGCTCCTCCCTGCAAATCTCAACAAGCTGGGGATCCCTGTTCCTCCCCGCAGATCCCAACACTCTGGGGATTCCTGCACATCCCAAGGAGCTGGGGATTCCTGCTCCTCACGAGCGCTTCCCTGGATCCAGGTGCTGCTCCGGGGCCAGCCGAGCACCGGCACCCCCCACACACGGCAAAGCCTCGCCCGGCCCGGGCGCCGCTGGAAAAAACCTTTGACTGAATTATGGAATTCCCTCCCGTTCCTGAGTTACAGCATCCCCGTCCCGCTCCATCCCATTCCCAGCGCCTCTCCCGGGCGGGGCCGGGGGCTGGGCAGGGAGGGTCAGCACGGCCGGAAATGTCCACGGCAGGTGGAACCCCTCCTTCCAGCCCTGCGGATTTAGGGGGATGATCCCAGACAAAGGGCTGGAATAATCAAAAGTGAACTTTTCAGGAAAAAGAAAAACCCGAACAAAACATCAACAATTGAGATGTTTTAATGGAATGAATAAACGAGCGAGATCCCTGCGGGGCCCAGCACAGCCGTGGGCATCGCCCCCCGTGCGCCCTCCTGCCCCAGGGAACAGCTCCCAGGAACCAGCAAACCCAGCCCCAAAGGAACAGGGAAAGGAGCAGGGTGGGAATCACCAAGCCTCAGGATGGTTTGGGTGGGAAGGGAGCTTAAATCCCATCCCATTCGTGCCATGGGCAGGGACACCTTCCACCATCCCAGGCTGCTCCAAGCCCCGGCCAACCCGGCCTTGGACACTGCCAGGGAGCCAGGGGCAGCTGTAGCTCCTCTGGATAATCCGTGCCAGGGCCTCCCCAGCCTCCCAGGGAGGAATTCCCTGCTGGAGGAGCCCAGGCAGTGTCCCCGTGCCAGCCCTGCTGTCCCTGTCCCCTCTCCAGCAGCTGAGCCGCCCCGGCCCCTCCGAGCTCCCGGGGCCCGAGCGGTGCCAGCGGAGATCACGGAAGCGCGGAATATTCATGAGCCGGGAGCTGGGAATGTGCGGTGGATGCACAGCCCCCCTGGCTGCCGGGCTCCCCGGTTATGGATCTCTCTGGCTCCCGCGTTCCCTTCGGAGCCTGAGAACTTCCCGGCTCCAAGCCTGGGAAGCCGGGATAGGTTTTCACGGCAGCCTCAGCACGGGCAACTCATCTCCAGGAAAGGGGGGAAGGAACTTGGAGTCACAGGATGGTTTGGGTTGGAAGGGACCCTAAAGACCATCCCACCCCAACCCCTGCCCTGGGCAGGATGGTGATAAATTCCGCATCCCAGTGAAATCCCGCGTTTCTCCCAGGCAGATTCCAGGAGCTGGGAGTGCTTCCAGCTCCTTTTCCTCACCAATCCCAACCCCCTCCAGGCTCACAGGCAGGAGCTCAATGCCCAGCTCGTGCACTCGGTGCAAGGCATTCCTGGGATTTCCAAGCCAGGTTTGTTCCTGGTAAATTCCAGCCTTCCACCTAAAGAACAAAACCCCATCTCCCGTTCCGTGTTTCCCAGACAATTCCAGGTCAAAGCTTGCTCCGTCCGCAGCCAGAGGATGGTTTGTTTATTTATTTATCTATCTATTTATTTATTTATTTGAAATAAACCATTCCTGCCAACTGCAGGTTCGGAGCTGTCAGTTCAAGTTCAGCCACGGGACAAGGAAAGATTATCAAGACAAAAAAAAAAACCCAACAAAAACCAAAAAAAAACCAAAAACCCCCAAAACCCGAAACAAAAACAAACAAAACCCCCCACCCCAAAACAAAACAAAAACCCCAAACCAAATAACAAAAAAAACCCCAAAAGCAAAACAAAAATATAAAAAACCCCAACAAATGAAACTCCCATTTCTTTACCTTTATAAAGGTGTGGAATTTTTTTTGTTACTTGGTTACCCTGTAGTTTACTTCAGGCAGCAACAAATACTAAAAATCATCCTGCTTTTGGGAAGAGTGTCCCTGACCTGGGATCTAAACCTCACATGCGCACTCAGTTTGTGCTTTTCAGGCAAACTACCCTGAACTCCACCAAAAATAAAATTCGGATGAGCTGTTTCCCTTCCCGGAGTGAAGAGCAGCGGGACACAACCACCCCGAAACCAGAAATATTTCCAAAGTGAGCCAGAGTTCCGAAACAGCAGCTCTGAAGTCATTCCCAGCCCGTTCCCTGCCTCCAAACCCGGCTCAGGAATGTTATTGAACACCAAAGGCACAAATCCCAGCAAATCCCCCGCCTGGGAATATCCAGAAGTTCCGAAGGGGAAGGTCAGGTCATTCCCGGCTCCCACAACCACGGCGGGAACAGGGCCAGGGCAGTACCTCCCATCCAGCGCCGGGACGAGCGCCAGGGGGAGGAACCGTGCGGGGAGCAGCGGGAATCCTGGATCTGCGGCATTCCTGGGACACCTGGCAGCCCCTCGGGGGCGCGGCCCGGGCCCGGTGGGTCGCCCTGGATTGCAGTATCCCAAACAACAGGGAAAACAGCCAAAGACTGGGAAAGCGCGGCTCCGGGCGCTGCCGGGGAGAGCCGGCGTGGGGAGGGTCTTTCCTGCAAGGACAGGGACAGGGGGATCTTCTGGGGAAAAGAGGGATCGGGGGGATCTTCTGGGGAAAAGAGGGATCAGGGGGGACATTCTGGCTCTGCACAGCTCCTGACAGGAGGGGGCAGCCAGGGGGGGTCGGGATGTGCTCCCAGGGAACAGGGACAGGAGGAGAGGGAACGGCCTCAGGCTGTGCCAGGGGAGGCTCAGGTTGGACATCAGCAGGAATTTCCTCATGGAAAGGGTTGTCAGGGATTGGAACTGCCCAGGGAGGTTTGGAGTGCACATCCCTGGAGGTGTCCAAGGAATTCCTGGATGTGGCACTCGGTGCTCTGGGCTGGGAACAAGGAGAGGATGGGACACAGGTCGGACTCGGTGATCCTGGGATTCTGGGATTTTCCAGAAGAGAATGGAAACTCAAGCATGAGGAGATGTCCAGGAAGATGTTCAGGCACACCAGCCTCGTGTCCCGTGTCCCACCTGGACACTGTTGGACGCCTTTGGACAACATCCCCAGGTTCAGGAGCGTTAAATGCCGGGAAATGTCCTCTCCGCCACATTTCCTGCTCCTCCCCTCGCCAACCTCTCCACGCCCGCAGGGATTCGGAAAAGTCACTCACGGATGGTGGCTCCAGCCCTGCTCCTTTCACGGCCGGGATCTAAATGCAGGGAAAAAAAAGGATTCAGCCGAGCTGAGCCTGAAGAGATCTGCTCATCCCGAGCCGTCCGTGTGAGATTCTCCCGAGGGAAATTTTGCAGGAGCTCTGACACCTCCACAGGGATGTGGGAATGGGCGGGGGGTCACTGGTGCCGCCTCCCTGCTCCAGCGGGGCCATCCCGGGACACAGGGCACGGGAGAGTGTCCAGAGGGCTCTGGAATGTCCCCGGTGAGGAGGCTCCAGCCCCTCTCTGGCCTCTGTCCAGGGCTCGGGAGGAAATTCCTCCTCTATCCAGGGACACTTTGTGGACTTTTTCCCCCGGCAGGCTTGGATCGGGAGCGGGCGCATCCCGGAGCCCTCTGCCCGAGCCAGGAGCGGGACTGTGCCTTTAACAAAGGCTTTATTTCTGTATTTCCAGAGCCCCGGCCAATTAAAGCTGACAGCTCACTCTCCGCGGATCCCTGCCCGGTGGCAGCCCAGACACATTCCATTAGGGAGCCGGCATAATAGGGAACGGAACGGCGGGATTGGCCATCCCTGTGCTCCCTGCTCCTTTGTCTGGGGCTTTGGCCGTGTGAGAGTGGCAAATATTCCACGTGGGGACAGCGGGAATGTTCCCCGAGCGCCGCATCCCCGGGAGCTGGAGCAGCCGGAACCGCTCCCTACATTCCGTGTTAAATCCCGGGGAGGCACCTCTGCATTTCCAGGGGAAGGTGTTCCCGAGGGAGGGAACATCCCAGCCTTCCCCATCCCTGGCAGTGTCCGAGGCCGGGCTGGATGGGGCTTGGAGCAGCCTGGGATAGTGGAAGTTTTCCCTGGTTCCTCCATCCCGAGGGATATCCCTGCTGCCCTCCAGCGTTCCCTGCATTCCCTGGGAGCTGCTGCCCCGGTTGGATGCACCCACAGGAGGGAGCGCGCTTCCCAAAGGAGCACAGCGGGGATGAGGAGCGCAGGGAAGAGTTTTTGGGAACACTTCCAAAGCCAAAACCACCTGAAGAGCTCCTTGTGCTGAAGGCAAATCTCTGGATGTTCTCCTGGGACAACAATCCTACGGAAGCACTTCCAACCCTTTTTCCTTTTCCGGATTAGGATTGGAAGCAGGAGGTGCCGATGTCACACAGCACGGCTGGAAGCAGGACTTTGCCACCTGGCATCGGGAATAAAGGGCTCAAGGAGGAGTTTTCCTGGCAAATTGTCTTAAACTGGAATGCAAAATACTGGAATTTTAAGCTGGTTTTAAGCCTCCTAAAGCCTTGCAGTAAAATCACCCTTACCCTAAAAAAGTCCGCTTGCCCCAAAAAATAAACTTGTCCTAAAAATTAAACCTACCCTGAAAAAGTACCTTGCCCCAAAAAATTTAAACTTATCCTAAAAAAGCTAAACTTCTCCTAAAAATTAAGCTTGCCCTAAAAAATACTCTAAAAAATAAACTTACCCTAAAAATTAAACTTGCCCTAAAAAATACTCTAAAAATAAACTTACCCTAAAAATTAAGCTTGCCCTAAAAGTACCCTAAAAAAATACCCTTACCCTAAAAAATAACTTATCCCCAAAACCCAAATTTATCCTAAAAATTAACCTTGCCCTAAGAATTAAACTTAACCTGAAAAAAATCCACTTCCCCTAAAAACGAGCCCTGAGCCTCCCCCGGTGCAGCAGCTCCACCGCTTCTCCCCAAACACAAACTAAAGAGAAAAGGAGCGTGGAAAACTCCTCCTTTTCTGGAAAAGCAGGACGGGACATCCTTGGAGTACCTGGAACATTCGATGTTATCCCTTTCCAACCGAATTCCCGTTGGAAGCTGCTCGGTTCCTGCTCCTCCAGGGTCATCCTGACGCTATTGATATTATTGGCATTGATAACGGTGTTAATTTACATATTAATAACAATCATTGCACCCAAATTATGATTATATTCATTATTTTTCCTCCTCATTCCAGCTCCCGCCCAGGAAGGAGCTCTTTTCCTCCTGCTCCTCTTCCCGGGTGGGATGCAGGAGCTCTGGAAGCGGCCGCCCGCAGGAATCTCCTCCCGCATCCTTCCCCTTCGGAGCAGCGCCTTCCTCCCGGTATCCCCAGTTCTGGAGCACGGCCCTATGGAAACGCTGCGGGGAAAATCCATCCATCCCTATCCAGCTTCCCAGAGCCGGAGAGGGGCTGGATGCGCCCCTGGCACTTCCAGCGCTCCGTGGACTCTCCAGAGGTTGGGAATTCCCGCTCCAGCCGTTCCGGGGGCAGCAAACGCGATTTTCCCCCCACTCCAACAACGCTCGGACAACTCCGGGACACTCCCACGCCTTCCCACGACTCCGATTTTCCCGGCTGATCGGCTCCCGGGGCGGGACATCCGTTTCCGAAGGAATTCCCGGTGGCTTTCCCGGCTCGGGATCCCAATCCAGGTGTTTTGGGGCGGGTGCCCCCCCCCCAACCCGCGTCCCGCGCGGCCCCGCTGCGCGTTCCCGCAGCACTAGGTGGTGTTGCAGAGTAGTTTTGTGGGAATTTCGGGAAAGGGCCGGGATTCTGTACGGTTCCATCCCTCTGTTTGTTCCAAGCAGCTTTTCCAAGGTTTCGGAAGTTCTTTCCCAAGGCGCTGCTTTGCCCCGGAGGGATGTTGGGATCAGTTTTCCAGCCGCCCTCTCCGTGGGAGGAGATTGTTCCCGAGCATCCCGAGCTCCCCACACCCCTGGATATCCAGGCAGGGCTTAAATATCCCTGGACATCAGTAATTCCAGGTCTCTCCCTCCAGGAATTATATTTTCTATGGCCTCAGAGGGTTTTGGGATCCATTTTATCCCCATCCAGTGCTGAAAAATTCCAGGGGTGATCCCTGACTCCAGGATGTTCCTACATCTGTAAATTTCCATTTATTTTCTCTGTGGTTGGATAAAAAATTGGATGGAATTTCCAGCCTGGATTGGCACTGTTGGAACTCAACTCCCCCGAAAGAAAGAAAAATTTAAATCAAATTTTTTTTTTTGGTTCAAAATCAAAATATTTCCAATATAAAAATATTTCAAATTAAAAAAAAATTTCAAATATCCAAATACTTCAAAATAATTCAGCAATTTCGGAAGCTAAAAATATTGCCAGCTTCCAGGAAAATTAGTGCTTGGATGCATCCAGAAGAAGCAGGAACAGGCAGGGAAAGGCTGTGGCACACGTGCCACCTCCAAGGAATGTGGGCATGGAAGAGGAAAGGGAATGATGATCCTTTGCTCTCCTGTGGGAAGCGCTTTTTTGTAAGAGCCTCGTGGAAGGGCTGAGCTGTCCCGAGGGTGTTTATAGGGAAAGAAATTGGAAATCCGGGATGATCCCACCCCTGGCAGTGCCGCGGATGGAATGCAGCTCCTGCTAAACCCATCCCAGGGGGAAACAAAACCATTCCCTGGAAGCTGAGCTCCCAGAGGGGGTTGTTGCAGGAAATCCCTCTCCGTGCCAGAGGCTCGGGATCCTGGCAGGATCCAGGGGTGGCTGGGGCCGGAGCAGGGACAGCACCGGGAGCCCTTCCCTGTTTCCCCAGGGTGGGAATGGGGTAATTCCCACTCCAGGGCTTCTTCCCAGTGGAAAATGCTCCGGTGGCAGCGGCACTGAAACCCCTCCTGGGCAGGTTTGGCACTCAGGAGATCCCATTAAAATCCTATGAATTCCAGCTATGAGGCCATTCCTGGAAGGATAAACCGGGCTGCATCCCGGGAAGAGCAGAATGGGACCTCGAGCTCGCCCTAATTCCAGCACGTGGGATTTGCCTCCGCTCCCACTTCCCTGCTCCCCTCCCGCCCAGCAGCTGCCAGAGCTCTCTGCCGAGGGACTCCCAGCCCTCGGGATACCCGGGATTTGTTCCTGTTCCTCCACATTCCCACAGATTTGGGGAAGAGCTTTTGGTGCGGTTTTGGGTTTTTGGTTTATTTTTTAGGGTTTTTTTTTTCAGTATCTTAAATAAATCCACAGCACGCACATCACAACACAGGTTTTAGGTGGGGTTTTTCCCAATATGGAAAAATGCCAGGAATCTGGGCTAGCAGAAGGTGTCCCTGCCCATGGAAGAGGGTTGGAAGGAGAGGAGCTTCAAGATCCCTTCCAGCCCAAAGCTTTCTGGGATCCTGGGATTCTGGGAACACTCACACACTCCCAGGCTGTGCCAGCACCGCTTCCCTCCTGTCCCTGAGAGTTTATCCCATTGCAGCTGTAAGGAATTTGGGAATTTCCCCAACAACTTAAAAATGGACTTTCAACCATAAGATTCCAGAAAATATTGCTGGGAATTTGGTGCTTTGACCTTACAAAGGAATTCTGTGTTATGCATTTAGGCACAAAATAAAGCCCATCTCCATAAAATGTGTATTTTTTTCCCAGTGTTTTAGGCAACCTTTCCAAGAGTGAATTTCCCAGTTATGCATTTCCTGATTCCCTGGATAATTTTAGGGGCGTGAGCAGCCCTGCTGGAACCAGAGCACCCAGCTGGGAATGCACTGAGCTCCTCTCCTGACTCGGGATAGATGTGGAAGCATAAATGGGAGTGCTGCCTCCAAACATTCCCTGAACTTGGGGTTACATGGAGTGGCGGATTTTCATGGAATCATGGAATCCTGGAATGGTTTGGGATGGAAGGGACCTTAAAGCCCATCCAGTCCCACCCCTGCCATGGGCAGGGACACCTCCCACTATCCCAGGCTGCTCCAAGCCCCATCCAGCCTGGCCTTGGACGCTTCCAGGGATCCAGAGGCAGCCTCAGCCTCTCTGGGAATCCGTGCCAGGGCCTTTTCCAGGCCAAATAATCCTGGGATTGTGTGCCACGAGCCAGATCCTGCTGTAAAATCCCACCCAGGAACCCCCAATATTTTCAATCCCCCATTTTCCCGTGCCGCTGCCCCCCCTCCACGGCCGGACAATCCCGGCTATCCAGGGAATTCCCGCCCCCGCGCCCAAGCGCTGCCTCCCGCCGCCCCCGCCCCGCGTGCCAAAGGCGCTCCTGCATTTTTCATTATTCCAGCCCCGGAAGGAGCAGGGAAGCCCTTAATGAGACATTTACCCGGCCTACGCGTCCTACATCTTCCCGGCGCCATAATGAGGCACAGGGCCGGGAACGGAACATCCCGAACCTTTCCCAGCACTTCCCGCTTCCTCTCCCCCGCTTCCAGCCTCGCCGGTGGGTGGGTTTTTTTTTTCCCAGCTGGATGTTGTGAACTTTATCCCGGCTGCCAATAATCCCCGTGGCACAGGCAGGGCTCTGCCGCGCTTCCCTCTGGCTGGGAGAATTCCTCCCTGTTTATTTTCGGGAATATCAGGGGGGAGATGGTTGCAGCCTCATAAATCTGGCGTCAATTCCTCATCCGCTTCCAGCCCCTCCTGCGGGTGTTTCCCGCTCTGGAGTCGCCCAAACCTTTCTCAGAGCTCGTCAAAGTGTGTTCCTCGCTCTTCCCAGGGAGATTTTTTCCACTTCCCACGGAACCCACGGGAAGTTTTTGTGCCTTCAGCTTCCCGGTGATGTCCCGATGAAAGAGGAGCGGGATTTGTGGGAAGATGCAGCTTATGGGGCTCATTTGGGCAGCGGAAGAGCAGCTCGAGGGCTCCCGGAAATCCCTGTCCTCAGCGGGGCTGGAATCAGGCAGGAATTGGTGTTTGTTTGGCTGCTTTTTAATGTCGTTTATATGGATCGTGCCCCGTGCTCCTGGAGCAGCCCTAAGGAAGGTCAGAGCATATCCATGGAAATCTGAGCACTTTTTTAGGGTCTCTGAGCCATTATTTGGGATTTTTTCTCCGACAGATCATTCATTTCCGTGGCTGACCCCAGAATCCCAGGCCCTGCCGAATCCCACGAGTGCGGCGAAGGCGACCGGAGGCGCCACAAGGATGAAAATCCCTTTTTTTCCTTGCTCTGTTCCCACCGCAGTGGCCACAGGACCAAAATTCCGACACAAATGGGTGCTGCCTCCCTGCTTAAAGCAGCATCCCACGGGCCCTACAGCCTTCAAATCCCATAAAAAAGGGACCTGCACACACTGGAGTTTGCATATTAAAAAATGTCTGTTTCTGTGTTGAAAATAAGGGAGATCGGAATATTTAATGGTTTTATTCCTATATTACTCCTGCACAGCAATATTCCTGCTATACTATTCCTTATGTGAAAATTCCTGGAAGAAAAAAACTTTTTTTTTTTTTCAAAGGGAAGAGATGTCTGATTAACAGAATTAAACTTGTCCATAATATCCCATTTATTTCCCATTCTCCTGTTGTTTGGAAATGTTTCCCAGCCTCCTCTCCCCATCTCCTGATAGAAACCCCACGATGGATGGAAAAGTCGGGATGGAAAGCCTCATTCCCATCTTAAGGGGCTTGGGAAGCAGCAGGTGATGGAATGACCGAGTGCTTAAAGCTGCTGGGAGACACAGAGCACCTCCATGGGCACGATACAAATAAAATAAAATAAAATAAAATAAAATAAAATAAAATAAAATAAAATAAAATAAAATAAAATAAAATAAAATAAAATAAAATAAAATAAAAAATACAAACTACAGAAAACCAAACAACCAAAAATCTCCACCCAAACGGATTGTGGCTGTAAAACGCAGGTTCCCTCGCTGGATCCGGGAATTCCAGAGCACTGCTCCGGGTTGATGTGGATATATCCCGATGATTGGGTCCCTCCGGGGCGGTGACACAGGGACACGGGCCCCGAGCCTGGAAGCTTTTCCCTGCTCCCGCCCCAGCCCTCCATCTCCCACTGTCAACACATCCCGAACCGGGCCGCTGCCGTCGGCACTGACGCTGGAATCTGTTTGCCTTAATCCAATATTTGCCTCATTCCCACTCCTCCCTGGCAGCGTTTGCCTCATTCCCGAGCGGTTTGGTTTCCGCGTTTGTCCGATCCCTTCCCGTTTCCCGCGGCGGAAAACGCGGGAGCGGCGCCCGCGCGTGGAATGCGCGGGGTGGAATCACGCCGGGAAGGGCTGGGAGCGGGAATGCCGAGCGGCCGAGGTCCAGCCCTGCTTCCTCCCGCGGCTTTTCCCACCTGGATTCGCTCTCACCTCCCTCCTGTGGTGTTTTCCCGCACAGGCGGACAATTCCATCCCGAAATCCAAAGGCCGGGGCGCCCCGGAAGCGCTCCCTGGGCACGGGCAGAGCCCCGAGCGGGGCGGAGGAAAGGGATCAGGGGCTCTGTGGGATGTTGGACGGCAATCGACACCTTTTCCCAATCCCGGGGTGGGGTAGCACCAGCTCGGCCGGCTCCGTCCCGTGCCTGAGCAATTCCACCGGGGAAAGGACAAACATCAACCGAAACACGGGATCGCGGGGCGGATGGGGCTGGCGGGGACCTCTGGGACCGTCCAGGGAAGGGGAGGGAGGAGGAAAGGAGGGAGGAGGGAAAGGGGATAAAATGAGCACTGAGAGAGAGGAGAGGAGAGGGGGATGCGGGAAAGGAAAGAAGGGGGAAGAAGGGGGAAAAAGAGGGGAAAGAAGGGGGAACAGTGAGGAAAGAAGGGAGGGAAGAAGGGGGGAAAGAAGGAGGGAAAGAAGGGAGGAAAGAAGGGAGGAAAGAAGGGAGGAAAGAAGAGGGGAAAGAAGGGAGGGAAGAAGGTGGAAAAAGGGAGGAAAGAAGGGGGAAAGAAGGGAGGAAAGAAGGGAGGAAAGAGCTGCCCTGTCCCTTGGTTTCATCCCACTGGGATGAGCTGGGCGGCTCTGGGAACTCACCCCAGTGAGAGGAACGAGGGAGACGAGCTTCCCTCCCATCCCACTAATCCTGACCATCCCACCTCCCAGCAAAGCTCTGTGAGTGTTCCCGACTCCTGGAATGCTGCAGGTGTGGCACGTCCGGGAGCTTTGTCCCGCCAAGCACCGGGTGCGACTCCCAGTCGCGCATTCCCTGCTGGAGCCGCTTCCCGGAGATCCGAACCTGCCGCGGGGCCCCGAATCCAGCGGATTCCTGCGGGATGAGCCCGCTGAAGGGACCGGGATTGTGGATTTTGTGCCAGGAAGGCGTTAATTCTCCGTGTTCGTTCTGGCCAGCCCTGCGGTGCGGATGTGGAGGCCAGGCTTTGATCCCAGGGAATTGGGAGAGGGAGAAGGTGCCCCCTGAGCCTCCTTTTCCCCAGGCTGGGCCCCTTTCCCTTTCCCAGCTCCGAGGTGCGGGAACAACTGGAGTTTCGATCCCTGTGAGCACAAACCGGGAATGGCCCTGGGCTGGTGCCTTCTGCCCTTAGCCTGGGTGGATTTTCGCCGCAGCTCCTTGGGTTACCGAGCCCGAAGGCTTCCGTAACACAGAAATATTCCTGTTATTCACCAGGATTTCTCCCCTTGGATGCCGTTTAAGACCCTTTTCTCCCTCCTTCCCCTCCTCTCCTCTGTCTCACGACAGATCATGGCCTGCTTTCCACGCTGAGGACCAGGCTGGGAGAATTCATGGACAGACACGGCGAAAGGCTTCTCTTCGGATATCTGAAATACTCCACCAGATCCACCGAGCTGGAACTTCCTTCAGGAGTCTGGCTTTAAGTAACTAAAATTCAATTAAAAACGGTTAAAAATCAGGGGTGACCTTAAGCCGAGGGAGCGGTGCCCGTCCCTCCCCCTGTTCCTCGGGAGGAGCAGCCCTGGCAGCGCGCGGAGCCCGGGACGTCACGAATCCACTCGTGAGCCATTCCAAAAGCCTTCTTGGACAAGGTTTCTGTTTAATTGGCTTAAAAAGCCGCTCTTCTCCCACACAGGCTTCTGCGGAGCCATCTGTGCCGGGAAGCAGCGATCCCGGGAAAGAGCCTGCGGAGGAATTCGCCCTGCGCGCCGCTGCTGGAATGGGAGGAGCGGAGTTCCAGCGGCGTTCCGGAATTCCAGAGATCGAGGGCTGCAAAGCGCCCTGGAATTCCAGCCGCGCTTGGAAAGGCCTCTCGGGTGTGGGACATAGGGAAGGGCGGAGGGGAAATCCATGGGGATGGAGGAGTTGAGCCGGGTTAGAGTCATTTTGGTGAGGAGGTGAAAATTTGTGCTCTACAATTCCTTGTTTTCTCAGGATAGAAGGAATTCGGAAGAAGCATCGGCGTGGAATTGAAAATTAAATGGGGAAAGGAACCCAGGGCCCCTCAGGAGACATTCCCGCTGGGCACTGCCTCCCAGCTGCGTGGTATCCGAGCATTCCCGGGATCCAAACCTCTGCCAAGCAGCCCCAGCGTGTGGAGATGGAGCTCCTGCTCCAGCACATCCAGCCTGGTTCCCAAACAGAAGGGAAAAACAGAGGCTGTAACCACAACGCAGCCAGAGGGTGTGCCACGGGTGTTTCCCGAGCCTGGGAGCAGAACACCAGGAGCTGCCAGCAGGAAACTTGGGAATGTTCACCTGGAGAAGCCCCACAGGGGCCTTTGCCCTCTCCCCCTGGTGATACAGGAACACACGGATAACTCCCAGATTTCCACTTCCTAGCCCAAATCCCTCCTTCCAATCCATTTCCCCTCCTCCTGCAGGGCGGGTGCCCTTTGCTTGTCACTTCTTTTGCTGGGAACTGTCACTTGTTTACCTTTTTTTTCCCTCCCCCCGGTGCCGCGAAGTGACGGATCCAGCACCAAGGTGCTGGCAAATGACAACGCAATGGCAAAGCTGAGTGTGCTCCAACAGTAAAAGGGGAAAAAAAAAAAAAATCACTAATCAAAGTCTTTCAAATTATATGGAATACTGACAGCTTTTTACGCTGTTTTAATTAAGTACACTGTAATTTAAACCACTGAACCATAACAACCCAACGTTTAGTGTTATATCCCTGGGAGAACTTTAAAAATATGCATAATTCTGCCTGGAAGGTAATTGAGGGATATTTTTGGGGTGGTGGGGGTAATTAAAGGTTATACAGGAGAGTAATAGGAATTTTACTCGGGTACTGATGGTGTCGGCAACTGTGCTAAAACCTCCTCGGGAAAGCGATTCACGTTCCCGGCTCCGTTTTCCTCCCGTTGTTTTGAAAGGTGTCAGGAAGGGCTCTGGCAGCTCCTGGAGCTGGGGAGGGGCACCTTTTCCTGGCCCAAACAGCTGGACTGAAGGAGTGATGAGAGGGACTGATTGATTGATGTGTCCCCTGAGCAGGTAGGAGATGGTTCTTCTCCGGAGGAAGGGGAGGAAGGGGCGGCGGGGTCGGGGTGTCGAGGTTGGGGGGTGATGATGGGCAAGCAGCAGGGCAGGAAGGCAGGTCCCAGTTATCCCAAGGGGAAGGGTGCTCCAAGCGCTGGTAAGGCACAGGGAGGGATCCCAAACCCACCCGGGAATCCTGGGATGCAGGAGGAGCCGGCCCAGCCCTGCTCCGCCAGCTCCCACCAGGGAGGAAGGATTGTGTGTTCAGGGCCTCATCCCGAAGAGTGCATCCCGAGCATGTGAGGGGCAATCCCAGGGAGGCAGGAGAGGCTCTGGCAGCCCCGAGCCCATCCCAAAGAGTGCGTCCCGAGCATGTGAGGAACAATCCCAGGGAGACAGGAGAGGCTCTGGCAGCCCCGAGCCCATCCCAAAGGGTGCGTCCCGAGCATGTGAGGGGCAATCCCAGTTCCCCAGGGAGGCAGGAGAGGCTCTGGCAGCCCCGAGCCCATCCCAAAGTGCGTCCCGAGCATGTGAGGGGCAATCCCGGTTCCCCAGGGAGGCAGGAGCGGCGCCGGCAGCCCCGAGTGGCGGGTGCGGAGCCGCGGCTGCCACGGGCGGCGCGGGGAGATGCGATGTGAAAAGTGGAAGATAATGTGCTCACACACTAATGGGCACTGAACTAGACACGGGCTCATTTTTCACATCATGTCATCTCCGGGTTTGAATAAAAGGCGCCGGCGAGAATGAGCCTGGATCTATCTCAGACATTATCATTTGCCTCCTCGGTTTTATTTGTGTTGACTCGAACAGTCTCAGCAGCTGCCAGAGCGCGGGCCCCGGCTCCGAGTGAGTGATAATACACAGCACATTACACTGCTGGTGACAGCTCCTGTTCCCCGCGCTGGCATCTGAGCCCCGCGCGTCTCCCCCCGTCAGCTCAAATGCTACCGCTGACAGCAGCCGGGAGCTCACCGAGGGGACATCACAAACCCTGTCTGTTATCATTTCACCACATAAACTGCAGTTTCCAGGGGATCTTGTTCGGGAAATTAGTGTCAGTCAAACTTTCGGGGAGTTTTTTTTTTTTTTTTTTTTTTCTTTTTTTCCCCCCC
>VZRJ01013835.1:133237-143699 GCA_013397565.1 Ptilonorhynchus violaceus
TATTTTTTTTTTTTTCCCTTCCCAAAGATAAATAGCTCCGGCAAAGGGGGCTCTGTTTGTGCTGCCGCGCCATCAAAGCCTCCTTTGGAATTGTGGTGGGGGGGTGTGAAAAAAAAGCACCGTTTTAAAAACAATAATCCTCTTCTGGTGGCGAGGAAGAAGGCAACATCTCAGATCTCACCCGAGCGTGACCGAACAGCCCCGCAGCTCACGGCGCTCCTAACGCGGCAACGCGAGAATTCCTCGCCTTACATCCGTAATTTTCCCCCCCAAAAACGTCCTAGATTCCCTCACCAGCCAACGGCCTGGATCAGGAAAGCTGCTCCAGCCGCGGCATTCGAGTCTAAATTCAGATAACCCGAGACTCCTCGGCTGAACCCTGCGCGCTCGGCCCCACAGGCACGGCGCTTAATTAAGTGTAATGTCCTTAGTTAAGGCAGGCGGGCTCTGGAAGCCTGTAAGTGTTCCAGAAATCATTTCCAGGGATTTTTTTTAGCTACATGAACGTATAGGGGAGGAAAAAATATTACCGAGATAATCTACAGTCTCCAGAGGATCCCTACCTTGCAGAGATATGCAAAAAGCCCCAATTCTTTTGTTTAACCTGGGAGATAATTCGAAACCTGCAGCTAATGAATCCCGGGGGGCTCCAGGGGGTTGGATTAAGCTCCAATTTGCTAATCCTGCTGCTGGAGGTGGGGGAGGATCCTGGCAGCCCATCCGTTCCCCCTGGGCTGGAGCACACATGGCACTGTCCATGGAGCTGCTGCTGGGGCTGTCCTGCCAGCACCCTCGGGATGGGACCAGCAGCAGGGCAGCCCCTCCATCCCAACCCCATCCCAGTCCCATCCCAGTCCTGGGATGTGGGGATGCTCCTGCCTGGGACCAGCAGCAGGGCAGGCCCCCCATTCCAGTCTCATCCCAGTCCTGGTATGTGGGGATGCTCCTGCCTGGGACCAGCAGCAGGGCAGGCCCCCCATCCCAACCCCATCTCGGTCCTGGGATGTGGGGATGCTCCTGTCTGGGACCAGTAGCAGGGTAGTCCCCCCAGCCCAGTCCCATCCCAGTCCTGGGATGTGGGGATGCTCCCACCTGGCTTCCCTCCCGCACCGCTGAAGTTTTCCAAAGCTGCTGCTGTTCCCCAAACCCAGCGAGCTGCTTTTCTTACGCTTCCCAAAACCACACATTTCGGAACCGTAAAAATTCCCAGGCGCTTGAGCCACAATCTGCCAACCGTGGCAGCTGTTTCCCTGGAATTTCAGCTCCTCCTGCTGTAGTGAATGTCTCACTTGGCTGAAGTTCTCGGGAGTGTTCAGCTCCGAGGGCTCCTTTTCAGGTCCTTTGCCCGCTTTGAATTCCCTCTGCTCCCGGAGCGAGGAGATGCCACGAACCGGGAAAAGTGGAGAACACGCCCAGTGCTCAGTCCTGGCTCTGCTCCGGTGGGATTTCTCCTTCCAAGCTGCTTCCAGGCACATCCCTCACACCACATCCCTGTTCCAGTGCTACGTGTGTTTTATAAGGAATGGGAATGGAATCCATAAGGAAAGTAAAACGCGGTGAGGAGAGGTGAAGGGATGGGAGCAGCAGGAAGCCTCGGATGCAGCTCTCCCCCAGCAGGGACAGTGGGAATGCCCCACACACGGTGCAAGAGCCAAAGCCAGGGGGACTCTGCAGCCCATGCTGAAGGTTCTGCTGGAACAGGGTCCTGCTGTTCTGGGGAATTTCTAAAAAATCTCGGAATCTTTGTCTTGTTCATTCTTCAGGAAAACAAACAATGGCGGGTGACCTAACTGTGGCCTTCCAGGACCTAAAGGAGCCAACAAGAAACATGGAGAGAGATTATTTACAAGGGATGGAGGGACAGGACACAGGGAATGACTTCCCACTGCAAGAGGGCAGGGTTAGATGGGATATTGGGAAGGAATTCCTGGCTGGGAGGGTGGGGAGTGCCTGGCCCAGGTTGCCCAGAGAAGCTGTGGCTGCCCCTGGATCCCTGGAAGTGTCCAAGGCCGGGTTGGACGGGGCCTTGGAGCAGCCTGGGATAGTGGAAGGTGTCCCTGCCCATGGCAAGGGTGGGATGGGATGGGATTTAAGGTCCTTCCACCCCGAACCACTCCAGGATTCCATGAGTATGACGTGTGTGGATGCACTGTCACCCTCTGTGCCCACACAGGGACAGGGTGACACCCACAAGGACCAACACCCAAAAATCTCAGCAGCCACTCGCTCTGCCCGGGAGTTCCCCTCATTTAGCTCCTTCGCCCGTCTCACCTCGGGTCCCTCTTTTCCCCCGGGCTCTCCCAGACAAAGAGGGAGAAGCCCCGAGCCCTCCGGGGCGGGATTCCTCCGGCGCTGCTCCCGNTCGCCCGGGGCTCTGCGGAAACCCCAGCTCGTCTCTCTGGGAGTTTCCTTGGTATTTTTCGGTTGGGGAATACGTACCAGCCCAAATTTCTAATTATTATTATTATTATTANTCCGCGCATCATCATTATCGGCTCGGCAATCAAACACAAACAGGAGCTGCCTCCCGACGAGCCGGGCCCGGGTAATGAAATAATTGCTGCGCTCGGCAGCGCGGGGACGCTCCCGGCCCCCGGTCCCGNGGCAGAGCCCTCCCTGCCCGTGCTCACACCCAAACGTCCTGGGAGCGGGATAAATGTACAAAAGAACGGTTCCTGTTTCCGGAGGGTCTCAGGCAACGCAGGGTTTGGCGCTACAGCTGGTTTTTAATTAAATTCCATGTATTTCCGATGGTCCCGGCGTGCCAGGAGCCTTCATTCCCTGTTCTTCTCCAAGAGTTTGTGTCTCCCAGACTTCTGGGCTGTTCAGTGCCCACATTCACGTTGGTGTATTAAATATCTTGGACCAAACTGGCATCCATGGGGATGCCTGGAATCTCCCTAGTGCTGTTTATCCCAGTATATCCAACATTTCCATGCCCATCCCTACCTCAAATGCCACACAAGTCCCTCGAGTCTCCCAGGAGAAGGGATTAAGGTGGGTCCGTGGTGCGTTTTTTTGCTGTTTTGGGGTTTTTCCCATGCTCCTGCACATAGGATCAGGGAATGGCTGATGGGACTTCCCACCTGGCACAGGCTGGTTTTCCTGACAGAATTCCAGGTGCCATAACCTCTTCCATGCCCTTTCCCACCTCCTCCCTTCCAAGCCCTCCAAGAGAGCCCTCAGCTCTTCAGTAAATGGCCCATAAAGGTTCTGTATGAGCCCTGTTGGGATCACAGGGACCCAAAATTCCCAATAAAATCCCAACATTTGCAGAGGAACAGCAGAAAAAAATACACATTCTTTCTTCCCAGCATCCCACAGCCATCCCTGGGGAGCAACCCCCGCCTTCCACAGGCACTTCCCAGTGCTCAGAGCAGCACAGCTGGCACAGCCCAACATCTCCAGAGGGAAGCTGAGCTGCTCCTCTGCCCTCCAGGCACCCCCTGGCCCTCAGCAACGTCACAGGGAACACACTGGGATGCAGGAAGTGCAGATCAACCAAAGCCTACTTTTAATTTCTAGTTAATGATGGAAAAATGACCTCCAGCAGCTGGACCACGGGATGGCACCTCAAAGCCTCCTTATCCACGGGGAGCGAGCAGAGGGGGATCCGGAGGGGATGGAGCGGCCCGGGGAGGCAGGGCGCTGATCCCAGGTGTCTGCACACACCGGGTCACCACATCCCCGTTCCACACCCCCGCAGAAATTCCCTTCGGAGGGAAGCAACCTGACGGCCGAGCCTGAGAGGGCGGAGGGAATCCTCGGGATGCGGCGTGGAGAGGCTGTCCGGGAAGGCTTTGGAACGAGGGGCTGACGTTCCGCCGCGGGTCAGCCTCCCGGGGCTGCAAGGGCTGCCCAGAAAAGCGGCCCCGGGCAGGAACATCCCGGCTCCGCTCAAGGAATTCAGGCTCGGATCAACAAAGCACCCTGCTCCCAACACTGCTGCTCCACCTCCCAGCAAGGATTCTGGCTCTGGCAATGCCTGACACCGGGAAAATCGGGAAACGTTGGGGGTTTGGCTTCTCAGGGTGCTGGAAAGCATCAATTGGTTACATGTGTGTGTATCCACAGATACATATTTGTGTGTATTTATTTATATATATGTAGGTAAGAATATGTAGAGATAGATGATAGATAACGGACAGAGATATAGATGATAGATGATATGTAGACAGTTGATAGACTGATGATAGATAATTGATAAATTATCAGTTGTCTATCAACTGCCTATCAATTGGTAGACAGATGATAGATGATAGATAGATCAATAGATAGATAGATAAGTCAATAGATCGATCATCTTCTCTCATGTTGTGGGATTTTTTTCTCCTGACTTGGAGAAGAAATCCCCCAAATTCAGTGTGAACTTTCAAGCCCGCATCCCAGTTAATAAGAGAGAAAACCCCTATTCCCAGAATTCCCGTTTTGCCACCGGGTTGGATCCTTCCCCCTCAGCCCAGCACAGCACCGAGGCGGCTCTGGGAGCAAGGCCACTCCAGCACTTCTCTAACCCACCCAGGCAAATGCCAGCAGGAATTCCCGGGGTCTGCTCCGCAGGACCGTGCTGGGATGGGATCAGGAGCAGGGGCACATGGATTGCACCGATCCAGCGGCTGCACATCTGGGCACGGGAGGGACACGAGGGATGCTCGGCACCCCTGGGCAGGAGGGGGTGGTGCCCTGGGAGCGGGGTGACCCCGCTCAGCGGTGAAAACATCCTAAATACGAACACGCATCCACATCCCAAGAGGACAAAGCACAGCGGCTCTTGGACAAAACAGGCGTCACCGACCCGCCGGCGATCCGTCCCTCCCGCCGGAAATGTCCCAGCCCCAGGTTCGCTGGGAACGCCAAGCCCTGGGAACGGGGCTGTAAATAAAGGGCAGGTTAAAGGCAGAGCATCCCAACCGGAGGGGCCGCTGGCCCTTCCCTCCCTCCCTCCCCGGCCCCACGTGGGCGGCGGATTCCGGCCCGGAATCTCGGCCGCGTTATTGCCAAAGGTATCGCGGCTTAATCAAATCTCACACCGGAGCCTCGCCGCGCCGGGCTCCGCCATAAACCCCCCAAATTATATAACACACATGTTTTTATGCTTTGCCAATTACAGCTGAAATGGGGACTGTTTGTTTCAGCCCCTCTCAAAATGAGGCGAGGATGAGAAAACAACCTATTTCCTTATTAGGTTCAGGAGTCAAAGGACTCAGCCAGGAGCCGCAGGCTTCAAGAGCATAGAAGATTAAGACATATATTGGATTCATGATGGAGGGCACAAAGTTCATTTTCAAAATAAAACAGAATTTTATTCATATTCCTTTTAAAATTCAGATTGCCATTTGCCAGCTGACCTGTGACATGGCAGCAGTGTATTACATTTTCAATGAGCAGCCTGTCTGGAGCTGGCAGGAGAGGAAACTGCTTCCTGGTGGAGTTTTTTCACCGCCCTTAAATAGTAAGAATTTGTCGGGATTGTTGTCAGTAACGGTAGACGGAGCAAACAGGGACAGGGCAGCATATTTATTTTTAATAAGGCGACATGCAGAATAGCAGAGTCCCTGGCATTATGCACCGAATAGGGCTGAAAAAAATAAAAAAAAAAAAAAGAAGAAGAAATCAGAGCTCAGTTGCAATTTGTATGTGGAAATCAGGGGTGGAAATACTTGGCAGATACATTGAAAATCAAAACAAAAGCAGACCAGGGGAGAAAAAAAAAAAACGCATCTATATTAAAAACTGAAATGCAAAAGCAGTCGGCAGCAAGTTTGCGGAGAGCGCGAGTCAAGCCAAGGGTTTCTCTAGCGAGGAGCGAGATTTATGGAGCTCGCCATCTGTCAAAATTAGATTACAAAAGGCACATATGCAAAGATACACCACGACTGATTTTCATATATATTAAACCCCGCAACTCCTGCGGAAAATGAGGCTCCGCGCGCGGCGCTGCCCGAAAGCTCCCGCGGCCAACTCCGGGGCTTTGCCGGGATTCTGCCGCCGTGGGGACGGAGGGCGGTGTCCTGCCGGGGGCTGGGAATCCAGCCACGCGTGGCCCTGGGCGTCCAGCTCCGTGGGAACCCCCAAAACGGGTGTGGGACTTGCAGGTGCTCGGCGCGGGGAGGGACGGGGCTGGTGAGAGGACGTGGAGCACCCTCAGCCCGGCCGGGTGATGCTGCTGCTTTGCGGTCTGAGAGACAAGGATGAGGCACAGCCCTTTTCCGACCCCTTTTCCAAGCCTCATGGCAGGCTCCGAGCCCCCATTTCCGGGGTGCCACGGCGAGATTCCCGCTCCTTCCCGGTCCCACAGGGGTCGTTCGTGTGTTCGGCGCCTTTTGTCCCCGCAATCAAACCCCGAGCACAAAGCGCGCCGCTCTCCTGATAACTTAATCAAGGACTCTCCGCTTCAATCTACCTGTAGATAAACCCCGGCGCGTATTTTGACACGGAGAAACAAATCCACTTAGGGCAGGTGAACGAGCTAATCATCTCCCAGCGCAACGCGGGGCCGCCGCCGCATACCAATGCTGCCCACGCCGGGTGGGAGCGTCCCCTGCCCCGGCGCTCTCCCCTGAGCCGTGTTCGCCCGGAGAGGGGAAATCCGGAGCTGCTCACAATGGAGGAGCGGGAGAGGCAGTTTTGCTGGCAAGCTGTTTTACCTTCTGAGCAGCTGAGCTCTGTTTTACCTCCCGAACAGCTGAGCTCCGATGTGGAGCGCTCCGGAGCCGGCCCGGCGTTCCAGAGGGAACCTCGGCTCTGCTCCCACACCTGGCATTGGTGTCCGAGCCGCGCCAGGATCCTCGGCGGGGTCAGGGATGACAGAGGGATGGAAAGGGATCCCTTTCCATCAGGGATGGCAGAGCTGTTACATTTCTCACCAATTTTACCTTGATGTCTATTTTTACCTGATTCGAGGGGTTTAGTTGACCACAACGTCACCTCAGAGCTGTCCGTGAGGTCCGGCTAACAGCTAGAAATGCTGAGTTTTAAATATAAAAGGAAAAAAAACCCCACTCCTCTTTTTCAGCAGGATCAATGCATTTTCAAATCCTAATATTCTTTAATTCCTGATGGTTATCACTTCACATTTCGCCTCAGTTTAGAATATAAAACATTTTAGGGCGCCAGCCTGCGAAGCCGTGCGTTTACCTCGCACGATAACTCCTTAAGGCGCCTGGTGGAAGGGGCTGAGGCCGGTGGGGTATTAATATTAACGGTGTTCCACCACCGCTCTACGCTATGGCCACTTCCTGCATTAATCAGAAGGAGAAATCCAGGCTGCTCGGGCCATTCCCAGCATTTCAATGGATACTGCCACGGAGGGAGGGCCTCGGCTCTGCCAGCACCCCCAGCCCTGCGTGGGGGCCGGGTTTGCTGTCAACACCGTGCCCGTTCCTCCCGGGAGGAGTCCCACCTTGGGAAAGGGGAGGAGAGGAGCATCCCGGACCCAAACCCGAGAGAGGAACCCGGAGCAGCCCCGGGGACCCAGCGAGGAGCGGAGCTGCTCGCTCGGCGCTCCCTCCCAAACCCCGCTCCTCGTCGGGCATAAAATACAGGCTCCTTAATTGGTGTGTGCTTCTCCAACATGTTTTTAATGAAAAGGCGGCACATAACTCTCGGTTTGTTGGCTGGCAGAGCCCAATTTACAAAAGTGGGAGTGCGAGATAAGAACAGAGTACATCTGCAGCGCAGGCTGTGCAATGAATCACGCCGTGCCAGAGTTGAGCAGAATATAATTGAGTCCAACATCTCTGAGCACTTTCACCATAATTAATGATAATCTGTAACAGAGGAATCTGAGATTCCAGTTCAGAGAACTGTTTAATTAGGCCAAGTAATGAAAGCAGCAGCAGTACAAGAATATGGCCTGCCTCATGATTAATGATTCATGCTACTGAACACAAAAGTGCCGCGCCGTTAACTCCGGCGGAGGCTGCGGCGCCCTGGCATTTACAAAATAGTGAAATGCAGCCATTTCTGGGCTTTCAGGATGGAACTGGCAGCATCCTTTCCCCAGCCATTCACATGATAAATATGGTCGCAAAGGTAACGGTCTCCCCCCGGCCGCCTTTGTTCCGGGGGGCTCTGGCACAAATACGGGATCAGCCCGGACGTCAGTATTAGGGGAAGATCTCCCTGCTCAATAATTAATATCTTCACTTCTAAAGTTGGTCAAACAGCGCTGTTTTCCCTTTGTGCTCGGCTAACAGAGGCAAACCCCGGCGAAATGAGGTGCTCTGGGTGCAGCTCCACGCACGCGTTGAGCTCCAGGGGAGGAAAAATGGTGCAGTTCAGGAGGCACAAAATCTAAAAGGGAAAAAAGGGAAAAAAAGATGAAGAGATGGTAAGTTTTCTGCAGGCTCCCACTTTTGCTGGGTCAGGGTGCAAAATGTAGAGCAATTTGACACGGAATTGCCCTGGAAGTGTAAGGGACATGACAAAAGAAGTGATAAGACTGCCTGGGGCTTTAACTTACAAGCCAGCAAATTATATGGGTTTTATGTGACTATTTACTCCTCCTTTCAATGAAACGAGGAGCCCTACTTATCACGGGCCCTGCAGAAGCCCCCGGTACATATGCAAGGTGGGAGATAAGAACACTCTTCCCGAGGAGCGTGTTCCCTAATGCCTCCATCCCCCCGGATCAGGGCTCCGTGGGTGCCTGCTGCAGGCGCCGCCTCGGTCCAGCACCCACGGCGACAAATGCCCGTGCGGGGACATTATCTGCTCTCTGCCCTAATGGACCAGCATTTCCGCCCTCCTCCAGCCCCCCCTGCCTGGGGGACCCCCTGCCCTGCACCCTCACCTTCCCCTCCTCTCCCCGCTGGCACACACCAGCTCCTGCAGCCATGGGGACACCGGGGCTCTGCTTTCAAAGGGCTTGTGAGGCTGCTCAGGGGGAATCAGGAACAGAATCACAACGTCCTGAGCCGGAACGGACCCACAGGATCATCGATCCAACCCCTGGCCCTTCACAGACTCCCCAACAATCCCCCCCTGTGCATCCCCGGGAGCATTGTCCAAAGCTTCCTGGAGCTCTGGCAGCCTTGGGGCCGGGACCATTCCCTGGGGAGCCTGGTCAGTGCCCACCACCCTCTGGGGGAAGAATCTTTCCCTGATCCCCATCCCAACCCTGCCCCAACACAATTTCACACCAGCAGCGAGAAACCAGAGACCACCACAAGATTTTCTCAGCGCATTTCCCCGGAGAATAAAAGCTTAAAGAAAACCCCACCTAAAATGAGAGGAGAAGGGGTGTGCTGAAATTATAACATCAAATAACGAGCATGGCAACTTGTGAATCTTTAACGGAGGTTTTAAAGAGCTCATAAACATTTGAGTGAGATTCCAGAGGCCCTGAAGCTGTCAAACACCTCTCGATTGTCTCACGAAGCCACACTGGGAACCTCAGAGCAGGGAGTTTCATGTCTGTGGAAGGGGAACGATGGGAAACTCCCGAGGGAGGCAGGGGCAGGAGGAGGAGGAGGCTGTGATTAAGGACAGCGTTTTTGAAGATATTGCTGCCACCATAGAGAAGGGAAATTCAGGGAATGCACTTGAATTCCCAAAAAGAGATTGGAGGAGGTTTCACTGAGCAGATATCCTGAAACGTTCAAAATTTCCACAGTCCACCCCATTCCATAACTTATCATTAGCAAGTGATTTAAATATTGAAATTAGAGGGCGTTTTGCTCCCTCATGGAAAGATTTCCACAAGTCTGAGTTCATCATTTCTAGCACCAATCCCTGCCCTCTCCACAAGTTTGCCACGAACATTTTTGCGGCTGAAACTGGGCTGGGAGTTTGGAAAGGGAACGTCGAGACGGGATCTCTGCAGGGACATTTTTCGGCTCAAGCTGGCGTCCTCCGTCCCTTCCCATCATCATCCCAAGAAAAATGAGCACGGTGACGCCTGGCCCCGCCGAGAAAACAAACGGAGAAGGAAGTGTTGAAGTCAGCCAGCGCTTTCCACGGCCTGCTGCCAAATTTTTAGGGTTCTCCAGAAGTCTCGAGCAGAGTTCAAGGCTTCGGCTGCTGGGAGATGGGGACAGGGAGCCTGGCTCGGCCCTCGGTGAGAATTCCACACGTGGCCAGGGGGTTTTTCTTGGAAATTCCTGTAAAAGTTACGCAGAGAGGGAAGAACTCCAATTCATAAAAACTCATGGCTGCAGATGGTTTCCCAAAGCCTGGCTCATGGGGAGGGAGGGAGGGAGGGAGATCCTTCTCTCTCTAAATACAGGCAAGGGCTGCCCCAGAAATGAGAATTACAGCAGGGCCAGGCACTGAAACGCAGAGGGAACCTTGAGGCTGCATCCTGGATCCTGGGGCAGCTCTGGGCCGCTCAGGACAAGCGAGACCTGGAGAGGCTGGAGATGTCCAGGGAAGGGAATGGAGCTGGGAAGGGGCTGGAGCACCAGGAGCGGCTGAGGGAGCTGGGAAAGGGGCTCAGCCTGGAGAAAAGGGGGATCAGGGG
>VZRJ01013835.1:143802-169352 GCA_013397565.1 Ptilonorhynchus violaceus
GGGGGGGTCGGGCTCTGGGAACAGGGAACAGGGACAGGAGGAGAGGGAATGGCCTCGAGCTGTGCCAGGGAGGGCCAGAGTGGATATTGGGAAAATTCCTTCATGGAAAAGGTGGTCAGGTGGAGTCCCCAGCCCTGCAGGGATTTCCAAGTCCTGTGGATGTGGCAGCTGGGGACATGGTCAGTGGTGCCTGAAGGAGCTGTTTGGACTCGATGGTCTCAGAGCTTTTCCAACCCAACCCATTCCAAGATTTTTTGGCCCTTGGCAGTGGTTTGAACACCCCTCAGTGGGCGTTTGTCCAGCCTGTCCCACCTGAGCCCCGCCAGCAGCTCCAGGAGAGCACAAACCCAGGAGTTTGTACAAACCAAGGGACACCCTTGGTGCTGGGATTCAGAGATTCCCAGCGGTGCTTGATGGGAATTCTGATCCCAGGGAGGGGATGGCCCAGAGCAGCTCCCCCTCTCCTCCCTGCCGGGAGAGCAGCAGAGGCTGCAGATCCATCTGCAGAGAGCCAAACAAACTCCAGGAGTCCCCAGACTGACTAATGCCACCATTGGAAGAGCTGGATTTATTGACTTTGCAGAATCAATAGCTATTTTTATTAATCATCTTTAGATAGCAGGATGCTCCTACTATATCTCTTTCAGTGACTAATACAATAAATTTCCCCTTTTGATGTTCCCTGACATTTGAGCAAATTAAATGGAGCATTAAATATGATCCTCTTTGGGACAAAAGTGGGCAGAATCATTTGTGACTACTTTATTAACTGTTCCGAGAGCCCCGGCAGCACCTTCCAAAGTGTTGTTCGGCATGCCCTGTTTATTATTATTCAAATTTTCCACAGCACTGCTATATTACTATGGATCAAATGGTTTTATTCGGGCGAAATGGAAATATTTCCATATTTCCTTTTGTTTTGAAGGTGGCACCAGCCGAGGGACCAGAGCCCATCTTTGCTCGGTGTGGTACAGGAAATATTTGGGGTATTTTTGCTCCTAAAATGGATGACGACCCTTAAAAAGTTCACATTTACGTGGTTTTGAGATGAAATAGTCAAATTAATATTTTTAAATGGTGATTGAACAAGAATTACGATTTTATTGTGAAAGAGCGATGCCAGTTTTCATGCTTAGTCAAATGGGCAATTAAATATTACAGCCTGGAAAATCGAACAGGGGGAATTTCCCAGAGTAGGGGACCCTGACCCCCAGCCAGATCCCAGGAAGGTCCATGTGGTTCCTGGTGTGTTTTCCATGAGCAGCCCCGTTACTGTCAAAGCATTTCAAATTAGCTGCTCCTGGCTTTTAAACCTCCAAATAATGGTAAAAACTAAACCCAGTCCAATGACCCCACTTGGACACTCCCTTTATCCCCCTCTTCCGGGGGAGGGGTTCCAGGAGGAGGGATGGGAAGCCCCTCAGCCCGTGGATGTGCCTCGATAGGAGATGAACGCTCCCCAGTGTTCCCACTCCCTCCAGAACTGGGAGCAGCATTCCCAACGTGTCCCTGGGGCGCGGGGCCCTCTGGAGCCGCCCAGGGCAAACACTGGAGTTTCAGATTAGGGAGATAAGAACCAACTGGCATCAAATAAGGACCAACTGACATCAAATAAGAACCATCCGGGATTTCATAGCCAGGATGAGCCCAGACAGGAACCGAGATTGGATCCGGAACACAAGGAGGGATCGCGGCTGCCCCCTCCCCGGCGCCTCCCTGGAGGAGCAGTACAGGGGAGGTAGCACAGCTCATTAGCCCTGCAGAGGAGCTAATTAACCCAAGCCCAGCATTGTCTCAACACAACTCTGCCGTTCCCAGCGTCCAAGAGGTGCCAAATGCAGCTCTGGGGGCAGATGGGCCCCCCTGGAAGGCCCGGCTGTTGCAGTTTGGGTGGCACAGGACACTCCTGGCACAGTCCCTCCATCCCCACCCCCCATGGACAGCTCTGGGCAGCACCCGGCTGCATTCCTGGGCACTGACGCCCCAGCAGCAGAATCCCAGGATCACTGGGCTTGGAAAAACCCTCCAAGACTGAGTCCAAGCTGTGCCTGATGCCCACCTTGTCCCCAGCCCAGACCTCTGAGTCACATCCAGGAATTCCTTGGACACCTCCAGGGATGAGCACTCCAAACCTCCCTGGGCAGCTCCAGTGCCTGACCACCCTTTCCATGGAGAAATTCCTGCTGATGTCCAACCTGAGCCTCCCCTGGCACAGCCTGAGGCCATTCCCCCTTTTCCTGTCCCTGGTTACACCAGGCCACAAAACAGTTCTTCCACACATTCCCCACTGAAAAGTCATTGCAGGAAACTGAAAATATAAATGATTTGCCAAGATTTATTCCTTATTGGCGAAAAAACACTGAGGGGGAAAAAAGTCCCAAGTTAATGTGAATTAGCTGCTCAGGTCCCACCATTTTTTAATAAGAGCAAAGTTACTTTTTTGAATATTTCCTGTATTTTTTCTTCATAATGTAATTAAAAATTAAATAGTCAGATATTAAGATAATGAAAGAACAAATTAAATCCTCTGCTCTTGCTGCAGTTTCCTTCCCTAGGACAGACCCTGAGCCAAGTGCTCCCAAGGATGCTCTGAATTGGTCCCTACCCTGGTGCGGGGAACAACAGCCACACCCAGCACCCTGAGAAGGTTCAAAGGGCTTAGCCACACTCAAATATTTTTAATTTCTCCGTAATTTTTTGTATTTTAGCATTGGGAAAGGCAAGAAAATGAGGAAGAGCTCGTTTCTGCCTGTTGGAACGGGACGGGGAGCAGGACGTGAGGCTCTGCCCAGTCTCAGCAGGGCCACTGCAAGGAGCCGTGTGCAATAAGCCCAGCCTTGTCACCGGGCTCCTCTCAGCCGAGCTGAAGATTAAAGGCTCTATTCCTGGAGGGTTCCCGTGGCATTTACTCAGGGATTTTGATCGAGCTTTGTGTGATGGGCTACCTAACACACCTCTCCCAACCTTAAGAGCTAACAGGAATTTGGTATCTCTCGACATGGATTTCTCGCTGTACTGGGGGATATTTGGCAAACATCTCGAGACTGTAGCCGGGCAGAGGCAGGAGGGAAAATGAAAGGAGGGCAGAAAAGTGGCCAAAGATTCAGAGCAAACATTTAGATTCAAGGGCAAAGTCTGTGTGGATACAGAGCCGGCGTGGGTGTTAAACCCACAGGTTGAACTATGGGGGGATAATTTTCCACGCAGGGAAAGGTTTTCCATGGGCCATGGCCATGGGGTGCCCCAGGCAGCCAGAGCTGGGCACCAGAACAACGCCAGAGCCGCTGCAGTGACCGTGGCCTGCAGTGCCATGGGGAGGGGGGGGTGTGGTGCAGCCAGAGGAAATACAGGAATGTGCTCAGAGATCTTCAGTGCCACGGATATTCACACAAGTGTAACAGGGAATAGAGGTGTGACAGAGGGTTGAGGTTACCAGAACATAAAACGCTTGTTGCAGCCTCACTGGGCTCCACACAGCGCCCACAGCAGCCACGGAGACTCCTCCTCCTGTCAGCATGATCAAACCCCAAACCAAACCCCAAAATCACACCAGGCTGTCCCTACCCTTGCCAGGGCTTTGGAATGAGATGCTCTTTAAGGTCCTTTCCAATCCCAACAATTCTGTGTTTTCATGAACCTCCTCAGAAAACCAACCAATCAATCAATCAATCAATCACAACACTTGGCACTGGTGCCCAAGCAAGAAAGCCCAAGGGATGTTCAATAAAGAACAACCAACAGCACCAGCACTGCCAGCAGGAAAAGAGATCTGCTGGCGGTGCTGCCTCTGTGCCAGGAGCCACCTCTGTCCCCTCCATCACAGAGGGGCTGTGTGCAGGTGAATTCCCGGATTTCCTCGGGCTTCATTGTGAGCCACAGGGAAGCGTGGCCTGGTGCACAATCCCCTTCCCAACACAGCAACAGCCCATCCCTGCGCAGGGATAACATCCTGAAGGCTCCGAAAGCGCTGCTGTTCCAAACCATCAGCAGGGGATCGGGACATTTGCTGCTGTGAGTGGAGAGCAGAGGAAGTGGCCACGCAGCCCGTCGAAGACCAGGGGGCAAAGCTTGCACTGTGCATGTGCTGGGCCCGGCCAGGCTGCAGCCAGGGCTGCCTGGGGGGCAATCCCACGTGTGAGCTTTCTCCTGGGCCCTGGGGAGATTTAAAATCTTAAACTCATCACCTTAAAACCACCCCAGCAGCCGGGGCCAAGAGCCAGGAGAGCTGTTCTGGCAGCAGGTCCGGCACAGCCGGCGGTGCCAGCTCACCCAGGCACACACCGTGGGCATGGGGGGTCTCTGGGGGGCAAAAGTCATGACTTGGGATTTAAAAGGCTTGTTCAAACATCAGCAGTGAGGGGAAGAGTGGTTTAACCTCAGTCCCACACAGTGCCAGGTGAGCTGGCCGTCGGTACAGCCCAGGGAAAGGGCAGGAGAAGGGCTCTCCCAGGGATGTTTGCCACGGGAATGCTGCTCCTCCTGGGCTCCGTGGAATTGCAGAAGGCTACAAAAAGCCCTGGGGGTCACCCCAAGGCCTATGGTGGCAGAGCCCTTCCCTCACCGCAGCCAGGGGCTGGGCACCTTTTAATTCCCCTGTTCCCATCACTGCAGGTCAGGAACACCAAATTCCAGGGGCACTTCCGGCTGTGCCTCCCTGCAGAAGCACTGCAGGAATAACAACATCCCAGCTGCAGCCACAGTCCCGGGAATCGGCATCAGGAGTGTCCAAAACCCCGTGGAAACTCCTCGGCTCTTGCCCAAAGGCACTCATCAACGACAGCACCTTTTATTCCCATTCCCAATGGACTGGTTTTATCGGGGACTTTTAAGGAAATGGGCAGGGGAAATAGGCCCTGGCTGAGTTGCTCTGTCTGCAGGAAAAGGCATTAAGGAAGTTTTACCTTCACGCTCGGAGCAGGCCCGGGAAGCGCAGGGGATGAGCCGGAGCCGTGCTCGCCTCACTGAGCCCAGCCAGCTCCAACACGCAGAGACGGAGCAGCTCCTGCTGCTGGAAAAGCTCTGGGAAGGGGAGCACCAGCACCTCAGCCCCCAGCCAAACACCCAAAAGGGCGGGGAGGGACGAGGGGGAAAAATATCCGGGCGAATCAGAGGGAATTCAAGGGCAGGTTGTCCCCGTGAGGATGGAGAGACGGAGAAATCTCCTCCATTTATGATGGAGACATTCTCGGGGATCATCCCACCTGGAGAGGGGAGAAGGCTGCAGGAAGCAGTTGGATGGGTGCAAAGGGTTCTGGGAGAGTTTCTGGCAGAGGAAAAGCAGCGGGGAGAGGGGACAGAAGGATGAAAAAGGATGGGAGAGAGCAGGGGAGAGCTGGGCCGGATCAAAGAGAAGCCCCGGCCCTTGGGGACTCGTGTGAGGTTTCATTTAAGTCCGTGCTGAAAAGAAAAAATCAATTAAATTAACAAAATGGTTTACATTAGAATTCATCAAAAATACCCTTCAAAGAACAAAAAAAAGCTTTAAGCAGAGCGATATTTTTATGACTCTGGCTCCGTATCCGACACGTCCTCCCGGCTCCGGGAATGCAGGGAGGGCCCAGGTCCTGTGCTCTGCTCTGCTCCAGCACGGGGTGCGAGCACTTAACCCCATCCCCAGGGAAACACTCCCTGCAGTTCATCGGAGACCCTCTGGAAATGAAAGGGAATGTTGCCTAGCCTTGCAGCCCTGCCATAACACCCTCAGATCCAGGATTTTGGATGTACCTCCCATGGCACAGTCCCTCCCTCCTGCCTCCTTCCCTGCACCCACATCCCCCTTTTTTTAACCTCTCCAGAGGAAACCGAAGCAATGCTTTGGCATTTTGCAAAATTCTAATTTATTGTTGCCAGTAGAGGCTTTCACTGCAAAAAAAACCTCGGTGCTTTTTTGCCTCAGAAATTTTCAGCTTCAGGACAGGCTTAAACCGAGGGGCAGCTTCCCAAAATGCGGGAAACTATGGAATCCTGGAACGGCCCGGGTCGGGAGGGACCTTAAAGCTCCCCTCATTCCAACAGTGTCCTTGCAGCAGCCTGGATGACGGGTGGAGAGAGAGGAGGAACCCCACTGTTCTCATCAGCGAGAGCTGTTCCACTGCTTTTTTTATTAATGCAAGTGTTAAACGAGACCACACATTCCTGACAATGTACATTCCCCTGCTGGAGCTGTGTGGACAGGTGGACAGGGGAACAGGGAATTAAACCAGAGGAGGCTGTGGTTGAACATGCAACGCCGCTTGTGGCCGTGTATGCCTAAAATAAAGGGCTGGCAGCTGAAAATCCCCGTGGAAGAGTGTTTCCTCACTTCCTAGGCTGCTGCTTCGTGGCAGAAATGGGAGAAAATGGATTTATTTTTTCAATTGGCTTGAAAGAAAGATGTCTGTGCTAAAAGCTGTTTGAACTGGGAATGGCACAGTCTGTCCAGAGCCGTGGTTTTCTCTCTGATCAGCTTCTCCAGCGTGGGAGGGCCCCTGGGTTTGGGGAGGACCCGGCTGCAATTCTGGGCACTGATGTCCCAGCAACAGAATCCCAGGATCACTGAGACTGGAAAAGCCCTCCCAGACCAGAGTCCAAGCTGTGCCCGATCCCCACCTTGTCCCCAGTTCAGAGCACTGAGTGCCACATCCAGGAATTCCTTGGACACCTCCAGGGATGGGCACTCCAAACCTCCCTGGGCAGTTCCAATGCCTGACCACCCATTCCATGAGGAAATTGCTCCTGTGTCCAACCTGAGCCTCCCCTGGCACAGCTCGAGGCCTTTCCCTCTCATCCCATCCCTGTTCCCTGTTCCCAGAGCCTGACCCGCCCTGGCTGCCCCCTCCTGTCAGGAGCTGTGCAGAGCCAGAAGGTCCCCCCTGATCCCCCTTTTCTCCAGATTGAGCCCCTTTCCCAGCTCCCTCAGCCGCTCTTGGTGCTGCAGCCCCTTCCCAGCTCCGTTCCCTGTGCCAGACACACTCCAGCCCCTCCAGGTCTCGCTTGTCCTGAGTGGCCCAGAACAGGACACAGCCCTGGAGGTGTGACCCCAGCAGCACCAGCACAGGGGGACCATCACTGCCCCTCATCCAACATGATGAAGGGAAGGATCTCGGATCTTGGATGAAGAGAAGGACCTTGGATGAAGAGGGCATTGGATGAGGTGAAGCCTCTGGGATGAAGAGGCTGAGGAACAGCCGCAGATATTTCCCCGTGGCCGCGTGCTGTGATATCCAAACCCACAGACTGACGAATCCCGTCCTCAAGGAAACCTTCTTCGGGATTCACATGGATGCTGGAGAGTGGCAGCCGCTTCAAAGCCCTGAAATAAACCCTTTTTCATCCCTTCCCTCTCTCCCGACCCGGCCACGGCCGGCACCGCACACAGAGGGAATTGCGGCAGCCTCCGAGGCAGCGCTGCCCGGGCTCCCCGCGCGCCACAGCATTTGTCATTGCCAAAACAGCGGCGTTTAATTAAGTGTTGTGAGCAGCCTAGTGAGAAACACACTTTAAATTAAACCTCTGGCCACGCAGCCATTGGTTCCTGGGCTCCGGAACGGTCGGCGGGGGCTCCCAGAAATCCCCGCTCCCGGGGGAGCGGCACCCCCGGCGCCTCGGGAACGCTCTGCTCCCCCCACCACCGCTTATTAAAGCGCCTCTAATTATTTCTTACTTTTAAACAGCGCTAGAGGAAGGCCGTAATTAATGTGCCCACCACTAAACATTGTATTTACTCTCCATATATCCAGGTATGATCAGGGAAATGTGCCACGGGTTCGGGTTTAACCGAAGCGCTCGGCAAATTATCCTTGGGTGCGTCAGGCCCTCGTTAAGATAACGGCATAAATTAGTTTAACACCTCAGCAGTGACCAATGCATAAAGATTTTAATTTTCAAAACGATTTTACAATTTTTTTTTTTACAATTTTTTTTTTTTTTTTACAATTTTTACAATTACAGATTACGGAAGATACTTAAATTAACGGCGCAGGAGTGAGACGGAAAAAATTCCCAGCCTTAAAATGTGTTGATTGTGGTTTTTCCATGGGAGAGAAATATCTCACCCGAACTGGTTTTTCCAGGAGAAAGGATTCTGCTGCATAATGATCCTCCTGAAAACCATAATTGTGAGTAGCAGGTAAGAGACATCCCGGTGACATTCAGGCATTTTTCTTGCCAACTGCAAACACGCATTTGTCTCCTGGAAATTCAAATCGGGATTGACACTTGTGTGGATAAATCCATGTGCATCCAGAGAAATGAATGACTTCCTCACAAATATTGCGTCTGTAGGTGTGGTGGAGAGGGAAAATATTTGATCCCGTGGGTACCATGGAAGGAGGCTCCAGAGGTGTCCAGGGGGGGACCCTCATCCTGTCCCTGGGACGGAGCCACCCCAGACAGGGCTGGCCATGGATCCTCGGGCCTTTTTCCAGCTTCTCTCTTTGGACAGGAGGTGTTTTCCAGCTGCAAACAAAAATAGAAATATTTGTGGTTGCAGGAATTTTCTGGATATTCCAAGCAATCTGGAGAGAAATGTCCAAGCTGTGGCTGCCCCTGGATCCCCAGAACTGTCCAAGGCCAGGCTGGATGGGGCTTGGAGCAGCCTGGGATAGGGGAAGGTGTCCCTGCCCATGGCAGGGGTGGCACTGGGTGGGCTTTAAGGTCCCTGGTATCCCAAACCAGTCTGGGATTGATGTGTACACTGGGGGTCCTGGTTGCTGGGTTTTCTCCCAGTTCCAGGCACATCCCAGGGATCCTTCCCCTTTATTTCAGTCCGTGTGTTCCCTGCTGCCTCAGGAATATCAGAGATATAAAAACATTGAACCAATTTTATTATTCTTCGAGGGATGAGGTTTGTCTAACAGATAATTCCCATCGAAAGGAAAACAGAGGGACTCCAATGACTTTTAACAAGGGAAAGGCTTGGAGGAAGTGATGCAGGGGCAGGAATCCATCCTTGGATCCCCCAAATAAATAAATAAATAAATATCTCTGCTCTGCAGCGCCAGCCAAGCCAGCACTCCAGGAAAATGCTATTTTAAAAAGCACTGAAGCATTTTCTAACTGATCCCCAGGGATTTACACTTAAAAAAACCCAACATAATTCACTGGTTTCCTTGGAATGCTCGGAGCAAATCACAACTGCGGAAAACACGGGGCCGGGAGGGGATCCCCAGGCCCTGCCTGAGCACCAGGATGGGCTCCCACCTTCTCCTGTCTCCTCAGCAGAGGTAACATCACTTCCATGGATTATTTGCATGGTTGGAAGGTGAAAGAAGCTTCAGTAAATGGAGAAAATAAAAGTGATCCTTTGATTTCTGAGCATCTCCATGAAGAGGGGGGGATTTCTGCCTGTGCAGCCGCTGGCCACTTTGTTTAGGCACTTACATCTATATTTCCTCTTATTGTGGCTCTCTCAAGTGTTTGATAGACTAAGATGGAGGCATTAATTGAATTCAAGTGTAGACACCTGAAGTATTTTTATTATTATTTTTAGTTCTCTCACCTTTTATTTCCATTAGTGGGGGAACGTGGTCGCCGTGGGGATTTCTGGCTGAAGGACACAAACAGAGCTGGTTGCACTCATTAAAATAAAACTACTTTACCTGAAAAAAAATATAGTTCCCAAACCACTTAAGCTGAAAAAAAAATAGAGAAAACCTCCATATTTTGCCAGATTTCAGACTTTTAAGTTTTGAGACTGCATCCTGCAGCGTTGTACCAGACAAAATTCCACCTACGGACAAACATTCCATGGATTTCTGCAGAGTATTCCTCATCTGATCGTTTTTCCCTATCCCCAGTCTCCTAAACACCATCACCCCCGAGGCAGGTTCCAAGCAGGAGGGATCCTGAACATCAAACAGCTCCGTGTGCTCTCTGCAAAGCAAACCTGCTCACACCTGGGCTCTGGGCAGCACCAGCAGCAAATCCAGGATGTGCCAGAGGGATGGGATCTCTGGCTCCCGGCTCCTCCCACCCTCACCCGCGGGATCACCTCCTAAACAAACTCCATGTAAATAAATCATCGTGAAGTTGGTGGTGGAAGAAAAGCAAAAAAACCCCCTAAATGACCAAATTATCCTCTGTTTTATATGAGGAAAATGAAGCAAATAATGTGAGGATTTTATGGAAAGCTCGGTTTTCCCAACTCTTTCCCCAGGTTGCTCCCAGGTTCCGGAACAGGAGTGGGAATTTGAGCACCACAAGTAAAACGCAGGGAAGGAGACTGTGAAAAATCCCTGCATTTCCTGGTGCACGCGTTGCATCATTAGCCTGGAATTTGAACAGGAGCCATTAGGAAGGGGTTGGGATTAAAATGCACAAACATATGTCGTGTGGGGAGAGAAAGGAAATTCCAGTGGGATTCTGAGTGATTGCGAGATTTCCAAGGAGAAAGATATGAGGAGCACATTTTTTGTCTGATACTGAAGTGCATCCTCCTGTATTGATTCCAGGTAAAGTATTCAGAGAACAGACAGGTGCCCCCAGAGGGCAATTCCCAGAATCTGAACTAGAAAGCCCCAATTTGGCTGTTTAAAGAGTGGGAATCCATGGCAAGGAAAGGAAATCTCCAGTGCCTGTGTGAACATCTATCCCTTAGCTAGAAAATGGTACATTCTGCTCCTAAATTTGTATTATTTAGCATTAATAATTTCTCTCGGCTTCTGATTTTCTGTAAGATTAGAATTTATTTGAGAGGTTGTCTGGATTTTTCTTTTCTGGAGATTTTTTTCGCCTCCTGGGATGAGCTTTGAACTCTTTTCCAGGCCAAATAAGTGGCCAATGTAAAACTGCTTGAAGCTTTGACCCCTTCTTGCCTTCCCTAGGGGAAATAAACTGGGGTTTAAAAAAAATATATGGAATAAAGGCTTCCATGTAAACTGGGAGAAAATAATCCAGCAGGGAAGAGCTGTCCCCGGCATTCCCCTCCACGTGCACGGGGAGGGTGTGGTGGCCATTTCCACATCCCACGGGACAAAGCTGTGGATTGAACACCACCAGAAATTACAAAGGCACACAGAGACTCCCTCAGCTCCCTGCTTCATCCAAACCCTTCCTGTGCGAACAAGGGAAAGCTGTGGGAAGCCTTTCAACGGGGCAAGGACCTCCCAGCTCTCAGGCCAATGGCTTCCCTCAGATTTCCAAACGGAGGTGCCCAGGAGGCCTTTCCAGCCCCTCAGCCCTGTCCTTCCCACGGCCCCACACCCAGCGCTGCTCCATCACTCCCTGCAGGGGTGAAAGGAGCCACAGACCAGTGCTGAGGAGTGCAGCAAATCCAGGGAATATTGGCCTCGGCTCCGGCCTCCTCCTCCCCGCAGCGCCTCGAGGCCTCGGCCGCGTTCCTCACACACGTTCATCCTTCCGACGCCTGAGCCCCTCGGAGAGGCTGATCTCCAGTTATTTATTTATCCCGTTAATTGGCCGGCAGCGTTAATTACCGCTCCTCCAGTCCAGTCCAGCCCAGTCCATATTGCCAGCTCGATTATCCTGCCGCCCTTCACTTCCCGGGAACGAGTTGTGCCACGGCACTTGAGAAGCGCCGCGCGCTCGCGCTCCTCGCGGGCACGGGGTCNACGGCCCAGGCCGGAGCCCCACGGCCGCGGCAGGCTCGGGGTTAACGTGGGAGCGCCGCGGCGGCCGTGAACCTTAAACAAACTTCCCGCAGCATTTTCCCCGCCGCCTGACATTTTTCTTTCTGTTTCGTCAGTCATATCTGAGCGATCAGACAGGCGCTACACGTGGTACGGCCGCCAGGATTATTATCTGCGGCGCGGGCCCGGAGCTCATTGTAGCAGGCATGTAATTCTTTACAATGTATGCCACGTTAAGTGTGTTGGGTTATCTATTCAACAGCTGACTGAGCCGGGCTCCCGGCTCTCCTCAACAACCGTGTAAGAAGCGATGACAATTGTACTACTTCATAAGGGCCGCATGCAACTCTGACACGCGCTTCACGGCAACCAGTCATCTATATAAACCAATTTCGAGAGCAAAATTGCACGGTGCCTCCACTCTGTTATGAACACAATGATATCCACTCAGAGCTGATAAATGCGCCGCGGTTCTCCCGAGCTTTAGAGCCCGGCTCTCCCTCCCCACTGTCGGCGGTGCCCGGCCCCGGTGGCTCGCGGGGAGCCCGGCGGGAAGGGCCGGCGCCCCTCCTCCGACGAGCCGAGAGAGAGAAAACAAGGTTAGCTGTAATTAAGGCTTTAAATACTTATCGACTCCGCAGCAATTTTCAAATTAATTACGGTATCTTTTCCCGGGATTAATGCAATGTAATCCTTGTTATGGAGTAAAATATCTATAGCAACCGCAAAGTCCTTGAAAAAATACTTCAGCGCCAAACACTCCAACAAAGGGGCAGATTAAAGACTGTCAGACAAATTAAACCCATTTCTCCTGGCTATTATAGCTGGGTAAAAGGGTGTGGGGAACCAGCAATGCTGGTTGCAGATGTGCTGGCAGCATGTGAGGCTCTAGATTTGGGAATACTGCAAATTCCCACCAGTTTGAGGTGGCAAATGTTATTTTTTGACTCAGCCTCTCAGCTTTTGCCTCCTGCACCGTTCCTGGAACACCCCACAGTGCCACAGTGCAATGAAAAGATGAAATATGGCTACAGCGATCTTGATTTAATGAACCCTGTAATTGAATACCAAAGCAAATAGACATCCTGATAAAACACAACAATGAGTATTATTTTTTTAATTCAGATAAAGAATCGGATCAATCTCTGTTTGTTTGCATTGTTCAATAACACTACAGGGGAGATAAAAAAGTGACTGAGAACCATCCATAGGTGATACTGTCTTGCTGTGTGCTGTAGAATCATTTAAATATTCTAAAAATTAACAAAATCATTTAAAAAATTAACATTTATGCATCGCTACCACACTGCCTTTTTTTTCACTCTTGACCACTGAAAACACACACCAAGGCTCACCCAAAGCACGCGGTGCTGACTCCAAAGGCTGTTGGAGATGACTCATGGCCAAGGATGTCCCTTGGTGTTGGGATGCTCTGGGACAACTTCCCAACACTGCTGCTCACGGTGCCTGGGAGGTGGCGGCTTGGAAATGGTGGCAGGGTGGGGAAACGGGCCCAGAGGACCCCCTGAGGTTCACTAAAGGAATGCAAAGTCCTGGGACATGCAAGGAAGACATGGATGGGCTGAGTAGGGCCAGGGGAGTCCACATAATCCAGAGCATTCCTTGGGAAACCCCAAATCTAACAGCATCTTAAGCAACCAACCAGCCCCAAGCTCCCCAGACTGCTGAGTTTTGAGGGGGTTTGGCCAGAACCCCTCAGCTCCTGCCAAGCCCAGCATCCCAATGGACCCCACAGCCTGAGCCCCAGTGCCCCACAGCCTCCGTCCGTGGAGAGCAGAGCTGGAGATGTGGAACACTGGGTTCGTTTTGGCCCTGTTATGGGTCTTGGAGGGAGCAGGACGGTGACACACCGGGCCACAAGCACCGGACAGGGACACTCCAGAGCACTGGCACAGGACAGTGACACTCCAGACCGTGGGCCCAAGCTGAAGGTCCACGTGGCTGCACAGAATCCCCCTCGGTCTCTTTGCTTCCCCCACTCTTGCCCTGCTCAGGGGTGTTTGTTCCCTTTGCTTTCTGCAAAAACCTTTCGAAATGCGCCTTTCTGCACCGCTCGCAAAAGAAAGTTTCGTGCAAGCCTCACACCATCCTCCCTGATAATTCCCCACCCGGCCTCATCCTCCCACACCCGGATTTATTTTTAAAGAACCAATTCGGGCTGATCCACCTGGGAAGGTTCCCTGATCCCGAGCTCTCCGTGCAGTCGCGGCTGAGAACAACGGGCGGAACAGGCACCGGCTCAGAACTGCCTCCGCTGCCTAGATTGGTCTACAATCCTCATTTTACTCTAATTTAACCTTTCCTAGTTAATTTATCCCGGTTCAGCCTGCCAGCCTGTACCTGCCAGAGCGATCATCTCCCATCAAGGGGCTGGGCGTGGAGGGGGCTGCTCTCTGTCGGCTCCGTCCCCAACACACCTAATTAAAGTCCTTAAAAACCTTTAATGTGACAAGACGAGACAGGAACGGCAAAGGAAAATAAGAGAGGATCTTTCAATTACTTTAATCACGCTGACTTTCCAATCCGTCTCGGAACGCGGCGTGGGCTGAAAGTTTGGGGAGTTCTGCCTTTCCCGGGAGGCTCCCCGAGCCCGTCCCGGTGCGGCCGAATCCCGCAGATCCCTCCCTGAACGAGCGCGGCTCCGGTGGGGACAGGGAAAGGGAAAGTAAATATAGAAAGTGCTCGTAATAAATGACTAAATTGTCCTCCAGGCACGTTTTGCATATGAATATAAAAGTTGTGATTAATAGGTTATCTAACACATTAACAACGGCTTTAGCAAACACCGGCCAGCCTTGCAGGGCTTGCCAGCCCTTTCTGCTTTAAATAGAGCGAGGTGTTTGCTGGAGTCCCAAATTCTGGCCAACAAGGCCATCAAAGCCGGGGAGATTGCGGCTTTTCCCCCCCGGAGGCTTTTTCCCCATTGTGAGCCTCAATGCCCCCACCGGGCTGGCGATTAAGAGCGATTTAAAAATAATAAAAAAAAAAAACAACAACGATGTGGGAAACGCTGTCCCGTGCCAGGGAGACCCGGGACTGGCTCGGTGCGGGGACAATGGTGCTGAGACAAAGGGGACATCTGGAGAGTGGGCACCGCCTGCCCCACGAGGGGAGGGGGTCCGGCCCGCAGCCCCGAGCCCTTCCCTCGCTCCGTCCACGGGTGAAGCGGCACCGAGGAAGTGGCTTTTGGCCACCAAAACCCCACTGCCACCACAAATGATTCACAGCCATCCCATTCTTTCCTGCTCGCAGATTTCTAATCCTCTCTTAAGCACTTTTAAAGTGCCCAATTTTTGTCTCATTTGAATTTAAATCAGCCTGTATGGAGAACTTGGAGAACTTTTTATTTTTTAAGCAAGCTTGTTTGGCAGGTACCTTTTCCCAAGATCACCCAGCTTTAATTTTAAATTTCAAAAGCCTTGCGTTTAATCCCTTGAGCTGGCCTGGTACCTTGCACCATCTGTTCTGGGGTTTTGTTAGAACGGAGAGCACCTGCAGAGTTTTGCAACATTTCAAGCTGTCTGTGGACAAAAATCAAAATAATTATAATTTTCATAAACTAAAGGTGGCGATCCAGACGCAGCAGCCCCGATTTTCCACACCGAGTCCCTGCACTGGGAGCATTTCTCATGCGTGGGGGTGTTTTGTCCTTCCTGCCGCTGGATGCTCCAGGGCCAGCCAGGATGTCCAGGGGCACCTGAAGCCATCCCACCCCAGCTCTGCGGGATGCTCCGGGCTGGGAGAAGCTCTGCTGCCACTACCACGGGTGGGACAGGGACGGAAGGAGCAGAAAATGGCCTTTTCCAGCAGTCACGCTGCTCGCGGAGGGGGTGACGAGGGGTTAAGGCCATCCCTGTCCGCATTTCCCGGCCAAAAGGCATCTCCGGGTGCTTGGTGGGCAGGAAAGGTTTTCTGCTACGTTGGGCAAACAACAAATCCATTAGAAAATGGTGTTTGTTTAGACCTCATTACCCAGAGCTCTTTATTACTGATAAATCCCTCCTTAGGGCACGCTGGATAATTTCATACGGAGCATGGATATCTCGCCATAGGGATGGGCAAGGCCCATCCCAAATTGTCCACGGGATCCCGTGGTGGATCTGCAGCGTTGCCTCCGACAGGGGCTGAGCAGGATCTTGTGAAAGGGGAAGGAGAGTCCCAATTCCTGCTGGACGTGTCCCCCAGGCCCTCTGGTGCGTGTCCCTGTCTGAGACAAGGCGTGAGCTCTTCATCCTCATCATCTTCATCTTCATCTTCATCTCCCTTCTGAGAGGGAAATCTCAGCCTAGCCTGGGAGCCATGTGTTGCTTGGTCCCTGCTGAGCAACGGGTGGAGGAAAAAGGTGGAAAACAGTTTTTATAGGATCATGGAATACCCTGAGTGGAATATCCGGACATGGACTTCCCTTGCCCAAGCACCTGGCCCCGAGCCCACCTTTCAGAGAGGAACTCCCCCTCCACCTGCACCCGTGTCTGGAGCCTCCTCTCCTCTGGGGATTGTGTTTGTTCGGAGAGGCCGAGGCAGGAAGGGCTGGTTCCTGCTGGAAACTGCCATCCCTTGCCCTGATCCACCATCTCCACCTCCCTATTCCCACTAAAATAAAATATAATTAAATGAAATTCTGTATTTTATATATACATATGTATAGAAATAAAATCTTGACACTTCTGAAGCTGAGCCCTGCGTCCCAGGGAGCTGAGGCAGGAGTGACTCACCCCATGCTGGTGCAATTCCCAGCGAGGGATGGGCTCTGTCTCCATGGAGCAGCTCAGTTTTCCGCTGCAGGAAGCAGCACCTATTGGCAATTCCCACCTCACAAATCCCCTATTACCAATCCCGAGGGCTGTGCCTGCACCAGAAATAGTTCGCTGAGGCAGATGATGCGGGGACGTGAATCAAAACCAATTAAATCGAGTGGATGCCTGGAAAGATCGATATTCCCAGGAAAGACTGATATTCCCAGGAAATGGAGAGCCCCCTCGCAGGCCCAGGGTTACCTGTGCTTCAAACAGGAGAAGGGCAGGAGTGGAAGAGCTCGGTTTCACCAGCTACCAGCCAGGAGCTGAGGCTGCCCCGTGGATTTGGGATCCTTGTGCTCACAGTGCTGTCCATGCAACGCTGAGTGGGGTGGGAGAGGGAGAAAACCCTACAAAACCCTACAAAACCCTAGAAAAACCAACCCCACACTGCTGGGCTAAAGAAAACCTCTAGACACCACAGCCCAAAACTCCCCACAACTCCTGGCAGGAGGAGGGGGCTTTGGTGGGGCTCTGCTCCCAGGGAACAGGGACAGGACGAGAGGGAACGGCCTCGAGCTGTGCCAGGGGAGGCTCAGGTTGGACATCAGCAGGAATTTCTCCATGGAAAGGGTGGTCAGGCATTGGCAGGGGCTGCCCAGGGAGGTTTGGAGTGCCCATCCCTGGAGGTGTCCCAGGAATTCCTGGATGTGGCACTCAGTGCTCTGGGCTGGGGACAAGGCGGGGATTGGGCACAGCTTGGACTCCATGATCCTGGACATCCTTTCCAACCTCAGTGATCCTCGGATTCTGAGGAAATGCCCAAAGGTGCTGGATTTGAGGCAGCACAGGAAGGGTAGAGGACTCCGGGGTCAGGCTGTGTTGGGATCTCAGGTCACCTGTGGGTGGCACACGGAGTTGAGAGGACCGAGGATCACCTCAGCAATGGTTCCACAGGGGAGGTAGATATTCTGTAGGTATTCTGTAGATATTCTGTAGATATTCTGTAGATATTCTGTAGATATTCTCTAGATATTCTCTAGATATTCTCTAGATATTCTCTAGATATTCTCTAGATATTCTATATACACATTAGTACTGTTTAGCTTCTAAATCCTGCTGAAAAATAAAATCAAACAGAGTCCAAATCTTCTGCCCAAGAACCCAGGGATATTTAAAATCCGGTAACAGTTGTGCAGTTATGAGCTACAGGGTCAACACTTTCATTTTTATGCTCCCAGAAAATAAACTTAAATTTTCTTTATCTCCTTTATTTATATTTTATATATTTCCTACATTTTCTTTATTTCCTTATTTCACTTTTATCCCTTAATTCCTTCCTCTGTGAATACAAGGGAGAAATTTCAAAAATTCTGGAGGCTAAAATCTGCCAGTGAGTGATTTTTTTACAGATAACTCCCTAAGCATATGGTGCATAAAACTGGGATTTTAATATATTTAAAATCAATAACCAAATATTGAAAAAAATACATATTAAAAAGAACAAATAACCTCATTTTTGTGTTTCCATGAAAGGGACCCTACGTTGTATTATCCCTCTTGCAATTTTGTGATTTATTTATGGCCACTCCGGGCTGTTAGGGAAGAGAAGCAAATGGGATTAGGATATCAAATGCTGGGATGTTTTATTTATTTTATCTGCCTGGCGATGGGCTGGAGACGACGCGGGGCTAATGGAAACCGTGCACCCCAAATTTAGAGCAGCGGCTTCAAAGGGAAATCCTTTTGCTACACGGATCCTATTTGTGCGGGAAAACCCAATTACCGCGGGGTTCTTGTACCTCCCTCTTTTCCTTTGTGCTGCTTTTTGCTCCAAGTGCTCATTGTGATGTGATAACCCGGTTACAAATAAAGTGTGACCCGCGGCTCTTATCTCCCAACTCGCAGCTTTCCAATTTGTCTCAGTTAGTGCAGAACTTGACTCCTTATTAATTACCCCGCGGGGTCCTGCGGGGACCCCGGGGCTGCAGCACCGGCCCTGCCCCCGGCAGGTATCGTGGGAGGGCCCTGCAAACCAAATCTAGGAGAGACAAAAACACTCCCAGCCAAACAACCCAAAACCTAACAAAAAAAAAACCCAACAAAAACACCACCAGCAACCAAAAAATACCCAACCCAAAACCCAGGAAAAAAGAACCCCAAACAACAAAATAAAACAAAAAAATAAAACCAAACCAGCCAAACAAAAAAAAACCCCAAATCAAAATGCAACATATTATTCTCAAAGTAAAGAAAACTCCAAATATTTTGGCCGTTTATCTTGAGTGGGTGTGAGCAGCAGATCGAAGGTGGAAAGATCTCCCATGCATCGCCAGAGATTCCATATCCAGCTTATTCCAAAGCCCCTCCATTTCAGGGTTATCCCTTCCATGCTCTGCCCCTCCCATGGCATCCTTTGGGGATGCTGCTCTGCACCCCAGGGACCTTCTCCCCACAGCTTCTGATGCTGGAAAACCTTCCACGGTCCCAGAGAACATCCCAGTTCTCAGCCCTAATCAGCTGCCACAGTTTTCCCCGGTACAGAGCCTAAATCCAGAGTCAAACAGGGAATAAAGCCGAGCTATGGACTCATATTTTGGCTGTTTCCAGCTGGCTGCCCCTGACTGTCCCAAAAAGGGGGTGGAGACGGGCATCCCAATCCCATATTCCCTGATTAAGTTATGCTGACTTCCCAAAAGTCCTCTTTAACATAAAAACTTTGCTGGAGTAACAGCAGAGTCCTATAAAATCCATAAAATCCCTCTCCCGTTGGAAAACCCCCCTGCTCAGGGATCTGCTGTCAATATCCAAGGATATCCTCTGGAACAGGCACAAGGCTCTGGGACAGACCCCACACAACAACGGGGCAGGGAAGGAGGGAAGCACAATTTCTGAATGAATCAGACAGTTACTCCGAGTTGTTTAATAAAAAATAATTGAAACAACGTGAAAACCGCCCAAAGTCCTCTAATGACAGAGCCTGGCAGAGGAATCCGTGTGATTATTCCTGTCATCCATTAATTATGAGCCACGTTTCTACAGTCGAGTGAGAGCTGATGAATACTCACCTACCACCTAATCTGACTTCCCCAGCCCCAATTCCAAAGTTAAACAAATAGGATCTGATTTGCAGGGTCCATTATTCAATATTTTAGCCATTAACTGCTGCTAAAATAATTCGAGTCTCCAATCAGAGCTGCCTTCATTTGGATTGTTTCCAGCACCCTCAAAGCACAGCACTCGGCATCAATTAATGCCCAGGTCTCATCCTGAGCTCACAACTTGAATTTGTGATGTCCAAACCAGTCCTCCCTGTGCCCTGGGTGAGGGATGGACTCGGATCCAACCTGGGCGAAGGCAACTCCTTTATTTTTGGGGCATTTCTTTACGTTTTAATTAATGTCATCAAGAAGAATCTATCGATTTGCCAAGCTGGTTTTTAATGAATTATCATCCCCCAAGCCCGTGGCTTTTTAAAAACCTTTGCTGCCGTGCGCAGGAAGGCTTTGAAAGATTAAAAAAGAAAATAAAATAAAATAAGAAAAGAGAAAGAAAAAGGAGGGTTTCAGTCAGTTCCAACGCTCCCGAACCCCGGAGTAGTTAATTTATGGAATCTCCTGTTAGCGACTGAACAAAGGTAAAAATAACAGGCCAGTTATAAACTGGTGCTGTGATGACATTGTGAATTATTTAAAAAGGGCATATTCGGTGTGGCCAGCGAGCCATCAATCACAACAGACAGTGATGAGAAAAAGAGGGTTCAGTCAGTTCCTGTGTGCCGGGAGAACAATCCCGGCCGGCGGGCGAACAATCCCGGCCGGCGGGCGGCCCCGGTGCCGCTGACCCGGCTCACCCGCATTGTCGAGCCCCCTCGGAGCGGCCGGAGCGGCTCCTCTCCACATGGGAATGCGGGCGGTGAATAAACCCCGGGCGCGGCCGCTCCCTGCCCGGCGCTGGGCTCCGGCTGTCTGACAATGGGCAGGACGCGGCCGCGGATCTCTTCCAGCGCGGATGAATTTTTTATGGACGCTCCGGCCCCGCTGCAAAGGACGGGCTTGGAAATGGGAGCGGCGCTGCTTTTACAGGGAGCCCCCATGGATGGAGCCCCGGGAAGGGTTTGTGTGGGATTCAGCCCTTCCCGAGCGCTCCTCCGGCCCTGCCTCGCTCCCAGAGCTGCCCAACTGCCCCAGGGTGGGGCCCTCCTGGATCTGTCCCGTAGGGAATGAAATCACCCCCCACATCCCATTGCTGCCAAACACTTGGGGGTTGTACACAGGCAGTGATAAACCTGGCTTGATAACCCAAATCCAAACCCTGGCTTAATCAACCCAAATCTAAACTGGCTTAATCAACTCAAATCCAAAACCAGGTTTAATCAACCCAAATCTAAATTGGCTTAATCAACCCAAATCCAAAACTGGGCTTAATCAACCCAAATCCGAAGCCTGGTTTAATCAATTGAACCCTAAACCTGGCTTAATCAACCCAAACCTAAACCTGGCTTAACCAACCCAAATCTAAACCTGGTTTAGTCAACGCAAGGCCTCCCCTGGCTTTAGAAGGAAGCAAACCTTGCAGCTGGAAGGATGAGTGTGGAGGCAGGAGGGAGAGGAAAATGCCCTCCCAGTTGGAATTTGTGCTGGATAAATGTAGGAGAGACTCTTTCCCCCGGCGCCCCCATAACAATGCCCCAAAGTTTCCCTCAGATCCCATTTCAGATGTCGGATACTCCAATCAGCCCCTGGATTCCTGCAGCTGCAAGCACGACCCAGAAGGAATAAACTGGGGATAACTGCAGCTTTGCACAACAAAGCTGCTCCCAGCAGCCCAGGGATGCTTCCCGTGGCATCCCAGGGTGCTTCTCCAGCCTGCATCCCTCAGGGATCCTTTGCCAAATTCTTCCGGCCTCTGCCACTTGAGCTCTGGCACTGAGGATACAGGCAGGATGTGCAGGAAATGTGGGAAGTGGGGATGCAGGGATGAGGGGACTCTGGGATGAGAGGATCCAGGGATGTATGGATGCAGGGATGAGGAGATACATGGATGTAGGGGTATAGGGATGCAGGGATACAAGGATGCAGGGATGAGGGTATCCAGGGATGTGAGGATGCAGGGATGAGGGGATGCAGGGATAAAAGGATGCAGGAATGTAGGGATACAGGGATGCATGGATGCAGAGATGAGGGGACGCAGGGATGTAGGAATAGAGGGATGAGGGAATGCAGGAAGATAGGGATACAGAGATGCAGGGATGTGGGAATGAGGGTATGCAGGGATGTGGAGACACAGGGATGCAGAAAGATGCAGGAGATACAGGGATGAGGGGATGCAGAAATGAGGGAATCCATGGATGTAAGAATACAGGGATGAGGGGATGCAGAGAGGAGGGAATCCATGGCTGTGAGATTACAGGGATGAGGGGATGTAGGGGTGCAGGGATGAGGGGATGCAGGGACACAAGGATACAGGGATGAGGGGATGCAGGGACACAAGGATACAGGGATGAGGGGATGCAGGGACACAGGGATACAGGGATGAGGGGATGCAGGGACACAAGGATACAGGGATGAGGGGATGCAGGGACACAGGGATACAGGGATGAGGGGGTGCAGGGACACAGAGACACAGGGATGAGGGGATGCAGGGACACAGGGATACAGGGATGAGGGGATGCAGGGACACAAGGATACAGGGATGAGGGGATGCAGGGACACAGGGATACAGGGATGAGGGGATGCAGGGACACAAGGATACAGGGATGAGAGGCTGCCTCCTGTCCTGGCCCCTCTCAGCCCCGAGCCCGCAGTGCTGCCCCTCACAGCCCCCAGCTCTTCACCCACTCGTCATCCTCAGCCCTGCTCCAGCAGCACTTCCAGGGAATCCATTCATCTCCGGGTAACCTCGTACCTCTCCAAACCTCTCCGTTGCCACTTAATTGTTCCTAACAGGTAAATCAAAGGTAAAAGAGAAGTAATTAATTTTCCAGCTCGGTTTTATTTTACTGTTACTGTTTGGAGAAAATAGAACTAAACCCCATTAGTGTTAAGGTAAGACCATGAAACAACATAATATAATGCAAGAAAGACATTTAATAGCATGGAGGAATGTTAAATTACTAATTAACTCCAAGTTACGGGATAAAAAAGCCGAGTAATTTACAGGATTACTGCAATGTGCAGCTCAGATTGCCACGAGGGTCAGCTCGGGAGCATTTCCTGCTATTTCCTTCACTGGGGCGGTTATTGTGAAATTCCTCTCGCATTAAAATCTCCTGTCCTTACCCACAGTTCAGTGCTGCTAATTAGCAGCGCTCAGCTTTCCCCAGCAGTCATTTTTTTCCGTGTGAAGCTGCCAAATGTTCCCAACTGCTCAAGATGCTCCCCACTCCGAGTGTCCGGCTGCCCACCCCGGCCCCGGCAGGCTCAGCCCCGGCCAGGGCAAACCCCGGCAAAGCCTCGCTCCTGCTCTTTGTCTCGGCCAGGCAGCCTGGCAGAGCCCTTCTGGAGCCTTTGGCTGAGCTACAGAACTTAGGAATGTCTATTTTTTCCCTCCTCTTTTTTTCCCAAAGACGCAAATCCTGCTCAGGCGCTCGACACCGCGAGCTCTCCAAGCTGTGGGTTTTTCCCTTCAAAAGCGCCTGTTTCCACATTCTATTTAAACTCCTATTCAAACAAGAAAGCCAGGAAAGGCATCTTTTAGTTTTTACCTAAATATATAAGAAGAATGCCCGAACTTTGATTAATAATGGATTAAATAGAGCGGGGGCACATCAAAGGCAGGAAGAGGAGCTGCTCCTCAGAAAGGCTCCGCTATCAAACAGCACTTTGTTGTCTTAAACACCGCTCAGATCTGCAGCGTTGCCGAGCTCGTGGCACATTCATGGGGGAGTTATAAACGGCAGCAAAGGGTTTATTATTATTACTGTTATTATTATTATTATTGTTGTTCGAAAAGGGAAGCAGAATTCAGCTCTGATTTTTCCTAATGAAACCCCAGCAGCCTGAAAAGGGAGAAACTCGGCTGATAAGCGCAGAGCCTCCTCTTTTCCTCTCCCTTTTGTTGGCTTTATGACTAATTTATGTTTAACCTTCTGGAGAATCCACGGTCACAAGACACTTTCTCAAAAAAATTCAAAGCAACTTTGGCTGTGTCCAATAGCGGGGCAAAAGGTCTTGGGAGCTGGGAAACGCTCGGGAATTGAAAGAGGCGGCACGATCTTCTTCACCTCCTCTTCACGGCACTGAGAGCAATCAGGAAACAACCACTAATTGCTTCATCAAAATTAAGCTTCTCCATCTTCATACCAATTATTTCCCCGTGGCTGTTTAGAGTTTCGTGTGCCTTCCATCCACACGCAGGGGGAAAAAAATAAAGCAGGGATGGGAATGGCAGCGCATTTCCCAGGATGGTGGAAGCGGGGTTCGAATTTCAGGGTTCCTGTCTTCTATCTGGAATTCCTTCTTTGCATTCCCAGAGTTGCTCGAAACATAAAGCACCTGGATGTCCTGCTCCTTCATTTACACACGAGACAGGATTGTAAAATTTACTCAGGACAAGAGTGCAAAATTCCTTGTGCTGACAGGAATAAATCCGTGCGGTCGATGATCAAAACAGTAGCCCAAGGGTAACAAAGAACAAGTGTCAACCACATTTGCTCTGAAGTGCCACAAAAATCCCCCCTGGGAGTTCCAATCATGATGCTCTATAACTGTATTTATAGAAGGGGTTTTTTTTTTACAAAAAGGAGGGAATATAAAGGGCAAGAGGGCTACGCTTGGAGGATGAAGAACTTTTAAACTGGTTTCATTTTTCCTTCAAAATACAGTGATGGAGTATTTAAATGTGAATTTTTAAAGTGTTTAAAAGGAAGTGCATTGCTCAGTGCTCAAAAATACCTCTTTTTTCCTCTGTGGTGTGCAGGAATCTGCATCCAATACGTATTAGTGGATATATACATGTATATTATAGATGTATAAATACACTTATATAAACACATACATATTATTATTTTATATATATTATGTATCTGTGCTGTGTGATTCAGGTGATAATCCTGGAATATTGTTTCTTTTTGGGAGCAAGATGCTCCCCATGCTCCTCTGATGGATGACAAATCCCTCCCTGCACGTCCCAACGGGAGCAGCATTCCCTTCCCCGATCCCTGCCGGACTTCTCAGATCCCTGCAATGTGTTTTCCATGGAGCACATGTTTAACCCCATTTCTGTGTGGCAGAAATGGCACCGAGCACCCCAGCGGGTGCTGGAGCCAGGGGAGTCAAACCCAGGTTTCTGCTCGCTGGGTTTGGGGGTTTTCCTACACTTTATTGTGCTTCCACTCCTTCTTTCCATGCTCTGGTTCAGTCCACTAATTATTCCAGCGCCATCTTCACTCCTTTGCTGTGTCTTGGCAGGGAACAGAGTGGCAGGAGTACACCATGGATATATTTGTAATATCAGCCTCGCATTTCTGTGTCACTGGGGAAGTTAAACTGCAGATGGGCAGAGGAGGCGACTCCTCTCCCCGAGACTCCAAAAATTCCTGGGTGCAGCTGATCATCTTCGATTATTTTTCCAGAAATGAGGGGGTTTTTTTCCCTGCTATCTGGCAGAGGCAGCCCATGAGGAGCCTGTTTCCACATTGGCAAGGGTTCCTATCCCTGGGAATGACGAACTGCAGCCCACGGCTCAGATCCTGCCTGTGCTCCCCGGGGGAAGGCACACACACGCTGGGACACAAACTTTCCATGGGATTGAGAACTGAGGGAAAGGAAGAAATTGAATAAAGAGGGGAAGAATAAAATATTTAGTAGCCACTTTTCGTGTAGAGGGAGTACAACAGGCCACGGTTCTCCACTCGTTCCCCACTTTAAAATAAACTCAGTTTAAAAAGTGCCTATCCTAGGGTTCTCCAAACTCTGCACAACTCCAGAAATTTGCTTTACGGGCTTGGATTATCCCAAAGCATCTCACAGGTGCTGTCCCCGTGGTGGTGTGAGCCGGAAAACACAGAAAACTTCCAGTTAAACGCAGTTTAAAACTCGACCTGTTTCTTTTTTTTTTTACATCTCCTGATCTGCGATGCCGCATTCCCACAGCCCATCCCGCTGGGCTCCATCCCCGCATCCCGTTGGGGCTCACGCCCCGCGGGCTCCGGGACGGCAGCGCCCATCCCGGTGCCGTCCCCGGCACCAGGCACGGCGGGGCTCATCCCCAGGGCCGTGCTCCC
>VZRJ01013835.1:173212-197652 GCA_013397565.1 Ptilonorhynchus violaceus
TCCCTTGGGAGCCTTCCTGGAGAGAAGGGAAGGTCCCCCAACCATGGATTGCTCCTTTCCCATCCCTTGCTCCGTTGGCCAAACCCAGGCCAGCGCGGTCTCACCTCTCCCTGAACACTCCAAACGCAGCAGCTCCTGCCCAGAGCTGGTACCTTAAACACTCACATGGACAATTTCCACCTATTTTCCAAAAGCAGCTCCAGAGCAGGGATTTTTTGGTCTCGTGAACCTTGAGTCTGGCACAAGGCCTGGCCAGGCTGCAGCCCGCTGGAGATCCCAGCCGGGCAAAGCCCCAACCCCAGTGTTACACCCCAAAGTGTTTGCATTTATTCTCCCCCTGACATCCAGCTCCTGCTCCACAATTTTTAATCTTCTTTATGCCAAAATAACCATTTTTGGGGGGGTGCGTATGAGTAATGAATTCCAGATATTGCCTTTTAACCCTTGGTTCTCCCCGAGAACCTTGGCAAATGTCATGTTCCGAATTCCTCCTAAAAGCAGGAGAGCAGGGAAGGAGCTGGGGGTTTCCAGCCTGTTTGATCTGTGGCCGGGAGCTTCTCTGCTCCCTCCTAAATTTCCAGGGAAATCTGCAGCCCAGCAGCTCCTGCAGAGCACCATAAATAGAAGGGGAAAAGAGCGGGGAAGGGGAAGATCCCCGAGGCAGCCCCGAGCCCGCTCCCTGAGCGCCGCCCCAGCTGCGCCTCGGGCGGGCGGAACACCGAACCGGCCCCTTAAATATTATGACACGGAGAGAATCACACGGCGCTTTAACCCATCAACAAAGGAGCAAAGCAATTACAGAGCTAAACACGGCCGAGGAAGACCCAATAAAGAGAAATCCAAGAAAATTTGGTGAAAATTCTTAAGGGGCCTTGCAATGTTTAATCACGCTTCGGGCCTAAATTAATATTCTGCTTCTAATTCAAAAGGCTGAAGCGCCGAGGTACATCTTTGGGGTGTTTTTAATAACCAGGGTACAACATGCCGTGAATTAGCAGCTGCTCGGGCTGGTATTTTACTCTTGCTTTGCTTGCTCAAGTAAAGCAGTTAATATTGGTATAATCACCCCACCAACATTAGGCAGACAGAAGGACAGAGGCTTGTTTTTTTTTTCCCGTATTGTAACGTGGAATATAAAAAAAAAAAATAAAAAATTAAACCCAGATTTAGAAATTCCTGCGTGTATTAGATGATTTTTTTCTTAGGCAGTTTCAGTAGAACAACAACAAAAAAATTGTTATATTCATCCATTTTCTAAAACAAACAGTAGATTAAAGAGTGCATAAGCACATGGAAGACTGGAAAAAATCCCATGGTGTGCTGCTTCCCACTGCTAGCCAAGTGACATGAGAAATATTTATGGAAATAAATCCATCCTGTTGGAATTGGTGGAAAAACCCCCTCCACAAAGCTGAAAGCCTTGGTTGGTAGGTTTGATTCTGTTTGGTTTTGTTTTCTCCTGCCCTGGGTATTTCCAATGTGTCACCGGGTGAGATTCCTGGTTTGTGGCACAACCCATCCCAAATGATGTTTATTTACCCGCTCTGCAGGCAGACTTGGAATAATCCCATGCAGTTGTCAGGGAGGAAGAGAATTTTCCCTAAAATAAATCAGAAGCAGAGATTGGAAAGCTCAAAAATGTGAAACAAAAGGACATTCCGGCTCCCGAATTTGTTACTGCTGCTCTGGTGTGGCAGAACAGCCCAGGAATTCCAGAGCCGGCCTCACCCGGAGCTTGCACCACTTCAGCTTGGACACTGAGAAAATCCATGAAATTCAGCACACAGATTCCCATTCCCACGCAATTCCCACTTAAAGCCGCAGCCCGAGGAGCCCGGAGCCATGCTGGCCATACACAACATTCCACACTATTCCGCTCCTGTGCCCAGCCCGGGCTCTGCTGCACTGGTGGTGCTAAGGAGAAAACAGCAAATCTATGGAGATGGGAAGGAGGGTGGGAAGGAGGGAAACAATTCTGGGAGTGCTTTTATTGAATATCTGAGTATTTCTGTACCTCTGGAATATCTGAGAATTTCTGTACCCCTGCTGTTGGTGTTGGTGGTGCCAGCCTGTGTTAGGAACTGCCACAGGATAAAGAACAAAGCCAGGCTGGGTGGAGAATGGATGGGGAGAGCCCTGGGGACAAGGACCTGGGAATGCTGGTGGATGAGAGGTTCCACCAACGGCTGGAGCCCCTCTGCTCTGGAGCCAGGCTGGGAGAGCTGGGAATGCTCACCTGGAGAAGAGAAGGCTCCAGGGAGACCTCAGAGCCCCTTCCAGGGCCTAAAGGGGCTCCAGGAGAGCTGGAGAGGGACTTGGGACAAGGCATGGAGGGACAGGACACAGGGAATGGCTTCCCACTGCCAGAGGGCAGGGTTAGATGGGATATTGGGAAGGAATTCCTGGCTGGGAGGGTGGGGAGGCCCTGGCACAGGCTGCCCAGAGAAGCTGTGGCTGCCCCTGGATCCCTGGAAGTGTCCAAGGCTGGTTTGGATGGGGCTTGGAGCAGCCTGGGATAGTGGGAGGTGTCCCTGCCCATGGCAGGGGTGGGATGGGATGGGATTTAAGGTCCCTAAAGCAGCACAAGCCCCAGCCCAGCCCCAGGCTGGAGACAACCCAGCCCCTGCTCTGGGCAGCCACAGAGCCTGGGGGATGTCCCTGCAGGGTCCCAGGGGATGTCCCTGCAGAGCCCTGGGGATGTCCCTGCAGGGTCCCAGGGGATGTCCCCGCAGAGCCCTGGGGATGTCCCTGCAGGGTCCCAGGGGATGTCCCCGCAGAGCCCTGGGGATGTCCCTGCAGGGTCCCAGCTGCCCCACCGCTCCGTGGCGTGGCTCAGGGAACACTTTCACATCCTCCTGGATCGTCCCTGGCAGAGCCCATCTCGGGGCGGTGTTTGCACAGGATCTCAGCCCGAGTGCCACGCCCGGCGCTCCTCCCGGTCCCTCTGCCGTGTCCATCTGCTCCCAGGGACAGGATTCGCTCAGGGAAGGACAAAACGGGACCTAATGCGGGGCCTCCTCCTCCTCACAGCCCTGCCCATCCCAAACCCCAGTGCCCATCCTGAACTCCTTCCCTCACTCACCAGCCTCCGCCAGAGCTGCTTTAATAACTATGAACAATCCCATACCATTGTCACAGGGAGAAAGATGATTTTCCTTTAAGGAAAGGAGAAGCAGAGATTTAAACATATTTTTTAAATAAGTAGAAAGCATTCTTCTCTTTCTCAAGAAAAAATGACATTTCCAGGGAGCGTTTCCAATGCAATGCTCAGCACTGCCCGCTGCCCGTCCCCTGCAGCACAGGGAGAACAGAAACGGAGCAAAACACAATCCCAATTAGTGATAAATAATCTTTCCACTGGTGTTTCCAACATCTCCAGAAGGGGATAAAACATATGGAAAAGCGGTTTGACGGAGGAGAGAACGACTCTGTTGTTCAAGGGGCGATGGAAAGAGACCCAGATGAGAAGGAGAAAGTTCAGCAAAGGTCTCGTGGTCCAGGTGCCCCTGCCAGGAGCCCTTCCGGGCCCCCATGAGCACGGGGAGACACGGCAGCCACGGCAGCTCCCTCCCAGCATTCCCGGGAAAACGAGGCTCCGTTTCAAGGCCCCGATGGCTCTGCCACATCCACTTTACATCTCCCGGAAAACACGGGCCAGATTGCCAAGGGACGAGCCAGGAATCCCACTCGGTGAAGCCATTAAATCGGGGGAAAAGAGGGGAAAAGATGGCGAGGAGCGCTCTGCGAGCGGGGAACATCTGAGCAAATCCCAGGGAGAGCTTAATTAAGCAGGAAAAGCAATTTGGTGTGGGAGCAGCAGCTTAGGAACAGGCTGTGAGGAACGGCTCCCACCCGGCTCCGGGGCACGGGGCGCTGGGGGGGGCCGGGAGGGGGATCCATGCCCCAGTGGGGCACGAGATGCCACAGGGACAGGTGATTCCTACAGGGAAGCAGACGGTGGATACGGCTGGAGATCCCAGAGCAGGGAACCGGGAAGGGAACAGGAGAGGGTTTGTCTGGGGCTGGAAGTGTCCCAGGCCGCGCTGGATGGGGTTGGATCGCCCCGGGCTGGTGAAGCTGTTCCTGCCCATGATGGGGGGTGGAACTGGGTGATCCCTCAGGTCCCTCCCACCCCACCTCCCTCAGGGATTTATTCACTTCCAGTCATGCTCACGCCAGCTCCAACAAACCCAAAGGGTCTCATGGAAGAGAAAAGAAAATTGAGGGGGAAGAGAGAACACACAGGCAAGGTGAGGTGAGGGAACCAAACCCAGCTCTCCCAAACCCCAAACCAGCTCCGTGCAAAATCAAATTTCACTAAACAAAAACATTTTTAGCTCAAAGCACCCCAAGTCCAGGCTCTCCCAGGCTCTGAGAATTCTGCAACACTTCCCTCCTGCTCCTGCTTCCACACGGTTCTCTGACCACCCCGGGCAGCAGAGGACATCAGTCACCGCAGCTCCGACCTGCCCTGCCTGCCACCACCTGCACTTCCTGGAGAAAGGAGCCATTTCCCTGAAAATCCTGCCCTGTTTTATTGGCTTCCCAGATGTTTCCCAACGAGTGCCCGGGATGCAGGAAAAGGCTCCCCACACGAGCCTTTGGAACAAAGACAGGCGTTGAAGAGTGGAGTTTGAACAGCCCTCCGCACCCACCCACAGGACACTCCCCTCATCCTGGGGATTTTTTTCACATCAGGAGAAACCCAGAGCCGTGTAACTCTCTCTTGAATTTGTCCTCTAAAACTTCACAGCCATGTTGATCCTCCCGCCACCCGTTTGAGGCGTTTTCACTGGATTTTAGCACCTTTAATCCTTTAGCTGTTATCGCTCCTTTGCTGGGCACGGAGGTGAGAAGGAACCGCCACACCTGGCACCGCCGCAGTCCCGCAGATCCTCTCCCAGCGGGCATTCCCGGGGGGACACCGGGATCTCCTGTGGGGGCGATGGATTCCAGGCAGAGCACTGCTCCTTATGGAAACCCATTCAGCAGAAATAAAGTAACATGGAGAAAAATCCCCCCTCCCATGGGAGAATGAAGGAGGAAGGGCAGTAAATCAGGCCTACTCCCAGCTGTAGGACAGGCACGGGAGGAGAGCACATGGCTCTGAATTCATGGAAATCCAGCTCATCCAACGTGGTTTTTCATGGAGCTCCGAAGGTGCTCCTGAAGATTGGAATATTTCTTTTCTCCTGGAACGGTTTCAACACATCCTTTGGTTAATCTGTGTTTTCCATGTTTCCTCGAGTTTACCCAATCTGTGAAACCCTCAATCTGCAGCAATTTCCTGGGGGTGCCACAAAAATCCTCTCACCAGCAGTGGGTGAATCTCTTTATAAAAACGTTCCTGAGTGCCTCCCTGCCCCCTGTTCCTGCAAACGCTGACGTGGAAAAGAGAACAACCCTTCTATTTTTCCTCTTTCCTGCCCCTTTTCAGGTGATTTTGGGATTCCCTCTTTTTGTCCCCTTTTCCTGCATTTTCCCCACTCCGGCCACACCGAAGCATCACAGCCACGCCGACCCCACCCGCTCCCGACCTGCTCAAAAGGCAGAACTGGGAAAAAACCCGGAGAGCCGCCGTTTCCGCAGCAATTCCAGCCCCGTTTTGCCCACATCTCATCAGACAGACGAGTTGTAAAGCACCTTCTCAGCAGAAGAACTGTCAATACCTCACGGATTTTTTTTACCGCGCTGATTGATTTCACAGAATCCCAGGATGGTTTGGGTTGGGAGGGACCTTGAAAATCCCCTCATTCCACGGGCGGGGACACCTCCCAGCAGCCCGGGGTGCTGATCTGACTGACAGCAGGATGTGGGAGCGCGAAGGGCTGGGTGTGGAACCCCCCGGAACCCTCCCGTGCTCGGGGCTGACCAGCGCAGGGCTCCCCACGCCTCTGCCGCCGCGCCAGCGCCTGATGAACGTGGAGAGGAGTTAGGGGAGGATCCCCGGGCTCCGACCTCCTGCGGGAGAGGGCAGGACACCGGGGATGCTCGCACCTCTGCCTGGGGACGGCCCCGAGTGCCCGCGAGGGAAGAGCTCCGCCGAATCCCGGCCCTCCCCGGTATTTTCCCTGGATAAGAGTATTTGTAAAATGCTCGAACCTTGCATATAATGCGTAATGCTATTAAGTAGAATATCTAAAGTACTTAAACTAATTATGCCTATTTTGTGAGATTAATTATAATTAATAATTTAACATATTTTATCATTTAAGTCAGTATCCGTTCTGATCTTTAACTTTAGAGAGCACACTGTATACGTACTACATAATTAGGGCTTATGTATCACATAATTAGGGCTAAATACTAGGAAATCAGGCTAATTAGACCAAATCAAACTGAATTATTTAAGCTTTTTTTTTTTTCTTTAATTTTAGATGTAGAATATTTAGTAATTAAATACTGATTTCATTTTCTTGTGCTGGCACGTGGCACTTGTGCCTCAGCCGTCGGGGACAATGGAGCATTACAGAAGTGTTGGGCACGGAGGGGCAGGGGCACCCCACATGTGCCTCCCAGGGTTGGGCAGAAGGGCAGGATCAGTCCAGAGGTGCCCCCCAGGGCTGGTCAGAGGGGCAGGATCAGTCCAGAGGTGGCTCCCAGGGCTAGTCAGAGGGGCAGGATCAGCTCCCTCAGGGATCTCAGGTGCTGGGATAACCTGCAGCAAAGCATCCCTGTCTGGAGCAGCCCGTGCCACACAACAGCTCCCTTCCAATATTCAGCTGGATAATTCAATATTGACGCTGATAACACCACCAAGAGATGAAAACTATTTTTTTTGGCGGTGGCTTGAAGCCTCCCCGGTAGGAAGTGCTCAGGAGAGATGCTGTTGGCCATATCACATCGACACAAAGCACCACATAATAATAACAGCTTTCAAATAAAGCCAAAAGCAGCAGAGAAGTCACCCAACAATAACAGAGCTGGAGGCAAAACCCTCGGTGTGAGAAGCACCCGGGCTCTGTCACTGGTGGTTTGGGAAGTGAGCGCTCCTCGTGTTTAAAGCGCCCAACCTGAGATTTGCACACCGGGAGTTGTTCAGCGCTGGCTCTCCAATCAACATCGGTTGGTTTGTGGGGGATGGTTCTAAAATCCACACAGCGGTGGGAAAATGGGGAATGTGGGCAGATCCAGGGGAGCAGGAGGGTCCCAAGCCACCCAGCGCCCTGAGACACAGGACACAGGGGAATTGTCCCCGAGGCCATGGCAGATGGAGAAGTTCTTTGGGGAAAGCAGCAAAGCAGTACTGAAATGGAAAGAAAGGTCGGGGGCGTGGGGACCAGCCCTGCACCTCTTCATCCCTGCTGCACCTCCAGCAGCATCCCCATCCCTGCTCCGTCCCTGCAGCATCTCCAGCAGCATCCCTGCATCTGCATCCCCATCCCTGTCACTGCTCCATCCCTGCCTCATCCCCAGCCCTGTCACTGCTCCATCCTTGCATCTCCATCCCCATCCCTGTCCCTGCTCCATCCCTGCAGCATCTCCATCCCCATCCCTTAAAGTTCTCCATCCCTGCATCTCCAGCCCCATCCCTGTCCCTGCATCTCCATCCCCATCCCTGTCACTGCTCCATCCCTGCAGCATCCCCAGCCCCATCCTGGAGCACACACCACCCCCTGGAGCTTCCCCTGGAGCTGATGACCATCATTCCCAGATTCCCAGCTCCCCAGTTTTCACGGACACAGCGGCAGAGCCCAGCCAGGCACACGAGGCTGATGGGCACTCTCAGCTTCGTGCTTGTCCAAAGTATTCTTCTATCTGACATTGCTCCCTGCAAGGAGTTAAAATCCTGGATGGAATTCCCCACTCCCACCAATTCCATGCCGAGTTTGTCCCAGCAGAGAGGCTCCTGCTCCACTCCTGCTCCTCCAGGCTCCCAGCACAACCTCCTCGCCCGGTGGGAAAACACGGGAAACAAATAGAGCTCCGAGTACAAATAAACAATTAATAAACATTGATTTTATGGATTTCTGTTCCTGCCCCGGCCCTGTGAACAATATCTGCCACGTGCAATTCAGGAAGTGGAGCTGTTTTATTTTTAAATAGTGTTTTCTAAATGATTCTTTTATTTGTAATTTATTATACATTTGGATTGGCCTGGGGACATCAGCTCGGCACAAGTTCCTTTAGAAGTCAATTTTCATTCACTCCTAGGAAAGGAAGAAGCTTTCTCTTATGTTTTTCTCTCTCCGTTTTTTTAATATTTGCCTTGACCTGACACACAGATTTGGGCAAAAAGGCCCAATTTCAGCTCAAAAGGGGAATTATTTAGCAAACCCACCAGCAGATGCAAACTCAACCTGCAACTGGAATTAGTGAGATTTTTGGCTGTTAAATGAATTTGATAAGTTGGTATCATATGGGGATGCTTTACATGGGATTACACGGAAATACACCCAATCCACACACTCCTATGCAAAAAAATTAACTCACCTGATATTAAAAAAAAAAAAAGAGACTTAATGACCACAGAAGAACTGTGGAACGCCACCATAATTTTCAGTTTTTAATCGAACAGACCCACAGCCGCCAGCTCAGAAAACACAACAAATATTTGCCGGTTTCGAGCGTTTCCCGGCCATTGCCACGCCCCAGAACTTCCCGTGCGGCACAAAGAACGATTTAACACCCGCTAGTAAAGGGGTTTTCAGAGGAGCTCGTGCTCAGATTACGCCAATCTTCCGCCGTTCCAAAATAAACGCATCAGGTGGCATTTAAACGCAGGTGGCTAACCGTTTTATCAGCGCACACACCCCAGCCATTAGAAATATAATTAGAAAAATTAAATTAAACGCACTTAACGCAGATTCTAATTCCAGCAACCCCGTCCTTATCGTTATGCCGTTTTTGCAGCGGATTCCGGAGCGCGGCCGCGCGGCGCGGGTTTGTTGCCGACGGATAGCCGAACCCCGGTAATTGAGCTGTTAGCCGCGCGCTCGGCCGGTCGGTGCGGTGATATATCCTTGTCTTGTCACTCCCCCTGCTCGCCGGGCGCTCGACGCTCCCCACCCACGCGGCCCCGCGCCCCGGGTACGCTCCGTTATCCGCCTTCCCGGCCCCCAGCGCTTCCCGCGGCCGGCGGGGATGGGAAGCGTTCGTTTGCTGCGTGTGCGGCCCGGGGAGAACCGCGAGGGAAAGGTGTGGAAAAGTTCCCGGGGTGCTCCATCAGCCCGAGGCTCGGGCGGAGCGGCTGCGAGGGTTCGCTGCTGATTCCACCCGGGAGGAGAACGATGAATCCTCTCCGCGCCGGTAATCAAAGTGTTTGAGGGCTTGTCCACGGCCCTGCCCTGGACGGTCCGAGTGCCCCGCCCCGCATCCCAAGGCCACCCAGGATCCCCCCAGAGCCCCCAGGGATGCTTCACCTCCCACAGCCCCGGACTGGTTAACACCGCTCCAGGGAAACCCAAATACAGCTCATTGACGGCAAAATCGAGGCGCAGGCAGAGGTGTGCCAGGGAAAACCGGGATTGCAGCTCCCAGAGGAAAACCATCGACGTTCAGATAATGGAGACACATCCCAGCACAGGCTGAGGGTAGGTTGGTGAGAGGAGGAATTACGTGTGATGTGTCCGAGATTGAAGATTTGGGGTGACCCGTGTGCTTTGGTTGCATCCCTGCATCCGTGATTTCGTGTGTCCAGGCTGTCCCTAACCCAAAGGAAATCACGTGGATCTACAGTCTCGAGATCTCCTGGTACTCTGTTCCCATCAAAGTAACACAGAAAATGAATGGAGAAACTTCCTGCATCTCATATTTCCTTTAATTTTTAAGTATTCCAAACTAACCTCAGACAGTTCTCTTTGTCCCGTTGGAACCAACGGGGGCCACCACCTTGTTGGATCCTTTCTTTGGCACAAAACCTGGTGCAAACACGTGGGATTTTACAGAGAGGAGCGCCCAAGCAGCTCTGGTCCCCGCAGAGACGGTCACAAACCAGAGCTGGCTTAATGACACTAAATAGACTTTTTTTTCCCCCAGATTGTTGCAGTCATCTCTTCTCCCACTTAACCTGCGGTGTCTGCGCTGAGCAGCAGCACAGCAGCCTTGGAACAGCCCCAGACCTAATGGAGTTCCACTCCAGCGCTCCCAAATGATTACAAACCAAAGATCCTCACTTTAGAGCAACAATATGTGGGTTTTTCCAATTTGCACATGAAGAAGCAACACACGGGGTCATTTTTACAGTGTCACCGATAAAAATCTCGATTTTGTGACTCGGTTGCAGAAATTGTGTTTTATTGGGGGTTTTGTTTTTCCTCCTCCCGCTGCAACTTGAGGGAGAAATAAAGATTTCCACCCCTGTTATCCATATTTATTAACAAATTCAATAGGATCTGGTGGCTCCCCTTTAAACTTCTGAGGGCAGGAATTATTTCAAAAGGTGCCTCCTGAAAGGGAAAGGAGCCACTCTGCCTGGTGGGGGGCATCACTCCTTCCCTGGAGATCGTTCCAGGAGGGAAAACCACACACATCCACACAGGCTGGGCAGGCAGGATTAAAGGAAATCCTTCCACAATGCATTTTCCTGCTTTCCCCCCTACGTGATCAGACTCCACTATTCTTCCTGACAAATATGTAATTATTAGCATATAAATCTAACACCTAGCCATGCTAAAACCATGATTCCTGCCTTTGTTTCCTTTACTTACTTCACAGGGAAAGTTATTTCTCTGGAATGATTATTTTCTGGTTTTTTCTTTTTTTTTGTGGAATGTTATTTATTCCTCAAATTACCATGAGCTTCCACACACCTGTCAGTGTTAATTTTTGGTTATCTTTAAAATAATGCTCAAAGATTGAGGATAATTGTCCAAATGAATTTTTTGGATATTTTACTCCTGGGTATTTAGAGGAACAGTCCCTTTTTCCCCCTCATTTCTCAGGGAGAGCAGTGTTGGATTCACCGTGGTCTGTTGTGGATGGAGCTCTCTCCTGGCTGAGCAGCAGTTCAGAGTGACAAGAACCAGATTTTAGTCCCAAATTTTGTGTCCTGCCTAACTGGGAACTTTCGGGAACACAAAATGGCTGGTTTGGGTTGGAAGGGACTTAAAGCCCATCCCATCCCACCCCTGCCATGGGCAGGGACACCTCCCACCATCCCAGGCTGCTCCAAGCCCCATCCAGCCTGGCCTTGGGCAATTCCAGGGATCCAGGGGCAGCCACAGCTTCTCTGGGTGACCTGTGCCAGGGCCTCCCCACCCCCAGAGCCAGGAATTCCTTCCCAATATCCCATGTAAATCTCTCCTCTTCCAGCTGGCTCCAGCACGGGATCCCCTCCGAGCAGCACGGTCCTGCTGATCTCCAGGTGACAATTCCCCATTTCTTTGGACACCTCCTCAGACAAAGCCCCTGCATCCCAAACACCACATCCCACACACTCCAGAGCGAACCATTCCCTCGTGTCAAACACGTTGTGTGGCCGGGATGATGCCCAGGGCCAGCTTTAGAGATGGCCTTTTGCAAATTAAGGTCCTTCCCATCATATCAAAATTGAAACAAAGCCCACAGTCAGCACTAATTGCAACCCTCTCTGAAACATCGTGAGGGACTTCTGCTCCACCACCTAAAACGTGAGGGTTGCTGTCTACAGCACACAGCCTAATTTTACTCGAAGTCTTATAAAGTCTTCAATATTTAAAGATTAATTATTTGCATTTTTATACCAAGAGAAAAATAAAATAGCGTGTGGCACCGTGGGGAGGCAGGGTAAGTACAGGACCTGGCGGCATTATTGTCCAGCACTATTTGCTCAGCAACCCCAGTTTAGATTGGCCTTATTGCCACCCTAAAACACCGAGGAGAAATCTGCTTAGCAGTGAGAGAGGCTGGACAGCAGACACAGGTCAGTTTTGGCTTTTTACTCCCCAAGGGATCTGTATTTTACAATTGACTGTATTAAAAAAAAAAAAAAAAAGTTGCTTTATCTTTTTTTCTAGCTCAGGTTTCAAGGAAATGAGACACTGAGCAGTGCTTGGGATTTTCTGTGAATGTGCCCTTTTAGGAAAACAATCCTGTCGTGGAATCCAGAGGAAAAGCTTCTCTCTGTCCTGTGGGTGAAAGGCTCTGAGTGTTCAAGGCTTTTAAGATGCTGCGCTTGGAGCAGGGCAGCTGAAACAGGCTATCCTGGTAAACTCTGAACACTAATTGAGGAGAAATAAAAATAAAGAGCCCACGAAGGCCCGTCAATCTGGTAATTCCAGGGAGATCAGATAATCCTAAAGGAAAGGAAGCAGCAGAAGGGAAATCCGGGAAAGCCCTGGGCTGGCAGCGCCGGTGAGTTCCGCGAGGCTCTCCTGGTTCCAATAAACAGAATTATTGCTGCACGAGGGAACCGTGTGGTCTCTGCTCTGTCACTACAGAGGGCAGCAACAGACAACAGAGCTCTTTAGCATGACAGAGGGAATGCTGAGCATTCCCAGTAAACAAGGGCGCTGGGAGAGGCCGGGCTGGGAGCTCTGCTGGATGGAGGCGCTCCGGGAGCTGCACATCCCAGCTCCTCTGGGAGGGAACGGGCAGGTTGAGGGGGCCCTGGGGAAGCCTGGATGCTCAGGGAGCTGATGAGCCTTTCTCCTGGCGATCCAGCAGTGCCAGATGTTCAAAGTGACCACAAACCTCGAGTTTGGCCATAAACCACAAAGTGACCATAAACCTCGAGTCCCAGTGCAGGAGCTGGCCCACATGGCCGAGCTGAATCCCCTCGGTGTTTCCTGTCCCGTCTGTGCCTCAGCCCCAGCTTTCTGCTCTGTCTCCTGCGGGATGAAGGAGCAGAAAGCCCAGGAGCTGGGAAGCGCGTCCTGCCCAGCCCGGAGCCCACGCGGCACAAGGCACAACACAACATTCCCTGCCAGGACACAACGCCTGGAGTCGGGAGGAAGTTGCTTGGTTTTCTGTAGGATTTTGAGCAGCGCAGCCGTGCTGGGGGCAGGGGGAGGCACAGGCACAGCCCTGAGCACCGGGCACAGCTCCTCCAGCACATGCAAAGGAGGGCAGCAAAGGTCTTATGATCAAACGGGGAGGCAATGACTGACAACACGGAGCCGGTTCAAAGGGACTAATGGAATAATTAGTCCCAAAAAGACTAAAAAGCCTGAAGAATTCATGATGTCATAAAAAGCAGAGCTACTTAAATTGGATTAGAAAATAAAAATGACACGAACATTGTAAATATTCACAGATCACATCATTGACGTGTAATGTGCCGTTAAATGATGTCAAATTAAAGGGGAAATTACATGTGTAAGAACCAGGAAGAATAAAGGGAAGACATTTTAAAGATGCACAGTCCTTCAAGTGAAAATCCCCCTCGTATATCAGGGCTGATCACTGCGGGGACGAGGGAACTATGAGAGAAGAATAAAATAAAATATGGGAAAGAAAACAGAGGGTAAAAACATCTCAATCTGAAGCCGTGGTGAAAGGCTGTTAACTCCGGAGGGCTTCCCCTCGGCGTGGCTTTGCCAGGGGCTCCCAGCCCTGGGCTCAATCACCGCTTCAACCCGGCTCGGATCAGCCCTAATTCATCCCAACAGCCCCGGCAGTCGAGTGTGCTTTCCCACGGAGCGCCCTGAGTGGGGCCGAGGGCTGGGCTCAACCGGCACTCCGGAGTTCCTGAATTGTGGGGCAATTAACTCCGAGCTGCACGAGCCAAAGGGGAAGGTGGCACTTGCGGATCCACGCTGTTCCGACGGGAAAGAGCCGTTTGGATGCCCTCAACCACACACAGCACCCGGAGAGGCTGCGAGCCCCCAGCCCGAGTGAGATCTGTGCAGACAGCAGAGTCGTGGCGACGAATTCACCTCCACCCTGCTCTTCCGAGCGAGCTCCGAGAGCTCCCAGCTTCTCCCCCTTCCCTCCGTGCGCCGTCGGAATCTTCTGTTCCGAAGGTGGCATTTAAACCTGCCGAAAATACCCGCATAATGAAGGGTAGGAGGCACTCTGCGCGCCGATCTGTGTACGCATCCGCGCCCGCCTCGTGGGCCCCGCCGGCTCGGGGCTGCCGAGGTGTGAGCCGCGCGTCGCGCTCGCCGCGAACTCGAGACGATCGGCTTATCTCACCCCCTGCTGCTGATAAGATGGGCTGATGCCTCGGCTGCTGCGATAGCAGGCGCCGGCTTTGCTCCTCAGCGGCGCTGCCAGCCCGGCTGTGGCACCTCCTCGTCACCCGGGCCTTTTCCACGGGGGATGGTTGTCCCCCGGGATTTAGGATCGTGGAATGGGTTGGGTTGGAAGGCAGCTTAAAGGTCATCCCATCCCACCCCCTGCCGTGGGCAGGGACACCTTCCACTACCCCAGGTTGCTCCAAGCCCCGTCCAGCCTGGCCTTGGGCACTTCCAGGGATGGGGCAGCCACAGCTTCTCTGGGCAGAGAGAACATTCAGACCAAGCACACATTCCCTCTGCCGTTGAGTGTGACCACATAATTTGGGATGAACACGGTCCTTTCCCCCAGTGACTCCCCTTGCTGTCCAGCAGGTCCAGCAGATCCCAGTGCTGGCATGGGATGGAGCACTGCGCGCTGTCAGGAAACCCCTGGCACGTCCCAGGATGGCTCATGATGGAATTACTCACGTTTGCCCCCCGCTCAGACATAGAACGAACACCTGCCCCGCTACAAAAACGTCAGGAGATCTTTACTGATCCCCACATCAGCTTTGCCTTGTAGCCTAAAGAGGAATATTTACATCCCGGGGGCTCTCACACACTCAAACCCTTGGAAATGGAGAAAAATACATGTGAGAAGAAGAGCAACTTTTTCTTATGGTTTTTTTTTTTTCTCGGAGTTGAGACAGCAGCGCTGGAATTCCTCGAGCCTTGAGTGATCTCTGTGCCCGCAGCGAGGCACTCGGCACCTCCCGTCCCCACCCGCACCTCCCCGGCCGGGCTGGGAACCCGCCGGGCTGTCCCTGCCAGCGGCACGGGGCCTGTGGGGATGCTGAAGTCTGGGGAGCTGAGAACAGCTAAAACCCTTACACGGCTTTTAAAACCCTGATGAAACGCTTTTTAAGAGAGCCCATTCCTGTGCCAACGCCCGAGAGTCTCCCAGACATGAGGAACGGCAGGCAGGGAATCAGGCAGGAAGGCAAAGGAAGGGACGGCCCAGGACAATTCAAACTCCTGGATATTCAATCCTGGTTCAGCCCAGGGCAGGTCGGGCCCCAAGCACCCTGCGCCTGGGGGACACAGAGGGGACAATGTCTGCTTGTGATTCGCGTAACTCCAACCCGCAGCCAGGAGTCACTTCCAGAGCGGGGTTGTCTGAGCCCTGGGAGCAAACAAAAGTATTCCGAGGTCTTTATTTGTGCAATGGCATTTCCACGCTGGCTGCAGGGATCCGGGGGTGCACTCACATTGTCTCTCCAACAATCTGATAAATTAGACTGATAATTATCTCGGAGGTATTTTCCAGCCTTGGTTATCCTGCGAGTCTCAGCTCGGGAGAATGTCACTCGCACCTCACTCCTCTTTCTTTCCGTGGACTTCTCACACGTCCTGAGTGCACACACGGAACAGCTTCCCAAACCCAAAGGTATTTTCAGGGAGAACTTTGCACCACTGACCTGAAATCCCTCGGACATAAGAAGCCCTGATACAACAGGAGGTCTGTCAGGGCTGAGGATCCAACGTGTTACGAGTCCCCGGGAAAAATAGAGCCCAGCTAAATAACTTGGGAAATATTATATTGTAATGGCAGTGCAGAGTCCATCAATTTAAACCTAATAAAGGCGACGACAGACAATGAATAGAAAGTTCAAGGACTTTTCACCCAGGGCTCTGCTATGGCTGGAAGTCAACCTGCTGGAGTCTATGGAAGCCTGCAGACCCTGGCAGGCAGCTCCAGGGATCAGGATCAGGAAACAAAGGACACCTTCCATTTCAGGCAACAATGCTCCAAAATACAGGAAAAGCAGGGGGAAGGACAGATTTTCCTATGCTGTAATTCCTCTTTTCATCTCCTGGCTTCATCTGTGAACTTCATCACAGAACAACGTGGCGGGCAGGGCGGAATATTTGCCCTGACTTTGCTCTGCGCTTCCGCCAGTACCGGGAGGTGAACACCCCTCCTTAGCTGTGCATCTCATTCCCGGATTTATCCCTTTTATCCACATTCAATTCCCTCGCCGCTGTTTATTCTTCAGCGCGGTGTAGGGGAAGGACCAGCAGAGGAGACACAGGCTCACAGCGGGGTGGATTTACAACCGCGGAACCCATTAAGTGTTTAAAAGTAGGTGGCAATTTGCACCCCCCGCCCCGCTGAGAGCGGCAACTTCCCCGGGACACCAGGAGCACAGGCTTTCCATGGAAATGATGTTGTTTGCTGCCTGCGCTCCGAGCGCGCAGCGAGCTGCAGATTGCCATTGGGATTCAGCGCAAGATGAGGCTTGGAAGCGCGAGGTGGAAAATCCGCATCTCGTTCCTTCCTGCCAGGTGGTGAGAGACTGGCTGAGCACTCGGCAGAGCCGCAGGCTTTGTCCCCATTTCAGCCCTTGGAACGGAGAACCGAGCTTTGGTGGGGCTCCAGGAGCTCAGAGGGATGGGAGTGCGGGATTCCAGCGCGCCCAGAGGATGAGCTCGGGGCACGGGAAAGGCCGGGAGCTCAGAGGGAAGGTGCTGCGTGCTGACACGGCAGAGCAGCGCCTGGGGAAAGAAGAGCAGGGCACAGCCCACCTGCTGTGTGCGAAGGGAAAGGTGGGAAAGGAACGTCTGTGGGAAGGTAGAAAAAATAAAATCATGCCTGAAGGGAAAGGGGGAGAACTCCATGGTTCTGAAGAGGCTGTACACAAGTGGAGATCTGAGGCTGCTGAGGAGAGAGCAATCACAGAATTGTTAAGGTTGTAAAAGGCCTTTAAGATCCTCAAGTCCAACTCTCAGCCAGTGCTGGACATTCTCTCCCGCTGCCCCCATCACAGGCACCCTGGGAGAGAGAAAGGCCGGAGTGTCCTGGGACAGTCAGGCCAGAGAGCGGGGCTAAAGGAAAAGCCAACAGCAATTCACAGTCTGGCTTCACACTCGTACAGTGGGAGTTGGAAAATGAAATAGATGGAGGGGAATTTGGAAAGCCTCATTGTGAGAGGGTGATCTTTTGTATCGAGATTTGATCTGTATTAACTCTCTGGCACTGAGGTGAATCCCCCAAAATCCACATCCATGGGAGAAAGCATCCACCAGTTTCAGCAGGAAGAGCAGAGACCTCTCCCGGTCACCCAAACTTCCAGAGCAACGCTTGGTGAGACCCTGGTTATGGAGACAGTCATGGAAAATAAAACACCGCTCACAAAAGCACCACATAAATCCTGCAGCCTTCGCATCCCAGAATATCAGGGACAATTTCTGGTTTTGGGAATGAGGCAATTCTCACATAAACTGCCAACGCACTCACAAATGCACGGTGACATCATTAATATTCCCAGCCAGGGAAGCACTCCATGGCACGGGCTGGAGCGTTGATATCCCTGCGCAGAGTGATTCAGCACACAGTTTAATTAAAATATGCAAAGTATTTTTGTTTATGGAAAGCAGGACAGAGACCCAGGCCCTGCTTCGAGGCCACACCAGGAGCTCGAGAGTTCAGAGCCATTCCTGATGCACAGCAGGCCTTTCATCCAAAATGTAGGATGTCTCTTTTCCTAACACCCTAACAAGGCTAATTCCCAGAGAATATCCCCCCCAGAGAGGGGGATCCCATACCAGTGCTAACCATCCCTGTGCTAGGGGGTTTTTTAAACTAAAAGAGAGGAAAAAAAAAAGCCCTCCAAAAACAAACAGAAAAAAAAATCCCAACCAAACCAAACCAAATAAAATCCCCAACAAAACAAACAAACAAAAACCCCCCCAACCCCCCCAGAACAAAAACCAAACAACAGCAACAAAAACTCCACATCTCTTATTTTCAGGCTTTTCCTGGGCTCTGCTCTGAGACATGGATGGGACACATCAACACCCAAACACTGATTTGCAGGGACTACAAACTGGGGGTGTGGAATGAGATGATCCTCAAAGTCCCTTCCAACCCAAACCATTCCATGGTTCTGAGTGGGGAGGGAGGGATGGGAGCAAGAAGGAGCTTTACTCAGTTTTACGTTCTTGAAGGTAAAAAGATTCTCCTCCTGGTCTTTATACTACCACAGAATCGTGGAATACCCTGAGCTGGGAGGGATCATCGATCCAGCAAGGATCATCGATCCAGCTCCTGGCCCTGCACAGACACCCCAGCAATCCCACCCTGTGCATCCCTGGGAGCGTTGTCCCAGCGCTCCTGGAGCTCTGGCAGCCTCGGGGCCGTGCCCATTCCCTGGGGAGCCTGGTCAGTGCCCAGCACCCTCTGGGGGAAGAACCTTTCCCTGATATCCAACCTGAGCCTCCCCTGGCACAGCTCCCGCCGCTCCCTGGGTCCTGTCCCTGTTCCCAGAGCAGAGATGAGAGCAGTCCCTGCGCTCCCTCAGTCACAGGCAGGGATGAGGTCTCCCCTCAGCCTCCTCCTTTCCATGCTGAATACGAAAGATTTGTGTTATATAAACTCAAAACAGGCACTTGTTTCCCTCCTTGCTGCAAACTCAGTCACAACATTTAACACGCCCTCAGATAAGATCTTGCTACCTGGAGGAATAAATGTAACCAGATCCTGTGCCGGAATTAAACCATTAACTGCTAAATCAGCTGCTAAGCAGCCCACATTCCTTTTAACTCTGGATTCTCAATGCTAGAATGAAAGAGCATACACTTGACAAAGCTGGTTCACCAGACTGGAGAGACTGGGAACACTGGGAGCTCCGGGCTGCTGCTCCCTGAAGTTTATCTGGGAGCCAGCTCCGAACAAAGGCTGCAACAGGAGCCAGTTGTTGACACTCTGCGTCACGAGCTGCATATTAAATGATTCATCAAATGCTGTGTCACAACCTGGAGAAAGTCTTCAAAAAACGGAGCCTGCCTCCTTTCCTTTTGTTTTTAGCAGCCAAGAATATCTCGATAAATCCACACATCCTCGAACAACCTTCCCTTTGCAGAAACCACTCCCCGTTCCATGCAAATATCCCACCCAAATACTTGTCAGGAAGAGCCCCAGTCACCAAATTTCAGCGAATAGTACTGAAATAAATAGTATTTATCCCGCAGAAAATTCAGCAAAGAGGACTGAAATAAATAAATAAACGGAATGCACCCAGAACATTTTGGAAAATGAAATAATAGATGAGCAAATAATTTTCCCGGCCGCTATGGAACGGCCCCGTGTTATTGTAACCTGCCTTGTATGCTCCTTGTAAAGCACTGTAAATGATGATTTTAAATTATCATGTTAGATTAGGTTTTCTGCAGCTTAATATATTGTAATATAATATAATTGCTAAATGCAAATGAGCTCCTGTGCAGCTTTGGCATGGGGCTGTTCCTGGGAGCCGAGCGTTTCGCACATCGCCGTGAATGTGTGTGACGGAGAAACAAATTAGAACCAACTAAATTTAGCTGGGAGCCAAGATCCCGTCACCAAATCGCAGGGATGGGGCCGGGAGGAGCCTCAGGGAGCTCTGCTGGGGCCCCTCGGGGAGCCCCACGCACACCTACACCGGGAACAGCTCCCTCCCTGCGAGCGCTCGTGTCCGTCGTCCCCAAGGGATGCTGTGAATCACCGGTGTGGCTTCAGATCCCACAAATGCTCCTTCCAGAACAACCAGCTCAGGGCTCATCAGTGCTCCCACACTGCTCCCACGGAGGGGAGTCTGAGCACAAGGCACATTTCCGCTGCAGGATCAGCTGTGGACGTGGAGCAGACACAAGAGTTCAACAGAATGAGGCTCCGGACCCGCCGGGATCAGCCACAGAATCCTGGGATCGTTAGGGCCGGAAGGGGCCTCTGGATCACCCAGTCCAACCCCCACCAAGGCAGGGTCACAGCAGAGCGGGTGACACACGGGCACACCCGGGTGGGTTTGGGATGTCTCCAGAGGGAGGCTCCACACCTCCCTGGGCAGCTGTTCCAGAGCTCTGCCACCCTCGCCGAGGTGGAGCTCCTTGTGTTTTATTTTACGGCCATTGCTCCTTGTCCTGTCCCTGGCACCGCTGGGAAGAGTCTGGCACCCTCCTCTGCCACCCCCTGGAGTTATTTGCATGGATTGATGGGATCTCCTCTCAGCCTTTCCTCCTGCAGCCCCAGGCACCCTTGGCGCCCCAGCCCCGTGACCCACCCGCCAGGCACAGCTTCCCCCGCTCCTTGTCATCCCTGAGGCACGAAAAACAATAGTTGCTGGTAGACGTGCCAGGAGAATGCACTTCCTAAATAATACATTGGCTTGTAAATTGTCCATCCAACTGTAAATTCCAGAAGAAAAATTAAGATGTGTTTCTTCAGCCCTTTCCGCGCGGCGCTGGCTCCACACGGAGGCATCCCCGCGTCCCCCCAAAACCGACGGGTTTGGTGCAGAGCAGGAAAAGCCTGCTCCAAAGCAATTCATTATTAATGCCAGAATATTCTTGCTAAACAGTTCTGATTATTTCACAAGAAAGAGGTCAAGGTATTGGAGAAAGGGATTTAATCAAATAAACTCTCAATCTCTCTCCAAATAGCATTTTCATCCGGCTGCATGTAAATTCATCAGCTGACTCGCCTCCCAATGCCCAGGCAAGGTTAATCTGCTATGACTGTTAAAACTTCTCCGAGACGCCTATGGAATAACGATTCACACCGGGACGAGCCGCGCCAGGTACCCCAAACTATTCCCTAATCCCGTTCCCGGGAGTTTGGCCCAGCCCACGATGTCTGCATCAGCAGAGCAGGAGCTGAACCCCCCGGTGGGCTGCACCTTCGGGACCCCACAAAGAACTCTTTGTTTGGCACTTGCCGCTCAGCTCTCCGGGTCTGGAAGGCCATCAACAGCTCATTCCAAGCTGCCCCACGGCGAATATCCCGCCCTGGGCAGAGCGGGAACCGTGGAATTTCAGGAATATTTCCTACATCACCACAGCCCTCGTGCTGGGAAACAAAGCAGTGTGGGCATGGACAGAGAGGAAATGGAATTCCTCCTGTGTTCTGAATTCAACACTGCACCGCTTTGCTTAAATAAGGAGCCGAGGAATTTATCAGAGCCGTATCCCAAGGTGAATTTCGTGGCAAACACTAATAATCCCTCCTGGACACTCAGCACTTATTAGGCAAACCCTGCCTCCTAGCAGTGCAAATCTACGTGTGTTTTTAAAAAGGATCTTTGTGAACTTGGTGTTTAAACACAGGATTATGATATAGCTGTAAACTGCACATTCGGTCAGAAACGGAGAACTGCAATTTTGGGGTTTGTTTAAAAAAAAAAAAAAATCCCAAATGCCTTTTGATACAGAGCAAAAGAAGGAGGCTGAAATACAGCAGGCAGGCAGGATTATTCTCACTCCTATTTTTTGCTCTCTTTGCTCTAGGTCTGGCCACGGGTTCTGAATTTAATGGAATATTCTGCAAATACCTTCGTGAGGCCGGGTCAGATTTACGAGGAAATGTTGCTGAGAGCCACAGTGTGGGGCACGGAGCAGCTCTTCCCTCCTCCCAGCAGCACACGCTGCCCAGCAGTCCCAGGAAAGCCCAGGCACACCTTCCCCTGATTTTATATGTGATAAGTGGCCGTTGTAATTTATCCATGCTGCACACACAGCCCGCACCCAAATCCCCTACACACGAGCAGCTTCGCCGCCTCCTGCCTCGAGGAGTCTCGGACAACACTTCCCCCGCTCAGACTCCGAGAGGATTCCAGCGATCCGCGGTCTCCATCCCTCGCCGAGGAGGCAGCGGCAGCGAGAACTCTGCCTCGCCCGGGAGGAAGTGTTGTGATGCCGCTGCTCCGTGCCCCCGGTGCTCCCGGCACCTCTCTGGAATCTCAGGCACCATTTTACATGAGGATGCTTTCTCCACAGCCCGGTGTAACTGTCTAATTAAGAGCAGAGTGATTGGCTGGTTCATGGACTCTGTGACAGTTATGACAAATACACATATTGGCACAGCCCTAACCTCACTTCACAGTTTGCAACACAAAGATGGTATTTCCAGAAATGTGCAGAACACTCTGATACAAAGCTTCACCTTGTCTAGTGCTATTCCATTTAATTTTTTATTAACTGCCTGAACATATGCCATTCTAGGAGAGGGTAATAGTTACAAAATGTCAGCAGAAACATTTAAACTGCTCAAATGTAAATGATTTTATAAATTTGTAATGAAAGGTAATTGTCATGTGGGAAAAGTAACAGAAAAACAGATATGCGTAAATGTAAAACCGGCAAAAAATACATCTGACTGGTCGAAGGCAGCAAAATCTAAGCGTGTTTTAATGACCACTGTAAGGAATATTTAAATAAAATTAGCTTCATAAGCAGAAAATGTGAATTCTATAATATTTTATTTTCTAACATTAGCAAAGTTCATAATAATGAAAAGACCTCATGGAACTTTAATGCGCCCAAATTCATTAAACAGTAGGACATTAAGATTCCTCACCTCATTTTAAAAAACAAATAAATCAAGTCAGATAACATAAATACAAAGCCCTCCCCGGCGCGGCGCAGCCCGGCTTTAAAAGACCAATATTAGAGCGCGCTCAGTTAGTTCCTTTACTTTCCGCTAAAATGAGAAACAATTTGGTGATTAATCCCTTCAGCGATGCCGTGCTGGGTCAGCGCTCCCCGAGATGTCAGCGGGGAGAGGGCCGGGGCGCGGAGGGGAGCTTTTCCTCCGCCACCACGCGCAGCAGCCACCTTCCAGCCAGGTTTGCGGGCAACCATCTTTAAATGCTTGAGCTGCTCCGCGCGGCCACGACGAGATTTGCAATTCCCCACGTTTATTTACACGCCATCGCCCCAAGTAGACATCACATGGAAGCGGCGTGGTCGCGGCTGACCCCGGGGTAGCGCCTGTCTCCGCCGATCCCGCTCGCCGCTGCTCGGCGGCTGAACCCGGCCCGCCCNTTCCCCTCCCTGGACTGGGGAAAAACCCCAAAATATCCACCCCAAAATATCCACCCCAAATTATCCACCCCAAAATATCCACCCCAAACTATCCACCCCAAAATAAATATCCACCCATTTTCACTTGTATTGTGTTTTCCTACATCCGACCCTGCGTAACGCTGGACACGCAGGATGAGCTCCCGAGCCAGAAATTAATGGAACAGGAATCCATCCAATTCTGAGGGCGAAAGCTGGGGGGAGGAAAGGCCGCTCGCAGCCTGCAGAGGATGCACAGATTCCCCGGTACCTGCAGCCCACGTCAGAGCTCACCTGCCACCCCGCCGCCCCCGCTAGCCAAACCTGCATTAATTTTTTTAAGGGCTTTTACAAATAAAGTAAAGAAAACGATCGTTTGTTTCGGAATCGGGAGCCGAGGGAGGCTAACGCGGTAAATAGGGGAAATTTACCATTCGTAATGGGAACGTTTTTAAATAAAACCACCTAATATGTTTAGTAATCTACACCAATGTAATTTTATTAGCTATTCAGTGCAGTTCTTACATCAAACAGCCTCAGAAGCCCCAGGATCATTTTATATTCACTGGAAGACAGAAAGAAATCCAAAACCTAGTTAAATAAATTGTTCATTTATTCCTTTCCTTTTATGCACCAAGATCTACATGTGGTCATTAATTATAAAGAGACTATTATAGCACCATATTTTCATTCAATACGATGTCCTGGTATATATCAAAGAAGTCCCATAATTAAAACAGAAGGGCCACAATGACAATTAAAATTACAATCTATATGGGGAAAGAAAGTACAGTTCTGCAATTTTTCACCCTGTCACTGTCAGCACCGGGGGATATTCCAGTCACGTCTCTTGTAAAGCAGCCTAAATTCTTCTTCACCAATGCAACCTCAAAAGCATTATCAGCACCTAAGCAAAAGCCTATGCAAGTATAATTTAATACCAAGCCACAGTTTGCAAGTAATAGCGTATAAAGTGATATTTAAGTGGTGTTTTAAGCACACTTCTGATGGCTACAGCCGCCTTTTACTGGTAAATGCGTTTTCCTTTGAGTAGTGATTATGAGTCCTGGGTGAAGAGGTCCTGTGTGCAGGTCTGCCTGTAAGCCTTACTTCCAGCTGCCAATCTTTACTTCACAGTGAAGAAAAAGCCACATAGCACCTTGTTCTTACTCTTGTAGGCTGTCATCCCCTGAGCCTGATAACTGCAAAATCATTTCCACATAACACTTTTCTGCTTCTGCCTCTTAAACCTCGAGACCTACACATTGTGCACGCACCCGCACCCCCCGCCCCCGGCCCCCCAGCCGCCGCCGCTCCCCCGGCCTCTTCCCCCAGCCCGCTCCCAACACTTATCCCAGTAAATATCTGCATTAATGGAGTGCGGGGCCCTGCCGCAGCAATGTGTGTTTGCTACAATTTATTGTCTATAAAAGTCACGGGCGGTGAGTTATTACGGTTAAAACTGTGTTTTTCTTTATAATAACTCCA
>VZRJ01013835.1:202379-225730 GCA_013397565.1 Ptilonorhynchus violaceus
CCGGGCTGGGGCAGGGCAGGGAGGGACAGGGCAGGGAGGGCAGGGGGTGCTGGCCGGGCTGGGCAGTGCAGGGAGGGCAGAAGATGCTGGCCCGGCCCTCCCGGGGTTGGCACGGACCCGGCGGTGGCCAGGGGCTCTGAGCTAGTAGCCAGCGGCTCTGAGCGGCCAGCCCGGCGCCCCTGCCGGGAAAAGGCCACCGCGATTAGCGCAGCCGGGCCGGTGGCAGCTCCCGGACAGGGCGGTGGCAGCTGCCGGTAACGCCACAGCCCCCAAAAGGCGCGATTAGCCCGGGGATGCTCCGCTCGGCTCCTCCGGCAACGCGGCCACCGTGAGCCACCCGGCCTGGGCCTCATCCTCATCCTCCTCATCCTCCTCATCCTCATCATCCTCATCCTCCTCATCCTCATCCCACAGCCCAGCACGGCAGGCAAGGGAGCACAGAGCCCAAACACTCGGTTAAACATTAAGTGATTAGAGACAAGGAACAAACCCATCACCAACACCCACAGCACCCTGGGCCAGGGGCCAGGCCACACCTTGCGTTTGGCTGCTGTTTTGTACCACACTGCCACTAAAAACTACCAAATTTTGGGGTTTGTCGTGTTGTTTAAAAGTTTCTATGAGATCTCCAGTAGTTCACAGCAAAATTATTTTTAAAGAGCCTTATCATGCCACTGCTTTCTCCGTACAACACTGCAGCAGAGTCTGTCCCAGCATCCTCGTGCATTCCAGACCGAGAGGAGAAGGTGATTTTAATCTGCTCTCAAGGCTGAGAAGAGCAAAACAGAGGAGACCCAGGAACATGTGGGCACTTCAAAGCATTTTGACAAAAATAGAGGAAGGAGCAGAAAAGCTCCCTGCGAGCAACAAGAGACCCCCACGAGCCGTGGCGCTGCCCTGCCGGGGCAGGGGGAGGCACAAGCACATCACCGCCACACAGCAGGCCGGGATTGTTCAGGAACAGCACAAGGAACCACAAAATCGAGCCCTTCTTTCCCAAGAACCCCCTCCCACCCGTGCTCCCTCCCTGGCTGTTCTGCCTCCATCTGCAGGGGCAGGGCCGTGCCAGCCCTTGGGGGGACTGGATTTGAATACCAGCCCCGCTCCCTCCGGCTCCTCCCCGGCCGGGCTGTTCGGCAGCACCGCGCTGCCAGCTAGATGTCATTATAAACAAAGTTATTGATTACCTCCCCCGAGCTGCGCGGGAACCTGCAGACAAACTGCCACTTGCTCCCGTGCTGGGGCTTTATTGATCAGAGCAGCCCAGCTGCCAGTGCTTTCCGGAGAGTAAAAAATAATAACAATAAAAAATAATCGTAAAAAAACCCCCCACTCCAGCCTGACTACGTCTTCCCTTTGCCCACACATGAAACGAAACACAATTTTTAAGGCTGAAAGAAAAATTCTTAAGTGGTTTTTTTTCCTCTTCCAAAATCCTTTAATGATAAAACAGATCTCTTGTATTTTCCAACAAAGCATTCCAGCCTGCCAGCTTTGGGATGAGACTGCAACCGTCTCCCACCACTCTGTGTCCAAATTACCCCTTGGGTTGTGATCACCAACACTTCACTTAAAAAATAAAAAATCACCAGTTCTATTTGACTGAGTTCAGGGCTCTCTGGAAACCAAGGTGTGTCTTTGGGCACTGCTTCAAATCAAAACATGGCGTTACGGTGACTCAAATGCAAACCTGATCGTGGTCACTCAGACGCAAACGTGGCTGCACGAAGGTTTTTGGGTCCAGCAGCACAAACCACAAAGCTCCGCGTGAATTCACCGAACAAAGTCCTTCTGAGAACAAAACCTCCCTCCCGGAGAACGCCTGCTCCTGAGAGTAACACTTACTCACAGGACAGACACCGGAGGAGTGCTGGGATGGGAAGGACAGGAAGATCTCTGCTCAGTGATAGCCGGGAAGGATGGCAAAACGCGCAGGCAGGAATTTAAAAAGCAAATCTCTCCAGATCCGTTTGGAAATGCAGTTCACACCTCGCAGGCGAAGCACTCGGGGCTTCTTCTTGTTGTTTGGGTTTGGGTGGATGTTTTTATTTTTTTCTGGCACAGTTGGACTCTGAAATAAAACTCTCTCAAGGTAGAAATTGTTGCTTTAGCAGCCTCCCGGAAGGAGTGGGATCCGAGTCCTGCTCATCACCAGTGCAGAGTGCAGCTGCTGGAATATCATAGGGAATGGAAAAAGATGTCTAGGATATTCTTTGGTGTTTTTAAAAATAAAAACAGGAATTAAGCCTTACACCTGAGTTACTGAAGTGTCACCCGCGGCAGAAGTGCCACACATTCAGTCCTGGGGATGAGCACAGAGCGATCCCAACCCGCACGGAAATTAGGGAGACTACACAGGCCAAATCCTGAGTCTGCATAAATCAGTAAAACCATTGCACTGAACGTTTTACCCTCAATGCCACCTTTGATTTCACTTTTCTGATTGCTGAAGGTCTGTAAGCCAGAAAAGTGCCACTGAAGCCCCCGAGGTGACACCACTCCAGCAGCCTTGGGCATTCTGTTCTAGATCCGCACGTCCCTCACCGCCAGCACCCTCCCTCTGCCCGCTCTTCATCTTTGCAGCACAAGCTGAATAATTCCATTTGAAGTCATTAAGGGGAGCAGCAGTGGCTACAGGTGGCCTCGCTGAGGAAGAGGGGGGAAGAAGCATCTCCAGGAACACGGAAACGTGGTGGAGGTTTTAGCGCAGCTCATTAATTCGGCCTGGATTGCAGACACCCTTTGATTGGGATACTCTTTAATGGCAATTCTTAATTGTTGACATTAAAAAATCTGCTGAGCTGAGCAGGGAGCTGAATCCTGGCTGCAGCACAGACCTTCCTTCCTGTGCTCAAAAGCCGCGCGGAGCGGGCGCGGTGGCTTTAATCACCTCTCCCAAGAGCCACGGCTCCGTCCCAGGTGCCAGCGGAAAGGTCAGGGGTGTAAATCTCGGCAGAGAGGCACTGCAGGAATTCCAGGGCACCCGGGACACTCAGCCGGGCCCTGGGACTACGGGAAGTCCAGAAGAGAGGAAGGGGAGTCCTCTCCTGGAAGGAAAGAGGCCAGCATGGATTGGCGTCTGGGAACACATGGATTCCAGTGGAATTAAGAGCTGTGACCTGGATATTCAGCCCACCTTTCTGAGCACCGTTCACAAGCAACACAACACCCCTTCCCTGGGCCAGGAGAGGCTCAGGTTGGACATCAGGAAGGATTTCTCCATGGAAAGGGAGGTCAGGCATTGGAAGGGGCTGCCTGGGGAGGTTTGGAGTGCCCATCCCTGGAGGTGTCTAAGGAATTCCTGGAGGTGGCACTCGGTGCTCTGGGCTGGGGTCAAGGTGGGCATCGGGCACGGCTCGGACTCCATGATCCCAGGGCTCCTTTCCAACCTCAGTGATTGTGGAATTCTGGGCTGGGCTCTCCCACAGCAGTGTGGGAAAGCCGAGATCCCACCCCAGGCAGGTCCTGCTGCTGCTGCAGCGTTCAGGAGCTGCTCAGTTAAAGTTTCATTCCGACATTACCCTGGCCTTGAAAAATTGGAAGTTATAAAGCAGTTCAGAGCACACTGTATAAATACCTCGGGTCTGAATTAATCTGCAAAGTTTGTTAGAAATGAAGGTCAGGACTTGAATTGGCAGCAATTAGGATCATTGATATTTTCATGGTATCAGCCTCCTGTTCCTGATTATCGACTTCCATGGTGCTGACACCTAAAAAGCTGGCCCCTCTGACCCTGCTCGAGTTGAGCTGGAGGTTCTGTAATGTTGGGAATATGTTTCTGCATTCCTTTTTGCAAGTCTGAGGAAATTCGTTCTAGAAAACATCACGGAGAGAAAAATACATATGCAGAAATGTATATTTTTACATATTTTAATTGAATATTACAGCCAAGTAAAACACTGATTGGGATTCTGCCTTCTCCCACCTTTGCCTCAACACCTAATGCAATTTATTAATGGTGTTCTGACCTGCGGGGGAGCTAACTGGGAAATCAACTTCCAGCACAAACTTCTGGGAACGAGCTTGCTGGCATCCAGCACCTATTGAAAGCAAGGCCAGAGGCTGATCCGGTAGAGGGAGGCCTGGAAAGAAGGGCCATTCCCTGAGATCCCTTCGGAAAGGAAGTTAGGATGGGCACAGGAGGAAGATCCAAGAAATCCTTGGTTAAAGATACCCATTGGTACTTCTGCCAGCACATGAAAACCACATCCTTCATCAACAGTGACAAATGTGCCATCCCCCTACAAATCCACAGGCACTGGACACGAGAACTCATGGAAATCCCATGGAATGGAGGAAACAGGGATGGGCAGAGCATCACCCCAGGGATTCACAGGCAAAGGAGCCAATTCCTCCCTGTATCCCTGCAAATAACTTCACAGACACCACAGAATCACAGAAAGGGTCAGAAGGGACCTCTGAAGATCATCTGGTCCAACCCCCAAATCAGGCTGAAATCGGGACTGGGAAATGGACTGAAAGAGCAAAAACCTCACCAGATTTCAGTCCGGCTCTGCAGAATGGTGATAACAAATCCTGTCCCAGTTGTTCCATGGTTTATGCACCTCCTTGTCTCTCTGGGAGTGGTGGAATTGTTCCTGCAGGGAACAGTTTTCCCCATTCTCCAATCTCCAGTTCCCCTCTAAGCAGCTCCACCTCCCAAATTAGACAAAGCCGGGGTCCCACGACTTTGCAGCCACAATAATCACCTTGGCCAGAGTTTCCCAGTGAAATGCCGAGGGAATGCAGAGTCAAACCCACTTCAGTGACCCTCAGACCATTCCAGCCTTTTCCCCTGGGGAGGGACCTGCAGGGGTGTGATGTCTGTACACACCACTTTTGCTGTGGCCTAAGAGCTACCAGAATTTAAAACACACAGGAGGGACAGAACAGAACAGAGAGACAGAGGAAGTGGGAATTTTCCATCCTCTGGACGCGCAGTAAAACGACGGAGTGGTATAACCTTATTTTTCCTTGCTAATACACCTCAACTCTGACCTTCCTGCAAACCAGGACCTCCTGGGTAATATGGTAATTTAATGTGAGTGCTTCTATGCTGATTTCTATGGAGTGGGCTGGCTCTGTGAAATACGACGTGGTTTACTTTTAAATAGAGCTCAGCTGAGGCCTCGGAGGGAGCTGGAAACAGGCTTCCAACGGAGAGAGATAAATGCCTAATTTACTGTCCCACTTAATCCAGCGCTTTTTCCTTAAGTCATTATCCCCCATCCCTCACGGCTGTGGCAGCACAGCCCTGAGAGGCGTGTGCAGTGAGACCATGATGGGAGCACTTCTGTTTACAGGGGCCACAATTTATCACTCAAACAGCGGCAGAGCCGAGACGGGACGGGAGATATTAAAAATAAACAGGATAAAGCCTGGAAGTGTCTGTTCCAGGCAGAGGTGCCTTCACCTCCAGAGTGCCACACACAGCTGCAGCTGGGGAATCTGCTGCCCACAGCATCGTGTCACGTGGGTTGTGGAGCAGAAGGCAAGAGGTGCAAGTTGAGCACCAAACGCTTCCCCATCCTTTCCTTCTGGTTGTATTTTTAATATCCTGAGCAAGCAAAGCAACAGCCCTGAGCCCCACGGAGACACCTCCCAGCAGCTCCAGCAGCTGCTGCCAGAGCCGGGCCCACAGCTGGGGCTTCAGCAGCCTGAAATCCGAATCACAGGATCCCAGGATCCTTTATGTGGAAAAGCCCTCCCAGACCATGGAGTCCCAGCTGTGCCCGATCCCCACCTTGACCCCAGCCCAGAGCACTGAGTGCCACCTCCAGGAATTCCTTAAACACCTCCAGGGATGGGGACTCCAAACCTCCCTGGGCAGCCCCTTCCGGTGCCTGACCACCCTTTCCATGGAGAAATTCCTCCTGGTGTCCAACCTGAGCCTCCCCTGGCACAGCTCAAGGCCGTTCCCTCTCCTCCTGTCCCTGTTCCCTGGGAGCAGAGCCCGACCCCCCCTGGCTGCCCCCTCCTGTCAGGAGTTGTGCAGAGCCAGAAGGTCCCCCTGAGCCTCCTTTTCTCCAGGCTGAGCCCCTTTCCCAGCTCCTTCAGCCTCTCCTGATGCTCCAGCCCCTTCCCAGCTCCGTTCCCTTCCCTGGACACGCTCCAGCCCCTCCAGGTCCCTTCTGCCATGAGGACACAGAACCAGACACAGTCTGGATTAAACCCCTGTGGCCATTTAGGCTTCACCACATTTCCCTTTTCACTGCACCTCACACTTGGCACTGAACGGGAAGAGCAGCTGGAAAACGAGATCGAGTGTCCCAAAGTCTCAGGTGTGCACATAAACTAAAATAGCCTCAAAATAAATAAAAAAAAGGAACTGTAAGTTTGGATGGCCTCAGAGCAACAGCTACTGGGCTCTCACGTGGCCATTCCATCTGGGATTCATTGAGGACAGGGACATTCCTGTGCAGCCCCTCCCGGCCCCGCAGACCGTCTGCCATCCACACAACTCCATCCACATCCCACGAATCCCTTCGCTTGACACATCCCGGCCGAGGGGAAAAAAGCACAACTCCATCACCAAACGGCTGCTCAGGGTGACAGGTTTGGAGGCACCGCGTGTTTGCACCCCGGGAAACGGGAAACGTCCGCAGGTGCCCTCAGGCTGCGGGATCCGCCGGGAGGAGCTCCCCAGGGACACCTCCCCGGGATCAACACCAGCCCCGCTCCGAAATGGCACAGCCCGAAGATGCAAATGAGCCATTAATTCCTTGCAAATTTCCCATTAATTATTACTCTTTATCAGTTCCAGTATCAGTGTCACGTGTGCGGTGCCGGGGCTACTTGTTGGAGCAGATGTTGCCAGAGAAGTGGCGTGTAAATATTTATGGGATAAAAGGAGAGACTTTGGAATGTGAAGATCCCTCCTGACGCTTCTCGCGCTGCCTCAGCCCGTCCTCCCCTGTGGGCTTGCTTTGGAGACAGACAAATGCTTGATATGTACATGTATAAACTGCCACTTGCAAATTCTGCTTCCCCAGCTCAAAATACCAAATATTTCACACATGCAGAGCTAGAACAGAAAATATTGTTTTCCAGAAAGAGCTTTGCTCTTTATTTTCAGCAAGTCTGGCATTTCATCCGCTTTCCTCCCGCGTTTTGCATGACGGAGGATCTTGGCACCTTTCAGAATCAGGGCCAAACACTCGAGCTGGGGGAATGAAAAGTGAAGATTTCCAAGTGGATCTGTCACTTGGCAGCCCTGGCTGGAGCGCTTCACATCACAAAACCCTCACCCACTTGAGGAATTTTTGCTCCTGCCATCGGAGAGCAGGAATGTTGAGGGACATGTCCGTGCTCCCTGGATCCTGACGCTCGTGGGGGTGCAGCACCGGGGGTGCAGCTCTTCCCACCACACCCTCCCAACATCCCCGACCTGAACGTGATTATCCTTCAGTGTTCATTAGAAATGCATTCCGTGGCAATGTGACACACGGCTCTCGGTGCAGCAGCGGGGGAGGTGAGTAAATGAACACCGGATTCAGTGGGAATTACCCAACCCTTCGGAGCAGACATGGGATGTGACACACGGGTTTTCTTCTGAGTTTGATGCAGATTAGACCCTGGCTGGGCAGGGCCAGACTAAACTCTTGGAAATTAAAATAGAAGAGATTGAGGTTCTAGAGATTTGGGAGAAATTCCTGGCTGGGAGGGTGGTGAGGCCCTGGCACAGGTTGCCCAGAGAAACTGTGGCTGCCCCTGGATCCCTGGCAGTGTCCAAGGCCAGGTTGGAGCTTGGAGCAACCTGGGATAGTGGAAGGCATCCCTGTCCATGAGAGGGGGTGGGATGGGATGGGCTTTAAGGTCCCTTCCATCCCAAACCATTCCAGGGTTCTCTGTGACAAACCACCACTGCTGCAAGTGCAGGGAGAGACAAAACTTTGAAAATAAGTTATATAACAACTGAGAAAAAAATGTATCTGAGTAGTTTACTTTAGGCCCAGCAAACATTTCAGTTCCAAGAGGAGTGGAAATCACACCCAAGCATTTTATTTTAGCTCCTACTCGGTCTCACTTCTCTCTGGTTTTCACTGATCCGGAAAAAAAACCCCAAAACATTCACCCACTGACTCTGCTCAGGGGGATCGTTGTGGTAGCCTTTTTTTTGAATATCAAACATCAAACGAACACCAAAGCCACCTCTTTGCACCGGGTGAGTTCAGGCTCTCGCCCCTCCTCGGGTCACCCCCCGCCCTGCCAACGCCCAGCCCGCGCTGTCCCACCCCCTGCCAGCAACAAGTGCGGATTCGCTCCGACAGCCCGGTGATGCCAGAGCCTAACCGGGCCCAGAGCCCAAATATATTTATCAGCTTTAATTATTGCCGTTTGCTGAGGCTTCTGGTGGCGGCGAGAGCCGAGCTGCTGCGTCACCGGCCGCGCCGTGAAATGATTAAATGAATAAATATCCGGCCGGGGGTATAAATGACCTATCCTGGGGGACAAGGGCCATTATTCACCCGGCATAATGCACCTCGAGGAACGCCACGGAATTAATCAGAGCCCTGCAAAGCCTGACATCTGAGCACAGATTAAAAGAATTGGGCTTGTTTATCCTAAAAAAGAGCACTTAGGGGAGGACACGATAACAATTTCCAAGAGTGGCGACAGCTGGAGAAAAGACGGAAGGAAAAATCAGATTTTCACTTTTATGGCGGATTGGGGGGAAAAATAAAATTGCCACGAGGGAGAGGCAGAGGAAAAAACCCGACAACACGGGAGAGTTAAGCACTGGAATGAGTTTCCTGGGAATTTGTGGGAGTGGGGAGTGGGAGCAGGCAGGGCTGGGCAAGGTGAGCTGTGCCAGAGCTCGGCCCCACCACATCCCTGGTGCTTTTCCAGCCGCGTTTTCCAGGGCTGGGCAAGGTGAGCCGTGCCGGAACGCGGCCCCACCGCATCCCTGGTGCTTTTCCAGCCGTGTTTTCCTGCGAGCCACACTGAAGCTCACTCCATTGGAGAGGAGTAGAATGTCTTGCTAATTGAATGTCAAAGCAATTAAAGTGGGTATAGACTTCTCTCAACATTATCTTGACTTGATAAAATAAAGTTGTTTTGACAACGCTCACTGACAATCCCTGATTTCCAACCGCAGCGATTTTTCTCCAGGCAAGACACGGAAAGCGCTGAGGCTTTGGAGTGGATTTTCCCAAGATGTGCAGAGCCATTATTTTCGGAATAAGCCTGTTAGACAGAACTAATGGGCCATTTTCAAGGGGCTGCGGTGATCACAGCCACCTGTACCTGGAGCTCGTTCCCCTCCCACCTCCCCACGAACTGCACACAAAACACTCCTGATGCTCTTTAACAGCTCTGCCTTCCACAAAGCATTCCAGATGCTCCTTAAGGGCTTTGCCTTCCAGGCACCCTCCAGTTCAAGGTCCAGCCCACAGGATGGTCCCTACACAGCCCTTCACGCTGGGGTTCGGATCTCTGCTCAGTTGTTCATATTTCACAGTCGCTGGTGTTTTAACCAATATGCACAGACACACACAAAAAATAATTTAATAAATATCATTTCGTCACTGCTTCCTGCATTTTTTCACTTCCCACCATCTCCTCTTCAGACCCATTCCGACACTGCCACTCATCCAGGAGCTGTGGCTCGTGCTTTGGAAGTGAGCTCAGGGAAGCTGGACCCACTCAGGGAAAAATCCCAGCAATGCAATGAAAAAAAGAGAATAAACTTGAGTTCAGATTATTCATTCACATCCAGGAAAATGGGGAATTTCTTGCAGGCCCTCCTTCAGCTCAGCTTCATTCCCACTGAAATCAGTGACTGGGAATAGCTACACAAGCCTTGAGCAAAGCTTATCTCCAGCAATATTCCCCCAACAATGGGACTGTTTGATGGGCAGGGAATTCCTGAGCCACTGGACCTTTGTACCAGCCCTCATCTCATCAACAAACGCACTCAGCTGCCCTTTGAACCCCTGGAAACTCTTGCTTCCACGGGGGTACAGCTTGGAATCGCAGAATCCCAGAATCCTTTGGGTTGGAATATGCCCCTCAACCCCTTGAATCCAACCCCAGCACTGCCACGGCCACGACAAACCCCTGTCCCCAAGTGCCACATCCACACAGCTTTGAACTCTCTCCAGGGATGGGGACTCCACCCCTGCCCTGTGCCAGGGCTGGACAGCCCTTTCCATGAAGGAATTTTTCCTAGTATCCAACCTAAACCTTCCTGCACGGTTGTGTTCTCTGTCTCTTTCCCGTGGTTGTGCTCTCTTCCCTTTTCCAGTCGCTCACACAGCTTCCCTGCAGCTGCTGCCTCAGGCTCTGCAAGAACTCCAAGATATCCCTAAACCCTTCCCAGAGTGACAGCGCTTAGCTTCAGTTGTCCCATCTCCTCCCCTTTTAGATCCAGGTTTCCCTAAAGAGCCAAAGGAATGCCCACGCGTGTTCCTGCATCCTTCTGCCAGTGCTCAGGGAGAGCTGCCCATGTTTGTGTGGGCAGAGTTTGGTCTTTGAGCACAAAAATCTGGGACACTGGGGACTGGATGGGCTTCCAACCCGAAGCATCCTGGGATTCTGTGAGATCCAACACAGCGCCTTGGACAAAATCCATCTCTCTGGCTTCACCTGCTGCAAGGAATTCTCTCTGTTCCCAGGCACCTCGCATTTCCTTCCCATTTCCTCTGCTGGGGAGGGGTTTTCAACGCGTCCTGTAAACAAAAGCTTTTGTAATCGCAAAACTTGTTTTCCCGAAGACAGAAATACGAATTTGAAAATGTAAGGAAAAGGCCTTTCTAATGGGCACCAATTTGTCTGACACAAGCTGCAGAAGCGTTTGGTAAGTTACTTAGGAAGAGTAATTGGGCAGTTGTGTTAAGTAGGGGCATTTATGAATTCCGTGAGCAATCTTTGACCTTTGCAAATTCTATTTCCAGAGCTCTGGGCTCGCACCTTTCCCCAGCATGGCCTGGGCTGGAGGAAAAATAAATGCTTTTATTTATTGTCATGTTCTTTGCTGTCATTTGCATAAGTGCTCTGTTAAAGGCAGCTCTCTCCTTTGCAACACCTGCACTCAGCCGGCTCCGTGGCCAGCTCAGCACTGCCCAGGGAAGCTGTGGCTGCTCCATCCCTGGAAGTGTCCAAGGCCAGGCTGGACAGGGCTTGGAGCACCCTGGGACAGAGAAAGGTGTCCCTGCCCATGGCAGGGGTGGGGCTGGATGGGCTTTAAGGTCCTTCCAACACAAGCCAGTCTGGGATTGTCAAGGAAACTCATCCAAGGCTTTCTTGCATCCCTGCCATGCTCTTCCTCCTGCTTCCATCACAACCTAACCGCGGGATGCAGCGGCAGGATCCTGCACCCCAGGGTGACAGTGCCACTGTGTGCCACCAGAGACACCAGGGCCACTTGTCCAGCTGGAAAACACAGGTGGGCATCACCAGGACATGGAGCTGAGGGGAGGAAATGGGAGAGTGGGGAAAGGAGAACAGGGAGAACCATCCGGAGAGACTCAGCTCTGCCGTGGCTGTGGCTCTCTGGGGACTGGGAATGTCAATGGTGTCACTCACACAGCCCTGAACATCTGACAAAGACCAACTGCACTTGCAAAAAAGTACTTATGAACCCAATATTTTAATTTTTTTAAAGTGTGAGACCACATGTGGTCACTCAGGTTTCTGAGCCTTGGATCAGGTATTGCTAAATAGAACACAGTTAAAAAAAAAAAAAAAAGAAAAAAGAAAAAAACCCCCAACCAAACAACCACACCGCACAAATCAAACCCACAGAAACCCCCAGCCCAAGCATAACTTCCACCACCTTACAAACAAAACCAAAACCAGGGAAGGGTGTCTCAGTTCCTCCCTCTGATATGAGCAAAGATAACACCAACCATTAGAGAAACCCAAGATTTTAGACCCCAGAGCTGCATGAACTGAATTACTGCTGCTCCACAGGAACAACACTCACTCCTTACAAATGGGAGCACAGGGGTGGGAGAAGCGGGCGGAGAGAAGGGAGAGCAGCAAACAAGGGGTTGCTGTGCCCAGCCCAGCCCAGGCCCCTGGCACCCTCTGCCGCCCCCAGTTTGCAGCAGTTTCTGCCGCTTTCCCCCCTTCCCCTGTCCCCCGGGACCCCGTGTCCCGGTGGTCCCTGCCAGCGGTGGCTGAGCTGCTGCTGGAGCCCGAGGCTGCCGGCGCCAGCTCAGCCTCGGGATGTGCTCTCGGCGTGTCCGGAACAACCCCCGTGTCCTCCCCGAGCGTTCACATCAACGCTCCCCAGGAGTTCTGCGGCGTGGGGGCTCGCTGGGTCCGTCTGCCAAAACGTAAAGGTAACGATTCTAAGGCAATTTGTATTAAAAATAATTTAAAAATTAAAAATAGCCCCCAAGATGTGATTTTGGTCCTGATTCTGTTTTCCCGGGAATGTCTATTTTTCGTTTAGCAGCGCTCCAAAATGGCTTTGGAGTGAGGAAGTGTGCCAGGTGTCTCTGCCCATGGAAGGGGCTGGAATGAGGTGATCTTTAAGGATGCTTCAATCCAGACCACCCTGTGCTTCCATGATGACCACGGACACCCCAAACCGAGATCATTCCCGGCTCCATCCATGACTCCACACCTGAGATCTTGGGCATCCACCCTCTCTCTGTTCCAAAATGTGAGTATTCCCAAATTTTGGGGTGTTCTACGCCCTCCCCTTGCCCAGGCTGTGCACCAGGCTCCAGGAGATCCAAGTCCATCCATGTTTCCTGCCTCCACCCCGAGCCAGGCAGTCGCTGTCCGGGCGCAGATCCCGCTCCGGCAAATCCAGAGCGGCTCCACGGATATTAAAGGTGTTGGTCTGGACTTAGACCAGAGCAAACGAGAGCACAGCCTGACCTTTTCTCTCCTTCCTTTCACACCTCCTAATGGTTTTTTTAATAGAAAAGATAAAATATTTGTAAAACCAAGGAAATCCCTCAAATACCATGTAAATTCCCCTTCTAATTTTCCCAGATTCATTTTGAGACTCCTAAAAAAAAAAAAAAAACTGCAAAGAGAAACTTCCAACACTTTCCCCTTGGCCTCTGCTTTTCTGTGGCCTTCCCAAAATGCCCTGCTCAGGGGGCTGGAATGGGGATCCTGCTTTGGAATCACCTTGGAGTCTCAGCCAGGCCCTTCCCTTCCCACCTGAGCATTTCCTGCGGGCAGCTCGTGGATTCCTTTCAGTTACAGCTTCCCAGGACAGTCAGGTGAGGAAAAGACACTGCATTTTTCTGTTTCCCCTGTCCCTAGGTCTGTTTTTAACTCAATCCTTCCCAAAAGCTCCCAAGGTTTCCTGCTTGGCATTTGCTTATCCATTTCCTTAGGAGGACACTAAGTGGATTAATATTTCAGATTCGTTGTGTCACTGAGAGTTATTAACAAGGCCAGCTCCTCTGCAATGAGTGCAAGCTGATGACACAAAATACTCCCATTCTCTGCCTCCAACAAAGTCCTTCTGCTGGAATCAGAAAGTCCCACTTTCATTTGTGCCATATTTTTAAGGCCAGTAATCACAGCAGAGCAGCATTTCTGGCCTTTGAGTCATCAGCAGCACAAACAAAGCTTTCACAAATCGCACTGATTCCCCATCGAGGCTTCCCCACAGAGGAAAAAAGCCAGGAACGAACACAGTGTCACGTATCCCAAGGCCAACGCTGGGACGGAACATTTTGGGGAATAAAGGAAATCGTGGAAAACGAAGCAGATCCTCTGACACAGACAGGAGAGGGAAATGGAGCCACGATCCTGCAGCAGCTCCAGGCACTCCTGGGATTCTGCTGGAGCAGAACAAACCTCCTCCATTCACGACTGCCTGCTTTTCCATGATAAAAGCCCTGGGAAAAGCCACTCCTGGGGAGGGTGCTCCAAACTCGCTCCTTTCGGGGCCTGAGGGGGAATTCTCCACATCCTGCGGTGGCAAAGAAGAAATTGGAGTCCTGCCTCCTCTTCTGCACTAGAAATGGAGCAGATGATGAAGTTTTTATTCGTGGACTGAGGGTGGAAGTGGCCTCTGGACACACCTTGTCCAGCCCCCTGCTCACACAGGCTCACCCAGAGCCCACTGCCCACGGCTGGGATCTCCATGGGGGGAGACTCCCTGACATCCCTGGGCAACTTGTGCCAGTGCTCACTCACCCTCACAGTGAAAATTGTCATAAAATCAGGGAATTCCGGTTGGAAAAGCTCTGTGAGGCCATGAGTCCAACTGTTAACCCAGCACTGCCCAGCCCAGCACTCACCCACCCTCATCATCTTCCTGCCCCTCTGCTGGACACTTGTACTGGGCAGCCCAGAGCTGGGCTCAGCACTGCAGGCACAGCTCCAGCAGTGCCAGGGGGAGGGGAAGGATCCCTGTCCCTGACCTGCTCCTCGTTACTCATCCCAGAACCCCTCCATGCTCTCCACAGCAAGGGCACACTCACAGCTCCTGGTTCCTGTGGTGTCCACCAGGACCCAGCACTTGTTCCTGACTTGTTCCTTGCTCCCAGCACCACATTTCCCCCCCAGGTGCAGCTCCAGCCCCTCTCAGCTGCTCCCCAGTGATCCCGGGGGCTCCAGAGCCATCGGCTCCATCCCCGCACAGGAGTCCCTTTTCCCACACCCCGCAAGCAAAACCCCACAAACCCGAATTAAAGGGAGTGTGACCAAGCCCATCACTCTCCCATCCCCTGGCACCGAGCAGGGCTCTCCTGCCTGGGCAGCCCGAGCTCCCTCAGTTTAATCAGAGCCCACGGGATCACTGATCCACAATCCCCCCCTCCGCTGTTTCTGCTGGTGCTGCGGCTTCACGAGGGATCCGGATTTTCTTTAGGAATGTGTTTGGACATCCAGCACAGCACGGCCCTGACTGAGCTCACACAGCTTGGTCACTGCCCAGCCACGGCTCCCAGCCCTGGCACAGCACCCACGGCTCATCCCCCTCTGGAAACTCCGGCTTAGCAGCAGGGCTGGCTCAGCAGGGACAAGCTCAACAGGGGGGACAGGACACAGGGAATGGCTTCCACCGCCTTCCCAGAGGGTGCGGTTGGGTGGGATATTGGGAAGGAATTCCTGGCTGGGAGGGTGGAGAGGCCCTGGCACAGGTTGCCCAGAGAAGCTGTGGCTGCCCCATCCCTGGCAGTGTCCAAGGCCAGGCTGGATGGGGCTTGGAACAGCCTGGGATAGGGGAAGCTGTCCCTGCCCACGGCAGGGGGTGGGAAATGGGATGGGCTTTAAGGTCCCTCCCAACCCAAATAATTCCTTGATTCCATGACCATAAACTACTTCCAGCACCTCAGCACAGCATTTGTTTTTAGTTCATTCTCTGATCCCTAAAACTCTTAATTCTCATTATAATAATGATCCTGAAGTTTCAGCTTTCCCGTTCCCCGTGCCCTGGGCAGCAGTGAAACCCCTCGGGTGTCCCTGTGCTCTGACATAAACCTGACGTGAGCAAACCCCACCAGAGAGGGGATTATTGAATCTTTTATGGAGAACACACTGGGTATTTTTTCTACACTTCCTTATTTTTACCTCCTCTTAAAAGACCGTGTCTAGTCAGGATTATAGGGCAGAGAATGGCTTTTATTAAATATTAAATTTTCCACGGTGTATGTAATTGGGAGTTTGTCAGATTCAAGTCTCAGTAAGTTACGAGCTCAAAATTTGTGGGCTGGGATAGTTCCATATTTTATTGGACCTCCACCGGGCTCTGCATCCATCACGGACCTTCTTCCAGCCCAGCAGTAACAACCAAGGGGAATTTATGGTACACCCAGAAGCTGCAGAGCGCTGTTTACTGCACCCACTGCTGCCCGGCACGAGCCCCACACGGCCACAGGCTGGGACTCCGGGGAGCAGCGGCAGAGTGCCCGTGCCGTCATCCCGGGAATCACGAACCGGTTTCGCTGCCGCCAGGACGAATTCTCAGGAGACAAGACCAGCCCCAGGGGTGCTGCTGCGGGGGCAGCGGGGCGAGGCCAGCCCTCCGACCCACGGACAAATCCTGCTCTGGAACGGGGCTTTGGAACAGGCCTGGAATTTTCCGGCTCCGGGTCTGCACTCCCCTTTCAGAGTGATTTGCAAGAGGGGGGAAAACAAGGATTTCATGTCCTCAGACGAGAAACCTGTTCCCTAACACTCCTCCAGGTCACCTGCAAAATGTCAGTTCCTTGGGAATTATTGTTGCAAAGGAGGAGCTCGAGCTCCTTTCCATGCATTTCATGCCCCAGCCAGGCTGGAACCCCAGGCAGCCGAGTTCCCTCCTTATTTACGGCCTCGAGGAGGGGGGAGCAGGGAAAGGTCTCCCTGTTCCTCACAAACCTGAGCAGCCGGAGGGAGCAATCCACAAATGCACGGGAGGGAAAGAATTCCTCCCTGTGACTCCAAGAGGGCACCCTGGGAGGCTCGGGGGTGCCTCAGCCCCCCAGACAGGCAATGGCGGCTCCAGCGCTCCGGGATGCCGGAGAGGGGCCGTGGGAACGCTCCCGTCTGTCGCTGGAATGGGCTCTGCTGCACCTGAGCTCGGATCCGTGGGCACAGGGAACCACAGGGAACGGCCCCACAGCTCCAGCCCTCGGTGTTGAACTCAGGGCACACCTGCTTATTGAATTTTACTCCTGGGTGTGCTCCGTGCAGCTCGGGCTGAACTCCCAAACGCAGCAGGAGGAGGGGAATTGTGCACTCCAGGCTTGTTTTCCAAACAAACTGCAATCCAGCAGCCTCATCACCCATATTTCAGTTTGGAGCCCAGGAGAGCTTCTTTTCCTCCCAAACTCACAGTGCCAGGAGCAGGGAATCAGCTCCAGCAGCCGAGTGTCAAAGCCCTGTCCAGGAGGAAATCCCAGAGAGAATCTCCACAGGCGGACCCAAATAAATTCCCTTGGATTTACTTCGGCTTTGGCAATGCAAAATGGTGATAGCCAAAGCCAGCCACGGTTAATTTTATTCTCTTTTTAATTCTAGAGCTACTTTTTCAATGGGCAGAGAATGAAATAAGCCATTAAATCTAAAATTTTTAAAAGTTTACTATAAAATTATAAAATGAAAAAAGAGATTGGTTCCAGGAGATTTTCCAGGCAGATTCCAGGGGTTTTTCCAGCCCTGCATCCACCTTCTGTTCACCTCTCCCCTCCCTGACCTGAACAGGGCCCCCAAAACTGGAGTTAAGAGCTGGAGCTCCATGAGTACACAGTGCTGCAGCCCCACCAGAGCAGGAGATTTTTACAAACCAATCCATAAAATAATTAATAAAATTGGGGGAAAAAAAAGTTAAGTTTTAAAATTTAAATTATTTTTAATTTTAATTANATGATGGTGCAGTTGTGTTTATCCCGATTCATTCAGCACTTCTGAATTCAAAGGGTGATTAAAAAAACCATGGAATTTTACCAATGTGAGAAGCAGATTGATTAATAAATTCCTATTGAGGAATAGAGAATAAATGCCTTTTTTCAGCACTTGGAATGCCTGCTGTCCCCTCAACCACCTCTTTCCATAGGCTGTGTGGGAACATCCAGCTATTTATAGCTGAGCACAACGAGGGGGGGAAAGCCCCAAACCGCCGAGAAGCAACCAGGTGTGCACACACCTCATTCCCAAACCCTCGGTGACACCTCCAGCTCGGAAGCTCCAACCCGTTCACCACCACCAAGCCCTGCTGCAGGCAGAGGGAGGTGGGATCGCTCCTCGGACGCACGAGGAGAGCCTGGAATCCCAGCCCGGCCGCTCCCGGTCCCGTTCCCAGCTCCGCGCTCTTCCCAGCTGCTCCGGGGACAGGGGCAGGGAAGGGCCGTGACCCCCCCAGAGCCGAGAGGGGCTGAGCAGCAGCCGGGGCACGGCGCTCCCACGGAGCCCCTCGCTGCCCCCGAGCGTGTGGCGGGCGGCGAAAAACCCCGTAATTACCGGAATTTCAGTTTCATTAACCGGTACGGCCGGGAAAACAATTTAAGTATCTGAATGTCATTTTTCAAAGGAAAATAAACTGTAAACATTTGAATAACATCACAGCAGGGATAATATACCTAAGGAAACCTATTGAAATATGCTGGAGAATTCCTCCTCTTTTATCACATTAAAACCGCAATTGACTGTAAACCTCCTACCACTCTCCGCCGAGACTTTAATTGTAAAGATTCCTGTTACACATCATATTAGAATTTAGTTAAAATTGTAGAACACATTATTTCCAATCAGACAGCCAACCATCACTCACAAAGATTTTTAAAAAGGTGATTAATAATTCATCTCAGATAAGGAAAAGATCTATATTTATACCATCTTCTCAGCCACCATAAACTACCTGACAATTGTTCAGTAATGATGCCCAGTAAATTCTTTAAAATGGTAATTTGTCATTCTGTCACTTCATTTGTGACCTAAAATTCCTCACTTGAGGCATCATCAAATAAATTAATCACTTTCCAGGATCCATTTCTCTGTTCTGCACGTTATTATGCCCAGGCTCTCTTGTGTTTCTCTTCATTTACATATATTTAATGGCTCAGCAGTGGTTCACTATGGCACATAACGCACACATCTCATTACAGGTGAAATATTCTAACTGCCACTATCACTGGGAAAGAAAATAACTCTCCCAATTTAATTTTCCTGATGTAACAAAACCATGATTCTTCACTATGAAATGTTGATGCCATCCATCAGTCACAATCAATAAAATCATCGTGGAAGTACGCCTTCTCCAGCAGCACCCCCTCAGCCCGGGATTATTTGAGGGAGGTAATTAAACTCATAATATGTAATGAATGTAAATGAAGAAAAAAACCCCGTGTTCTCCCTCTAACTACGCTTATTTTACTGCTTTGATTTAAAGTATTTTTACATCTCCCGATCTCTGAAATACACAAAGCCCTGAAGGAAAGGCATCACAAGTACAGTAAGCATCAATCAATACATATAATGACTAATTAAAAAGGAACATATTTTAACATTAAAAACCCACCAAATGCTGTTATTTATCGATTTTTCATTTAAAATGATGCATTCCCCCTGGACTAATATGTTTGCTGTCTCTCTGAAATATAGATTGCAAGACGCTAATTTTAGATACTGTTGCTCTGCTAAGGAAAAGAAAAAAAACAACACCCCAAAGTGATTTTGTGTGTCCCTCATCCCCCACAACCCCTTAAAAAGCACAGATTCATAGACATGCAAACTATCCTTGTGCTAGAGAAATCCTTAATAATTCCAGTCTCATCTATGTGCCTGTGCTCATATAAGTCAAGAATGAAAACAGGCTCTTAGAAATGATAACTTGGGAAGAAGTCCGCAAAAAAAATGGGTTTAGAGCAATGTTTTGCCATGAAGAGTGAAAAGGCATCATCTGCCTTGTAAATGCTCGCACAATTTGGGTTTTATTTAAAAAGCACAATGAAAAATGTTCTTCTTGTGGCGGGGAAATCCAAAAGGCACCAGAAGTCCAACTGGCCGCTCCATCCCTGGAGCACACAGGGGGTGTGGAGCATCCTCCACAAGGATTTCCCTGGGAATGAGAAATGATCCCTCCCTTCAGCTCCAAGTAATTCACCTCGGGTATGATTTCAACACCACACACACGCAGGGGATTGGATCCCTCACACCGAGCACCAGGAAAAAGGGGAATGGTGGAAAATGGGGCTGGTGTGACCTGGCTGGGCAACCAACAAACTGCCCACGGCACTTCCCTCTGCCTCCTGGCTGAATAGGACACTGCTGTTTTAAATAAATACCTATTTTCAAACCCTCAGCCCCTTTCCCCACCCCAGAGACGGGGGACGTTGTTCAGTTCCAGCTCCAAAGTGCTCCCGAGCTCCAAGGGCAGGGAAGGGAAGCAGCAGTTCCCCTTCGGGAAGCATCACCCTCCCGGGGGGAGCTATCCCTGAGACCTTTGGGTCAGGATGGAACAGGTGGAACCTCTGGGGAGTGAAGTTTAGAGTAAAGTTCAGATAAAAATTGGGACAAGAATGCACAACAGAAAAGAATTGGTTTCAGTAACTCTTCATCCTCGGCTGTGCACAGAACTTCTGCACCACGTAAAGGAACAGCAGGCCCAGGGGGCTGGGGGTTTATCATTCATTTTTTTATTTTAAAGGCTATTTTCCATCAGGAGGGTGTGCCCAGAGAGGTGGGCTACCCACCCAAAAGGGGCCAGGGGCACCCCAGCGGGCACAGCACGGGGCACTGGAACAGGGAATGGGGGATCCTTGCAGAGACACAGCAGGGCACGGAACAGCTGCGGCCTGAAACAGCCAGGGCCTCAAACCGCTGCTGGGAGAGCATTTCCATTTGTTCTCTGGACTTTCCCTCCGTGGAGCCCGGCAGAGGAGCCCGGCCGGGTGCACCGGTGCCGCCACCTCTCCCTCCGCACCCCATCCCGAGGGAATGGGAACTCCAGAACCTCAGACTGCCCTGGCTTGGGAGGGACGCTGAAAACCACCTCATTCCACGCTGCCGGCACGGGCAGGGACGGCAGTGAGTGCCGTGAGCGCCCGGAGCATCCTTCCCTCCGCCCGCGGCGGGGATGGACGGGGCGAGGGGAGGGAGGGAGGTGTCTCCGTGACTGATGCGCCCGGCAGCTCCCTGCGCTTCAGCGTTTTCCCTGCCGGCGTGTCCGGGAAATGTATGAGCCCGGCACCACCTCTGCTGCGGCACGGCCGGAGGGGAGGGACCCCCGACAGGCACTGAACCCCGCAGGATTGACCAGGTACATAAATAAATAAATAAATAAATAAATACACCCTCAGCGTCCATCCCTCGGCCCTTGTTGGGACAGAGGAGCAGCAGAGCGCCTTGCTCCCATTAACCCCTCGCTGCCCGGGCAGGGAGCAGAGCGCTCCGGGGGCTCACTGCCGAGGAAAGGGAATTCCTCCGGGAGCGTGTGTCCCGCAGCCGCAGCTCCCGCGGGCCCGGCGCTGTTCCAGGCGTACCCACGCACAAACCGGGTCCCCAGCCCTTCCCCGGCTGCTTTCCAGAGGCGGTGGAGGGCCGGGCGAGGTGCAGCACGCTCCCGTGGGGCCTGGCACAGAGGTCACACGGCTGCGTTTGCAGGGGGTGTTTGGTACCCAGAGAGAGCAGAGGTGACCCGGGGCTGGGCTCAGGGCACGAACTGCTCCAGCAGATCTGCCCCTCCCAGGGCCGGGCTCTCTCGATCCAGGGAGGAATGATCTCCACCTGCTCACACACAGCTCAGATTCCCCAAGGTCAGACTGAAAGCCCCGAAGCAGAAAAGAATTTCCCGTGTGGGGTTTCTATACATGGAATCACAGAACGGTTTGGGTTGGGAAGGAGCTGAAAGCCCATCCCATCCCACCCACCCTTCCCATCCAACCTGGCCTTGGACACTGCCAGGGATCCAGGGGCAGCCACAGCTTCTCTGGGCAACCTGTGCCAGGGCCTCACCACCCTCAGAGCCAGGAATTCCTTCCCAATATCCCATCTAACCCTGCCCTCTGGCAGTGGGAAGCCATTCCCTGTTTTTTTTTCCTTTTCTCCACTAACTGCTGCTCTGTGAGGCCCGTGAGATAGAACAGAACCAGCAGGTTCTCCTCCCAGCCAGGATAAACTCGCACATAACGTCTTGTGAGAGGACCATGACTCATTTTTACTGCTCACCGAGGTGGCTTTGTGGGTTCATGGTGAATATTGAGGTTTACGCAGGAGGAGTCTGTTACCTGCAATATTTGTGCTCCTTAAACTCTTTAATACCTGCCTGGATCCCCGACAGATGCCAGAGTGCACATCGGGGTGAGGATGTTGTGCTACAGGACCAGCACTCAGCTCAACCTGGCAGCTCTGCTCTCGTGATGTGAATGAGTTTGATACCAATTAGAACAGCTTTAATATCGTTTCCTATTTCTCTACAACCCCCCCCCCCGGAATTACACCAGCTTTCCGCCTAAAATTTTAATTCTGATAATTTAATATTTATTTTTTGTAAGCATCTGCCTGATGAGAACTTCAAACGTGCTGGAGGCAAAAAGCAACCTGATACAAGAGAATAAAACTGCTGGGGGTGTGAAGTTCCCTGGGCCAATCTCCGTGATCCTGGGATGCTGAGACTGAGCCCCCCCAGCGGCTCTGGGCCCTGGCCCCCGTGGTCACCCGTGACCTGCCACGCCGTGACCCCGCCAGCCCACAGCTCCCGCCCCTCCACGGCTGCCCACAGCCACCGTAAATAATCCCGACACGTTTGTGCCAAACCCTGCTGGTGTTTGTGGGCAAAGCCTTCCCAGTCGGGAATGCCCCAACTCCTGCTGCTGGTCCCTGAAGGTTTTCAGTCAATCAGAGCACAACAGACCCTTCCTGCTGCGGGGGCGGCGGGTGCTGCCCTGCGGGGCCCCCCCAGGGGCAGAGCTGGGAGCCGGCAGCGACAGAAACACCGGGACTGGTGCTGCTCTCAGCCTGCTCTGAAAACAAACCCCTCAGAGAGCCTAAAGCGGGGTTGAGCCCCTGTGGATGATGCCCTGGGCTCCCCCAGTTCCCTGCTGTGACACCCCCTTGCTGTGGCACCCAGGGCAGCGTCCGGGAGCACAATCCCTGCATCCCCCAGCCCACGAGGAGCCGGGACCCTGGCAGGGCTGGCAGCGTCCCCAGCCCATCGATCTGCGTGTGCAGCAGCAGAGCTGACTGGTACATCTGTTCTGGGAGAAAACATACATTCTGCCTCTAGTACAATCACTGTAATTAAAAATTAACATGCATTAATTGTTGGAGCTGATGTAAACAGCTGATGTTCCACTTAGCCCTGTCTTCTGTACATATCATTAGGCAAAGCCAAATATTGTTAAGTAAACAGGCAACACTTACAAGAAGAAATAGAAAACTAATTCCAACTAAATAAATTGACAACACCGTGCAAGTCATATTAAGAGAGTTGAGATAATTATTAGGCTACTGGACTAACAGAGAAAATCATAGAAGACATATTTAATTGTTTGAATCTCATCTCACTAAACGTATTTAGGCACAGTGTGAAACACAATTTAACCGGAATGAGGAGGCAGCTTTTTCCCGGGAGCGGGATGTGCAATATACTGCGGGAATAAAAATATAAGTTGGAGCTTGATATGCAGGTAAAACAAATAACTTCTGAAACGCGGCAATTTCTGCCAACTGCTTCAGCAGCCGCCGGTCCCGGGAGAGATCCGGGCTGGTTATGCAACGCGAAAGGTTTTTTCTTCCTCAGATCCATCTGCAAAACCCGCGGCAGCGCCGGTGGGAGCCGCGCGCAGGCACCGGGAGCGGAGCGCGCTCCCCGGGAGTTCCTGCCCACTTTTCATCGCTGTTATTTAAATGTCAGCGCGGAGCCGTCTCCCCGGTTCGTGCGCCGGGAGCAGCCGACGAAGCCCCGGCGGAGCGCTCGGGGCTGCCCCCGCGCTGCGGGCTCGGCTGCG
>VZRJ01013835.1:225792-340703 GCA_013397565.1 Ptilonorhynchus violaceus
CGGGTGCCGGAGCCGGAGCTGGAGCTGCCCGGGGCTGCCGGAGCTGCGCTGCCCGCGGGTGCCAGCTGTGGTGCCCCCAGGCTGCCCCCGCTCGGGCTGGGTGCCCCCGCTCTGCCGCACAGCCGGGCCCGAGGGCACCGCCAGGGAAGGGAAGGGCAGGGCAGGGAATGCTGCAGACGGAGCAGCAGCACCCACACCGCACCCCCCGGCACCTCAGGGATGTCTGTGCCGCCTGCGGGGTGAAACCCCGTGCAGAGAGCCCCCAGCAGGGCTGGCTCGGGGCACACGGATGCCAAACATCCCTGCTCTGCAGAGGGAAAGTCCCCGGGAGCGGCCACAAAGCGCACGGGAAGCCAGGGACCACCCCACAGCCCACCCGTGGCACCCCGAATTCAGGAGCTCCGGAACAGGGGCTCACTGCTCGGTGGCTGCTGCCACTCGACTGAGCCACGAGTGAGTAGAATCCTGGCTTGGTGTGAAAGATAAAAATTTACCTGTTTGTTTACAAAAACCAACTTTGAGTGAACGTACCATGCATGGGATTTTTTCCTGTAACAGACAAGATAAACTGTGTTGGATGGTTAATTCACTCCAACGTCATCTCCACACAATTCCTGTCATAGGTTTTTCTCTGCCACGTCCATGAGCTCAGTGCTGGGGTGGGACGACCATCAATCCAACTCCTACCTCATCCCCAACTTCCACATCCATGAGGCTTGAGCTGTGCTGCTTTGGATATTTCCAAACCCCACAGTCACGCTCCTGTTTTGTTGGGGGTTTGGGTTGGGTTTTTTGCCAGGAGTTATTTGAAATGTAAAAGCACAGCCAGACAGCTGCAGGCCCCTGGATCTCCTTCAGCTGCCCAAAGAGCCCATTTGGCTACACAATCAACCAAGTGGGGCCATCAGATCACACCACATCCACTCCCCCACAGCATCACCTGGAGAGGACAAAGGGAATCACAGAATATCCTAAATTGGAAGGGACCCACAGGGATCATTGACAAGAGGGTTGGAAAGAAGGCCTTGCTCATTACAGTGCCAGGAATGCCAGAATCATGGACTAAAACCCGCCTGCAGCAGCAGAAGCCACACAACTGGGTGTCACCCACATGGGTTTAGGAGCGTTAAAGGAATAGCTGGAGAATTCCATAAGAGTTTAGGAACGAACTACATGGAAAGCACACAGGGGAAACACACCTTAGGGACAGTGTCCCTGCAGCTGGTTGTGAGACTCCTGAAAGCCTTTGAGGCAAAACCATGGGCTGAGTCTCCCATTATCAATCCATGGCCACAAACAGCATCAACCGGACAAAGCTGGATGTACTTTGTGTGAGCAGCACCGTTAAAACAGAGGATTCAGAACTTTCAGCGCTGTATTTCAGGGTTTTTTTGGCTGGTTCACATTTGAGTTAATCCTGGTGGAGCCTTCCAGTGCCTGAGCAACTCCCTGTTGCAGACATTCAGCTTTTCACCAAACCCCCCTGGTCTGCCACTTTTGCAGGCCCACCACGCCTCGCAGCCGAAGTTCCCTGCCCTGCAAGGTTCACAGCACCGCTCAGCTGCTTCATAACAATATCAGGCTCATGATGAACCAAATGAGTTCTGATTTGTGCTATTTAATGTCCTAATGGCTTGACTAGTTAGGTAGATAATTACACAGTATGATTTATCCAACCCATTTATAAATATTTATAATAATGGATAGATTAACCTTTGGGATTTCTATCCCGCAGTCCCTCGGTGAAGGGGGATCTCTCCATGGCAGCGCTGATGCCGGAGCCTGCGAGCGAGCACCGGGGTGGGGATTGATCCATGGGGACACCGGGATGGGGATGTGGCCACGGGGACAGCGGCCAACACCGAGGGTCCTGCTCATCCCCCGCTGACAGCCCCACACCTCCTCCTCCCCTCCAGGAGCTCTGTGGGAGAGAAACGCATCCCAGTTTTATGTCCCGATTTTATTTAATCGGGAAAACAAAACCCACAAGCGACCAGGCTCCTGCTGCCGAGGGTACGGGAACAGCCCGTGCCATGGGACAGCCCAGCCGCGCTCCCAGCTTCCCAAAACCATCCTGGAGCAGCTTCCCCTGGAAGCGCGNCCGCCCCCGCGCTGCCCGCGGGGACAAAGGCACCGTGTGTGCCCCGCCGCAGGCAGGAACCGGCGCCTCCTCCCGAGACATCCGCGCCCGATCCAGCGCTTTGTGCGACGGAACGGCTCGCCAGGAGCACCAAAAATGCGCCAGACACACCCGAGAGACAAGCCAGGAGTGGAATTCCGTGGGAATTGCCTGTCCGGGTATGACCCCAGCCTTTGCCTGTCGCGTCTCTGATTTTTGATACAGTAAGAACCCTCAAAACTAATATTCTCTAACCCAGCAGCCTAAAATGACACCCCGGCCCTCGGCCACCATCGGTGAAAGAGGAATGAGACACAAGTCTTGGCATGCACATTGGAAGAGTCTTCCTGCCACCATTACAGTACGTTAATACTCATTATTTCTGCATCCTCTTGTTCCTAACACTTTGCAGCATCTCTTCGCTTTGAAAGAGCATCGCTCTGTTCAGATTATTAGGATTCTGTTTAAATAAAACTACTCTGGCAAAAAAAAAAAAAAAAAATTATAGGAAAATAACAAACATCAGGAATACTCAGGGGTTTTATTTCCGGAATTCCACTAAAAGGCAAAAATCGCTTTCATTCTCTGAGGTTGAGCTGTGGCACTTATCTTTTCTACTGAGTGATTAAACAGAAGTTTTTAAAAACTACTGAACTTAAAGCAAAGTCTTTTAAGATTTTTTTTCCTCTGTCAGATTATTAGACAAATTCTCAGAATAAATTTGGGGTTTAAGAGTTCATTCTTTCTCATGCAAATCATCTCACCTGTTAAAAACAACCCCCAACAACTGTTGGCAAATGGATCTGTATCCCAGACCAGCTCCACCTCCCCGCAGCAGTGTGGAACAGGAAATCTGGAGCCCCACCCAGGCCCCCAGGAGGTAAATCCCGACCCCATCTGGGATCATTTCTCTGTTTGAAGTCAGGACTCGGCCCCTCCAAGGGCTGCTCGGCCACACCCGCCCACCTTCCGTTGCTGACATTTGTGTGGAGCCAGAGCTGGGAAGGGAGAGGAAAACCAGAAGTGGGGAGTGGGGAAGAGGAGATAACACAGATTCCTCGTGGGAATTGATCAGGGATTGGATTATGAGGCTTTTGGGTCTCAGAACAGATGGATTCTATGGAACTATGGGAAGGGCCCCGTTGTTGTGGAAAGAGGGAAAGAGTAAAACTCCACTTAAAGAACTGGGTTGGGATTGCAGCAGACCCTCAGCACTGGGGCAACACTCGAGTTCACAAAGCCAACAGTGTGTTGAAGAGTTTTTGTATGAATAAAAATTACCTATTGTGTCCATGCCCTGCTCTGTGATTTCCCAAAGTCCTGCTGGAGAGACAGAGCTGTGCCCAGGGTGAACCAGCGTCTGCTCCTGGCAGGGTGCTCCCAAGGAAAGATCCAGGCCTGCAGCTCAGGACTGCACAGTTTATCCCAACCTCAGTCAAACACATGAAACTCCCCAACACTGCAGTTTAATCACCCCACACTTGGTCTAGAACCCGCCGTGCTCCGTCCTGCATGAGGCACAAGCAGAAATTCTTTTCCAAAGAATCAGCCCTGAGCTGGAAGGGACCCACAGGGATCATCCAGTCCAGCGCCTGGCCCTGCACAGACACCCCAAAATTTCATCCTGTGCCTGGGAGCCTTGTCCAAACACTCCTGGAGCTCTGGCAGCCCTGGGGCCGTGTCCATTCCCTGGGGAGCCTGGTCCATGCCCAGCACCGTAGAATCCAGACCCTCAGAGTCCATAAGAGATGAAAACTCCTCTGGAATTGTTCATTTGCCTGGCTACTGGCAGAGTTAAATAATTAATAGCAACTCCAACCAACCCAAAAACCCAAGAAATGAACACAACTTCCTCAGTGGAAAGGGCCCAGAGCAGTAGCCAGAACCTGCCACACCAAATCCCCACCCCCCTTCCCACAGGAGCTCCCACCAACCGGGCCCTGCGGATGAGGAACCCCGGGAAGGGACCTGTTTGGGAATGGCCACACAGCCTGGGGCACTCCGACGCAGATGGAGCTCTCAGAGCAGGGTGGAGCCGTGATTCTCTCCCCTCCCGCTGCTCCTGTCCCTGCCCGCTGGCAGCTGGGACACTCATCCCAATCCTGCAGTCGGCTCGGGGTGCCGGGAGCGGGGCAGGGATGCCCGGAGCCGGGCTGGGAGCGGGGCAGGGATGCTGGGAGGGGGACAGGGAGCGTACAAGGATGCTCGGAGCGGAGCAGGGAACGCACCGGGATGCTCGGAGCCGGGCAGGGATGCTGGGAGCGGGCCAGGGAGCACGCAGGGATGCTCAGCCGCTCCTCGGGACTGGCGCAGCGGCAGCCAGGAGCGAGGGGAGCCGGAGGCTTGGCACCGGCGCAGAGACGCCGCTCCTCCGCCAAAGCGGGGCTGAGCCCGGGGACGGCAGAGGCACAAATGAGGCCCCGGGGACATCCTCCAGCTGCGCCTCCGTGCGCGGGGCCGCGCTGCAGGCACGGCTGCCTTTGTGGCCGGCGTGCTGCAGGCAATAACACTGCCAGCCGGCGGGAGAGCCCCGCAGGGCCGGCAGGAGGGAGCTCCGAGCGCATCCGCGCAAACCCCGGCTCGGGACGGGCGCTGCCAGCGGGAAGGGACAACCTCGGGTGCGCGGCTGGGCTGCCCCGAACCCTCACCCCGGCACCGACCCCGTCAGAGAGCACCAAGGGACGGCAAGGGAGCAGAGTTTGTGGCTCCCATACAGCATCTTCCACCCGTGGGCAGCGAACTGAAGGGAAATGCACAGAATAAGGAAAAAAAAACCCCTGTTACTGGAGGAATCCACCTTTCCAAAACGTCACAGAATCCTGGAATGGTTTGGGTTGAAAGGGACCCTAAAGCCCATCCCGTCCCAGCCCCTTCCACTATCCCAGGCTGCTCCAAGCCCTGTCCAGCCGGGGCCTTGGACACTGCCAGGGATCCAGGGGCAGCCACAGCTTCTCTGGGAATCCTGTGCCAGGCCCTCCCCACCCTCACAGCCAGGAATTCTTTCCCAATATCCCATCTCTCCCTGCTCTCTGGCACTGAGAAGCCATTCCCTGCATCCTGTCCCTCCATCCCTTGTCCCAAGTGCCTCTCCCACTGCCAGGGTTTCCCTGGAGAGCCCAGGCATTCCTCACAGACAAGCTGCTGTCCCTGTGCTTCCATCTCATCCCTTCCCAATCCCTCAGGACACGTTGGCCACGGTGCAACAGCCCAGCTCAAGCTGAGGACGTGGCAGTGCCCAGTCTCTTCCCAGGAGGACATTCCCAGTGTCCTTGGGGTGGCCAGCGTGCCAGGGATCTGCAGACACATCCCAGCATTATGTCCCACCCCGATGGCTCCTTGCTCTGGGCAGTGAGATCCCTCTTGCTCTCCAGGGGCTGAGAGGCACTCCCGGCCTTTTACAGAAAATAAATCCTTGGGAATGTGATATCCTCCAAAGTGACCAAATTCTCCACTAAAGCAGTAAACGAAACACACCATTCCCAGTACAAATAATTGCCTTTGTTTTCATCATTTTGCCTGTGCGTGGCGGGAGGCTGGAGAACAGTGTGAGTTTTTCCGATCCATAATCAGACAGTTCATAAAAATCCTAATGGAAATGAAGATTTTGCTATTTGGAGTGGTCAAATTTCCATTTTCAAACACATCACATTTTAAAACCCAGGTTGGCATTTTGGTTTGCTGAGAGTTTTAGGATAATAGCAAATTACACAGAAAATCTACCAATTCTTTGTCAAGTGAACTATGCAAAAAGGAACCATTAGTTCATAGTTCACCTGCGAGATGGGAAGACATCCTGAATAATAATTTTTCCAGACTCCGAAGGGCATTTATTCGCAAATAACGCTCACATCTGCGGAATTGAGACTGCCCTGCTGCCTGCAACACCTCTGTGCTCAGAGTCCACCAAAGCCACGCTTAAACAGATTTATTTTCCTCACTGAAAGGAGATCCAACCATCCTGTAGGAGACTGGCTTAGACCACACCACCTCCGTCCTGTGCAGGACTGGCTATGGCCAGATGTCGGGGGTGGAGAATGGGATGAGTACCTGGAGACCCCTCAGACCACCAGGGACCCCGTCCTGCCCAAGGAACGGGAACTGCTTCCATCCCCTCATCCCCCTAATCCAACAACAGGACCCAGGGAACGGCTGGAGCTGTGCCAGGGGAGGGTCGGGTTGGATATCAGGAAAGGTTCTTCCCCCAGAGAGTGCTGGGCACTGAACAGGCTCCCCAGGGAATGGTCCCGGCCCCGAGGCTGCCAGAGCTCCAGGAGCGTTTGGACAATGCTCCCAGGGGTGCACAGGCTGGGATTGTTGGGGTGTCTGTGCAGGGCCAGGGACTGGACCGGGTGATCTCTGTGTGCCCCTTCCAGCTCAGGATATTCTGGGATTCTGTGATACCATAAACAGGCTGATCACAACTGTTCTTAAAATGCAGCTTTCGCTCAGATTTCCTCTCCTGTTTACCTCCCCTCTGTGCTTGCCAGGACTGTTTTTCCTCCTGCTGAGATTAAAAAACAAACAATAAACCAACCAAAACACCCCGAGACAGCACAAAGCGTTTCTATTCCGTGCAAAAGTCAAACTCTTCAAGCGCTGAGGAGACTCCCGAGCCGGAGCTCTGGGTCCTGTTATTTAGGAAATGAAAACTCTACCCGGGGCAGGCTCTGAAGGAGGGCTCTGGGAGGCTGGTGAGGCGCATCAATGCGCTCCTCCTCCTCCCCCGCGCAGCGCCCGAGGGCAGCCCAGCCGCACGGCGCCTGTGCCTGCCTTTGGAGGCAGCGNCTCCCCACGCGCCCGGGGTTCACCGGCCCCAGCTGGGTGCCCTCGGACCACAGGGATGATGGGAGGGCAAACTGAATGGAACAGACTCCCTTGGGAAACTCCTCCGAGACCTCTGAGTCCAACCATTCCTCAGCACTGCCCCGTGTCCCCAAGTGCCACATCCACAGGGTTTTGACATCCCTGCAGGGATGGGGACTCCACCCCTGCCCTGGGCAGCCCTTCCAGGGAAGAAGCTTCCCCTCATATCCAACCTAAACCTCCCTTCGCACAACCTTTCCTCTTGTCCTGCCCCTTGTTCCCTGGGAGAAGGGAGTGGGATACTCATCCCCAGAGGCTGGGAAAACACCAACTCACCCACTGCACTGCAACCCTCAGAAACCCAGGGTGCAGAACTGTAAACCCAGGGTATCATTGCTCAACCCAAAGATAAATCTGCTTTTTCCTGCCCTCTCTCCCCTCACTGTGCTGCTCACAACATTCTTTAAGGGTAAAATCAGACACCAAGGCTCCCACCATTACCAGGTTGTGGTGCAGGTGAGGAGGTTCCAAACACCAGTTCTGAACTTCAAACTTGTGCAGATTTTTCACCAGAGACACAGACCCTCGTTACAGATTAGAGAATCAGATCATCTTCCCCCTGCAGTCCAAACCCGCCCGGAAAAAGGCCAACCCGGAGCAGGTCAGCAGCTTGCTCTGGAAGCAGGAGTTTGGTTCCACCCTGACCAACCAGCAACCTTCCCCAGCTTTACAGCCACAGCTTGGGGAGGCAAAAAGCCATGGACAGCCTGGCCTTTCCCTTAACTTCACAGCATCCAATAGACTCCGAAATTCCCAGCCACCACCAGAGTCAGGGACCTCACCCTGAGAGGCAACCAATAAACACAGCCTTGGAAAGGACCCAGAAATTGTAATGTTTGAAGGGAGCACCAGTTCCATTTGGAATGCACACAGAGTGTGAAAAACAGAACATGGGAGGCCTTATAAATCTCATTTTGCCCCTACAAGAGCTTCAAATGATCTCAGCCTGCACCACACCGTCCCGGAGCCGCTTCCCCTGGTCCCCAGTGCGATGCTTCAGCAACCAACAGCAACAATTCCTACAGGGTAAGAGACTGGGACACATCCCAGGACAGCCCAGCCCCAACCCAGCTCAGCCCCCTCAACCCCCTCAGTGGCCTGGGGCTGCTGCAGAGGAAGCAGAACCACACCAAGAGTGGCACTGATTTACCTTCTGCCAGAGCCAAGCACAACACCAGCTCTGAGCCGCCTCAGCAGTTCTCAAAAACACATTTTAACGCAGAATTATCTTTCAATAACACTTTTTTACCGTTGCTTTGTAAAAAACCCACAAATTATTACAAATATTCCATGTCAAAATACCACTTCCAGCAAGACCAAGAGCTTACCTGAAGCCTGTTGTGTCCAGGACTGCCCCCACAGCACCGCACTTTGCCCTCCTGAGAGCTGCTTTGCCCCACGAGTTCGTAAAGGAAATTGTTGGGGTCCCTCCTCCCCACTGGCACCTCCTGCTCCTCCTCCCTCCCAGGTGGTCCCACACGAGGAGGGGGTGACCCTTCCCACCACCTGTGGGAGGCTGGGCGTGCCTGGTGGGCTCAGCTGGAGCACCAGCAGCGTCTCCAAGAGGATCCTGATGGGCTTTCCTGCAGACAAACCCGGTGGGAATGAGTGTCTGGAAAAACAAGAGGATGTAAAAGCCCTTAAAAGCCTCCCAAACTGTGACCCACTTCAGGAATCCCAGAGAAATCAATACAGCTTAATGCTTGGCTGTTGATCAGTGGCTTTTACAAAAAAAAAAAAAAAAAAAAAAAAAAAATTCCAATTTGGCACCTCCTGAAGTTTTTGAACAAACAGGATTTTGTACAATTTAAATAATTTAAATAAATGTTTGAAATCCTGATTTTTGGTGTGTTCTGTTTAAAATGGCCAACCCCTAAAAAGTGCAAGTTTTGAAATGATGTCGTTTCAATCCACAAAGGGGACGGTGCCTCTGTAAACATTCCTCATACCCTGTCCAAGGTGGGAATGTTGACTGTGACATTTTCCTGGTCGCCCTCTCACGGGACTCCGGGAGTCTGAAGGAGGATGTGACACCCACTCCATGGAATCACAACATCCCAGAAGGGTTTGGGTAGGAAAGAATCCTAAATCCTATCCCATCCCCCCCCCTGCCATGGGCAGGGACACCTCCCACTATCCCAGGCTGCTCCAAGCCGTGTCCAACCTGGCCTCGGACACTTCCAGGGATGGGGCAGCCACAGCTTCTCTGGGCACCAGGCACTCCCCACCCTCCCAGCCAGGAATTCCTTCCCCATATCCCATCTAACCCATCCTGTCTGTGAGTTTTCCTCAGGAACAGGACCCTGGATCTGCTTTCCAACCCAGCCCCTGGTTACTCAACGCCCCATTACAAAACTCAAGTGTGTCCCTGTGTTTTTGCCAGCAGAGCCTTCTCCCCTTTCCCTGTGTTCCAGATCCAAACAAACCCCTTTCCCTGGCGGGTGCTGGCCGGTTTTTGGGGTTAACCGGTACCATTCCCAACATTTGCAGGGATAACATCCCAGTCAGGAACGCGTGGATCCCTCAGACCCGGGCAGCAGCGCCGGGTGGGGTTCACCCTCTCCCTGCTGAAGAGGCTTTCGATTCCCGGGTTTTTGTTTTCCTGGCGTGGCCGGGGAACAGGGATGAGAAGTTGCTAATTCCAGGCTTTAGTTCAAACCCTTTAATCTCCCAAGTACCCTGTTATCTCCCAAAGCCTCCGCGGGGCTGCTCGCAGCCTTTGTCTCGTTCCCAGATTCCCACCTCATCCTGGGCGAGCCGTGCGAGACAAAGGGGACGGCACCCGAGGAAACCACGGCCGAACGGGAATTTTCCCCTCAAATCCCGACCCGTGCTCTCGGCGAACACCGCGCAACGCGCTCCTTCGGCCGCAATAAATAATGGGATATAATTAAAATTCCATTCCGGGGTTGGGAACAGTGTGATAAACTGTTTGCGAATTGGTAATTCTATTTATTAAAAACAGGGGCATTAATTGTGACACGCTGAATTATAACGCAGACAAACAGATCTTGTGTTTTAATTAAATGCTCCTATTTGATGAGGTGGGTTTATATTAAGATTTAATACCAGATTCTGCTATTCCTGCCTTAGGTGGTAGGGGCAGGATTCCTGCAGGCTGCCCGGGGAGTGGGAGCATCCCCACCCTTGGGATTTCAGGGGCCCTGAGCAGAACCTCCAATTCCTGCATTAGGCAGTGGTGCAGGATACCCACAGGCTGCCCAGAGGGCTGGGAGCATTCCCATCCCTGGAATTTGGGAAACTTTTAGCAGATCCTCTTAATTCTTGCCTTAGGTGGTGGGGTAGGATTCCCACAGGCTGCCCGGGGGGCTGGGAGCACTCCCATCCCTGGAATTTGGGAAACTTTTAGCAGATCCTCTTAATTCCTGCCTTAGGTGGTGGTGCAGGATTCCCACAGGCTGCCCAGGGAGTGGGAGCACTCCCACCCTTGGAATTGTGGGAGCTCTGAGCAGATTCCCCCTGGACAGGGCGCCCCTCCAGGGCAAGCAGGCAGGGGCTGACCTCCCTTTTCCAGGGCCTTTTCCTGCTTTTCCTCCTTTTCCCATGCCTTAAGGATGTCTCCAGGCTCCCACCACACCTCTTATTTCCCGCTGCCGAAGCAGAGCTGAATATTCAAAAAAAAAAAAAACACAAAAAACCACAACCAAAAAACAACCACACTGCTTTGAGGTTTCTTTCACATTAAGCCACATTTAATATTCATTTCACATTTTTTTTCTATTAATTAAAAGTAAACCGTGTATTGTATGGTACATTATCCCTCTAACAGCCCCATGTGGAGATCATGAAGTGGAAGACTAATGGTGTAGACTTTAGCATTTAGTTTTAACCAGGATCATTTACATATCTGGGAGAAGAGTCCGAGGCATGTGTAAATAAGCAGAACTGGCGGATATCAGAGCCCGGCTCCGCGCGCTCCGGCCGGGAGAGCCACGGGCTGTGCATTTATTCCATCAGTCAGCTAATTTAATGAGACTTTATCCAGCATCCATTTCTGCAGAAGACACAAAACTTATTATTAAGGAGAGGCATGTGGCAGCAAGAAAAATGTGTTTGTTTGCTTTTTTATTCTATTACCCCCAAGTAGCAAAGGTGATCCCATTCGCTGTTCATTAAAGTTTACCTTTATAATTTATCAAAGGAGCCCCGTATCAAGAGCTTTATGCTGAGATTTCAAAATTCGAGACTGATTAAGATTTAATGGAAAAGGCCACCGTTTTGGGGAGGGTTGGCAAGAAAAATCGCTTCCCAACCCGCGAGGAGAGATTTCATTAACGGGCACCTCTATTAGAAGGCACCATAAAAGACATTAGAGGCATGGAAATGGCATTTTCACTTCAAAAACCTCCCTGCCTCTTTAGCATAAGTTTCGAGGCAAAGGAAGTTGTGTCGGAATTCCGGGAGAGCAGCACTGGCTGGGCTGGGCCTTTTCCGGCCCGAGGTTGGACTCGGTGATCCTGGAGGCCTCTTCCAGCCTTAATGATCGGCTGATTTTAGGATCTTGGCATCCCAGCCATCCCACGGGGCAGCCCGGCAGACAGGGACACAGCCAGTTCCTCTGAGGTTCACACCAAGAAGCACTGGGAAAGCAGGAATTACCAAGAATAAATATTAAAAAATTGTGTGGTTTTGGTTGGTCTGATCATATTTTGGGGAATAACAAAATAACAGCCGAATTCACAGTCTGGGCAAACTCTGAAGAGTAACTTGTAATGTGGAAAAAAATATAAAATATTTCATCTGGGTGCTTCAAAGCCAGACCAAGCAGGTTTTTCTTCATGTTTTCCTTTCAATTTCCTCAAAACTCTTACAACAGTGGAAGAAGAATTTCCACTAAAATGATATAATTGAAGTTATTTTGTGTCTCTTTTTGGGTTTGCTCAGTGGATTGAGAAACTCAGCACAGACATCACTCCCTGACTTCTTCCACCAGCTGGACCCATCCCAGAATTCCCACCACATTTGTTGTGCAAATGCTCTGCAGCTTTCAGGTGGAAGAACCACAACAAATCCTACTCTGGGCTGTGCAGGAAAGGGTTTTTGGCTTTTCTTCCCTCTGGGCTGAGATCAGCAGAATATTCCTGGCTCTGGACAAGGGCTGGAATGACACAAATCCATTTCCCATGGGGGTTTGCTTTCACTTTTATCTCCTTACTGGAAAAGTGGTTTTGGAGAATGAATAAAAACCAGTTTAAAAAGAGGGGAAATGGAGAGGAAGAGGAGCTGCCTTTTAATGACTGAGACTGGGCAGAGGTGGAGTCCCCACTCCTGTGGGGATTTAAAGCTGTGTGGATGTGGGGACATGGGTTAGTGGTGGCCTGGGCAGTGCTGGGAATGGTTCCAAAGGGCTTTTTTCCAGCCCAGATGACGCTGGGATTTGCCAAAAGTGCTTTTTCTAAAGCTCTGAGCACCATTTCTGAGTCTCCTTGTCCTCACTTTGTTCCTGTGCGAGAGGAGAGGGAGCAGAGGTTCCAAGGCTGTCTCTGGGACGTGATTAGTCCCAGGAATATCATTAGAATAACAAAAATACGGCCTCCTTATGGCTTCAATTAAAGGTTTCCTAAGTGAGAAATAATTAAGGATGGCAGAATCTGGTCTCTGCCTAAACTCAACCGGCAAATCCTGGCCCCTCTGTCGACAGCAGGAGTCAACTGGGAGGTGAGCAGGGCCCAGCCTGGTCTCCCACAGGAGAGCAGGGTACTCTGGGATCCCAAATCCCTAAAATTAAGAATCAATTAGCCATCACATATATTTTCCCGCAGATACTACAAAACCAGGTCTTACAATAACTAAATAAATTCTAAAGAAGCGAGAGTCTCATTTATTGCAGGGACCCTTGGCTGATCTGCAGCACCATGCAGTGAATTCCTTGCAAGCTGAGAGCTGATGATCCAAATAAGACGGACAAATTAAAAACAAAAAAAAAAGGAATTGGACCAGGGGAGTAAATTTTTCAGAAAAAGAAAGGGTATGCAAATGAAAAGGAAGAAAATAGCAGCAAAATATTAATTACTGAGCAGTTTTAACTACCAGTAGCTTGAATCAAAAGGGTATCGAAAGTCCCCATTTGAGGAGGGACTGTGGTCGGTTTCTGGTCGTTTTTCCCGGGATTCTGCCGGATTTGCAGGATGCTGGAGCACCAGCCACCATTTCCCCCCTGTTCCCTTTGAGAACACGCCCTTCCCCTGGCAGATTTTAGGGAACAATTTATCAGTTGTCCCTCAGGAGCGGCATCCCCCCCCCCCGGGCGGGAGCTCCCCCCCCCCCCCCGGCGCCTNGGGCAGGAGCATCCCCGCTCCCCCCGGCCGCGTTTTGGGGCCGCGGGTGGGGCCGGGCGCGCGGAGCGTGGGCAGAGCCCGCTGCCGGCCCCGCCGAGCCGGATTACAGAGCGTGACCAGCGAGCCCCCACGTGACACAGCCTTTGTGTAATTAATATGCAGGGAAAAATGCTCCCCGGACGGCTGCTAAAGCGATTTAAATCATGCACATAAAAAATGTAATCACAAATTTCGCATGGTGGACATTGTAGTCACACTGTGCTTGATTGCATAGAAGGTTCCAAGTGTGTTTTAAATGTCCTTTAAGATTGAGATTAGGACTTGTACTTACAAGATGCATATTAATCTAAAACTCAACATTTTTCAGTGTGGGATCACAGTAGGAGAACATTATGGGCAATAGAGGTTCATTCTAATCCCAGTAGGTAATTACACTTTGAAATAATATTCTTTAATTAAATCTTGTTTGCAGTTGATTGATTTAAACACTAAATCTAAAAACCTAAATTTGAGTTTTTATCAATTTTTGATGCTTATTGCACAGAACTTGGGCTTTAATTGATGTTTCTGAAGTTTCTAAAGCTCTTGTCCACCGTATCCTGGATGAATCTATTGTAATTACCAGCATCGCTCTCTGGCACTGCAGACACCTCTCCCCGGATCCTCGGGGATTTTGAGTCCTTTAAGGCGCCTGATCCGTGTCTGCCACCCCAGGGCCGGGGTTCCAGCACTGCTCCCCCACAAAGCCCCCTGTTCACACCACACAGGGGCTTTTCCAGGCTCTGGAGAAGGGGCTCTGCTGTCCCAACATCCATCGCTGGCTGTGCCGGAGAGCGACGCCAGTGGAACGGGGCCGGAGGCACAGGGAGCACCACGGGGACAGGGGTGACATTTTAGGGGCAATGTCATAGAGTCAGAGACTGGCCTGGGCTGGAGGGGACACTGCAGATCACCCCATCCCCTGCCATGGGCAGGGACACCTTCCACCAGACCGTTCCAGCTTGGGAGCAACCTGGCTTGGAGCACCCTGGGATAGTGGAAGGTGCCCCTGCCAATGGCATGGGGTGAAATGAGATGAGTTTTAAGGTCCTTCCAACCCAAAGCCTCCTAAGGATCAGTAATTCCACAATTCTATGTTTTTACAGGCAGTGGTCGCTCCCGTGAGCTTCCCCTGCCCAGGGCAGAGCACAGGAGCTCAGCCCTTGGGCCGCTCCACCGCCAGTTTGGGGATGTCTCTGCAAGCCCCGCGCAGGAGCGCGATCCCAGCACCAGCTCATCCAGGATGGGGCCAGTGAGGCTCTGATGGCAGCTGAAAAGTGCTATGATTGAGTAATTAGCCCAGAGAGCAGCGCCACACGCCACGTGTGTGGCCCTGGCTGGACTGCCACAGGGATCCCCCACCTCGCTGGGGAAAGGCGGTGGGAAAAGCACCCCCCGGCCACCTCCCAGCCCGTGCCAAGGTCTGAGTTCCACTTGGAACGTTCCAAGAGCTTCCACAGTGAGCTGGGGCTGTTCTGCCCCCGTGGCTGGGGCAGGCAGGGCAGAGCACGGAGGGGAAGGGTCAGCCCTCATCCCACTCCCACTGCTGGCCTCATCCATCCCTTTGGACTCTGGGGGACAGATCCCTGGCACAGAGGGACCCCAGCACGGAGGGATCCCACGTCGGGAGCCAGGGAAGCAGCCCTGCCGTGCTGGGATGCGGGGCTGGGACCGCGGGACGCCGAGCCCCGGCTCCTGCACGCGCCTGGCAAATGACCCCATGAAACTTTAAACGCTCCTCCGCGGGGCTGGCCTTTCCCAGCCTGCGGAATTCCACGGCCAAAGCTTCGGGAACGAGCCGGTTGTGTTGAGAGAGGAACTTGGGAAATGCACCGTTTCACCACGGGCCCCCTCGCAGCCCCGCCCGGGCTGGGATTCAAATTTCCCCCCGCTCCACGAGGATATCATGGACGTGTCGTACAGTAAATTAAATCCATGATACTGTATGCTTAATAACGGGGAATTCACGTCCTGCTGCAGCTGCATTTGTCATATCCGAGGAGAAAACAAACCACTGGCTGGAATGTTTTATTAAGATGACTTCACCGTGGTGAGAAATGATTAAGTCACTCTAAGAGCAAAGTAAGACCACAGGACCTCATTCATTGTAACACTAATATTAATCACACAAATAATATAAGTGTCTTACAGTAATCCACATTCCCTTAAAATATACATTATATATCCTGGGGGCAAACAGTAGCACGAGTTACTTGGAATCAATCCCTCAAGCCACAGTGGCCAGCAGAAAGCCATTTACATTCTGACAGATTAATGTATATTTTGTTATGCGTAACAAATGAAAATATTTACAGCACTATCAGAGAGAGCTCAAGAAAAATTAAGTCGCACTAATCAATACATTCCAAGCAGGAATTTAAATTATTTCCAAACCCTACAATGTTCTCCAAAAATTAGCACCAAATAAACAGGGGTGCTTCTGTATCAGTTTAACTGGGGTTACTCATTATTGTTGTATTTTATCCTAAAGTTTTTACCTAAATTCAGTACTCTGAGCAGGGGCAAGCGCTGACCAAAGGCCAAAAACGGGGAAATCAGCTGATGTTTGGAACTGAACAGTGAGTCCTACCTTGAGGTCAGTGGGTAATTAATCGGTAACAGTCATCACAACTGTGAAATTTAAAAAAACTGGAATTTCAGTTTCCAAAAAATGGAGAAAAGGAGGTTCAGGGGGGACCTTCTGGCTCTGCACAACTCCCTGACTGGAGGGGGCAGCCAGGGGGGTCGGGCTGTGCTCCCAGGGAACAGGGACAGGAGGAGAGGGAACGGCCCCAACCAGGGGAGGGTCAGGCTGGACACCAGGAGACGAGGGACAGCTCCATTCTTTGGAGCTCCCTGACCTTTCCCAGGCCAGCCTTGAGCACAGGCGTCTGTAGGAGCTCCCAGCCTGTGAGTTTTGCAGTGCCAGCAGTGAGCTGGCAGCGTCTGTCCCTCCTGGGATCGAGTCCCAGCGCTCGCTCCTCACAGCCGGGGCTGTTCCCCCTCCCACGGAGCCCTGCCGTACCCTCCCTCCCTGGATCAAAGGGAGGAGAGAACATTATCACTTCTAACACCACTAAAAATTGACTTTCCTTCTCCTTAACCTATTCATCCCCATCTCCTCCTCCTATTATTCCCAGGCAATTTTGTAAGATGACTATTATGCAAATGCTACAATAAAAATCTTATTTTCTGCTCCCTTTTCAGAGCCCTGCTCTGTTTACCTCCATTCTCTCTCTCTGATGGAGTTCTCCGACAAAAAGGAGAGAATAAATGTGTTCATTATTGACCCAAGTCTGGGGAAACTCAGCGTGGGGTCAACAACTGCAACAGGATTTACAAATCCCTCCCCACCCGACTCCCCCACTGCAGGGCCGGCAGGAATTCCAAGGCTCCGGAATTTCAGGCGTCCCTGTCTTCCTGGACGAGTTCTACCATTCCCACCGGGACTGCCAGCCGGGGTTTTCTCCCTGTCCTCCGCCACCCGAGCTCTCCTGAGCCTCGTCCAAATCAAACTCGTGCCAAACCCAGGCTCAGCCATTTCAAACCAGAGCCTTTGCCCCGGGCCGGTCCCCCATTTGAAGAGTATCTCTCCCCTAACCCTGCAAGGCAGCACAAATTGGTTTTCATCACCATTTTGAGAACCTTTCCATTGATCTCCAACACGCAGATCTGCCCAGAAGTAGCTGCTGCTCAGCGGTGCCTTCCCATGTTGCTCTGCCTGTGGGAAACGCAGAACTATCCGAGGAACAGCCCCACTCCGAGCCGGTTCCACCTGTACTCCAGCCAAATGATAATTACGGCTAATTGCTATAGCTTAGGATGCATTCATTAATGTAAATGAATGCATTAGCTGGTTTTAAACTGCAGTTTGTTTAAACTTACGCCCAGCCTGAGGAATATTTCACCGGAGCCGATCATTTCGAGGTGACTCTCACGGACTCAGGTCCGGCTCCTCCGCAGGTGGAGCGGGACCAGACCCTTCCCCACATTCCCCTGCAAGCAGAGGGGCTCTTTTCATTTTCCCTGCTGCTCCTCTCCCTTGCACGGGGTTCTCATCACAATGAAACACAAGGCACAGGTGCTGGAAGGGGCTGTGCTGTCCTGCCTGCAAACGGCACCGGCAGCAGCAAGTCGGGGGAAATTGGGGTGGGAAAAGGAGATCTGCAAACAGGAGACATGCAAAGGATCAGCAGCAATGGGAGGACAAAGGCTGGAAGGAATTGTTTGTCCTATAGGCACTGCATGATCACGCTCCCTTAAAAAAAGATTTTTGAATTGTCTGAACTCGTGGGTGCCCGGAGCCCCCTGTCTCAGGAAGAGGAAACTCAGCAGCAGATCCAGCCTGGGCTGAACTATTGGAAACACAGGTGATTTATGACTTCCAAAGTGCCCCAGCACGGAAATGGGCCCAGGCTGGGCAGGTGGCCCCTCACCAGTAAAAGCCCCATGGACAATCTGGACCTCTGGCCAGTGCCAGAGCAAAGCCACCGTTCCCAGGAGATAATCCCATTCCAGCTGCAGTGCTGCTCCCTTCATACACCCAAACCCAAACCCAGCACCCCCAGCAGCGTCAGGTCTGGTCAAAGGCTGGACTTGCTGATCCTGGAGGTCTTTCCCAACCTTAATGACTCCGGAATTCTGTTCTATGAAAATCCCAAGGCAAACAATCAGTAATGGCATCTTCATCTGGACACCTGGACTGGAAAAGGCGAGCCTGTGCCCTTGGGCAGAGGGATCAGGCAGATCCACAGCACAAAGGAATTGTCACTGCTGCGATTCCCGGACAAGGACAAGGTGCAGCACCTGCTCTGAGGGGTTTTACGGGGCACATGAGTGGTTCGGGAGGAGCTGCAGAGTGACCTACAGTGGGGGAGCTCAGGTCAGCTTTGTGTGAGTCCCACAAAGCCCTCTGGCAAAGCCAGGTCCTTGCCAGGGCTCTGAACTTTGCTTGTGCCCACAGAGATGAAAAATAGGAATGTGGGGTCAGAAATAATGGCTGAGGGCAGACGTGGAGTGCAGGACTCGCCCCTACACCAGGTGGGACCTGAAACACTCTGCAGAGCCAGTCCCGACCCTCCTGCTCCAGCAGGATCTGTGTTCCTGCTGAATCCCGGTTTGTAAGGGCAGCCTGGGCACTCAGCACCGGGCACTGGGCACCGGGCACTGGTCAGTGGGGCTGCCCCAGTCCCACTCACAGCCACAGCTGAGCGGCAGCTCATGGAGCACCTGCACATCCATCCAAACCGTGTTCCATGAGTTTTCCTGTCTCATCGGGATTCCTGGGCAGCATAATCTGGAGCAGTGCTTCTCCTTCAAAACGCCTTTCCCCCCTAAGGTTTGGGGTTTGTTTGGGTTTTTTGGTTTGTTTTTTTATTTTTTTCCTTTAAATTATTTTTGTTTCAACTTCAGAGCTGGTGGTTCCCACGTAAAGGATTTAAGGCCACTGATGAACTTGCTCTGTTCCCATTTGCAGTTCTCCATGTTCCTTTCCCTGCCTCAGGAGCAGCTCGGTGACTTCCCTGAGATCCACGAACAGGGATGTCGGGTATCTCCCAAGCAGAGGAGGGAGAGAAGGGGCTGGAATCCCGGTTCCCGTTCCCCAGACCGGTTGCTTTGGGTGTTTCCTCCATCCTGCTGGGCAGGACCGATGTCTCCCGCTCCAAACACGCGGCACTCCCGGAGCCTCGTGCGTTGGAACCTCTCCGGCATTCCCTGCCCTCGGGAGCAGGATCGTGCCCCGGGAGGGTCGGGGGAGGATGGGGCTGATGGTCCCCTCGGACGACGCCGAGCAGGGGCTCGGAGCGGAGCGTGGGGACGGCGAACCCCGGGGGTTTCAATTAGGAGAGGCTTTAGGATACGAAATTGCATATTCCCTTTCTGCGCCTTCCCGGCCCTGCAGCGCAGCCCATTATTGAGCTATTAATCACCTCCCTCAATTAATTGTTCTAAAATGACCCGGGCTGCAGTAGTTGTGTTGCAATTGAAAAGCTCACTTATTTTTGGAAAGGTAAAGTTACAGGCAGTGGTAATTTGAGGGCGCCGAGCCATTAAGCCACTGTTTGGAATCTCAATTACTCTGCAGAAGGATAATTACAAATAAAACAAACTTGTGATCCCACATCAGTGAGAACACTTCTCTCCTGCTTTATGGAATATACAAGCAGTTTTTCATCCACTGGATTTAATTTCCACATGAAAAATTGACCTTAACAGTATGAAGTATGGCTACAAGTAAAAACTGTGTTTTCATGGAAGAGAATAAATGCATTTCCTGAACGCTGGCTGTTAGAGCTAATTGATTTATTGGCTCTCTATATAGTGCACTATTGTCTTTGCACTCATGGGACAGGGAAGCTCTTGAGAACAGAACTAAATTCTGCCACAGCAGCCTGACAGCTGAAGAGGGTTGGCTTTTATTTTTTTAATGTAATGTGCAAGTGTCTTGGAGCTGGGAAAAATCTCGCTCGGATCGGCAGAACCCACCTGGACCCGTGGCCTCCTGGATAATTTTTTTTAATACCATAATATTATTGGGAAGCTGACAGCACTGGAAGCAGGTCGTTCTCTTTTAATCAGATTGTTTTCACTGTAAAACGTTTATGTTTAATACTACTAAAAGAAAAGAGGTAGGAAATTCCCTTTTTTATTTTCCTTTAAGGAAGGCAGTCAAAAATTCAGTGGGAAATAAAGGCCAGGCAAAAGTATTTCTCCCTGATAACGAAAACAATTTTAAAATTCATGAAATGGCCAAATATTTGTTATTATCCCTCGCTTTTAGGTTTTATGCAAATGAGTGCCCATAAGATGAAAGGCAGTGCGTGGTAGCAGGTGGGAGCAAACTCCCATAATCATACCAATAAAAAAGCCCTGAGGAAAAACAAACCAAAATGAAAAATCAATACAGGATGTTGTTCTCCAGATACACTATTAAAATATAGCATTGCAGGGCTGCTCTCTTGTCCTAAATAACGGATGAGCCTCTCACTGGGAGAAAAGCTGAGGGTCAGAATCTCCCATGGATAAAAATCCCACCGAGCCTGGAGGAATCCATGTGTGGACACGTAGGGGAGCACAGCCTGAAGGTGCTGGTGTGCTTTGCAGGGAAAGGTTCCTAAACACACAGGGACCAAAGCTGGGATTTCTCAGGAACAACTCCCTCCTCTCAGTAAAAAATCCTGTATCACTGGATTTTACACAAAGAAAACTCCCCAAAGTTTCCTGAGATCTCCCAACTGCTGCCAAAGTGAAAGCTCAGAACACAAATCTGGCAAGAAATGGGATTATATTCAATATTTCTGCAAGGATCCTCCTGTTCCAGTAACCAGCCACTTGGCTGGAAATCATATTTTCCTCTTCTTTATTTTTTTGTCTTAGTTTGGTTCTTATTGCTAGCTGGAAGTGCAAATGACAGTCTGTATAAATTCCATGGAATTTGTATAACCAGGAAAATCTTTCAGGAGCTGGAGGAACGCCCCTTTCCCAGGTGAGCTCAGGTTTCTCACAGAGCCAGGTGAGAAGCAGACTCCTCTCAGCTATTGCAGGGCAGACTGAAAGCCACCACCAACCCCTTATTCTGACAAAAACCACATTTAACCCCCGTCCCTGTGAGCAAATCGCTACAAAACCCAAAAATGCCTCAATTCCCAGCCTGTCCTCAGTGCCACCCTCTGCTTTCCGGCTGCTGGCTCCAAACTGGCTTCCTCCAGCTGTGAGGGCAGAGCCACCACCCCCAAGGCAGGGGAAAGGGAGGGGGTTCAGAGAAGAAAAAGAGTCTGGAGAAATCCTGTTTTATAGGCAAGAGGAGACTTTAACAAAAGGGATGGAAAATGATAACTGTAATCACAACAGCAAATACAGGGGCTCATTCAGGAAAGAAATTGGGCATTTAAAAATAGGAGGAGAGAAAGGAGAAGGGAGATTTTCAGTTGAAAATACTTTAACATGATATTCTTTTAGAATGTGAACAACTTTAAATAACTTTGTCCTGACACAGGCAGAGCATTGTGAGAGCCATTTGGCAAACCCCTGCATTTTCAGCTCTCACAGAGCTTTCCATACACAGTTCCATGTTTAACATGGAATAACCCAGATCTGCGTGGTTTGGTCTCGAGGGCTGTATTTTCTTGTGCTGCCCCATTACATTTCCTCAGAGGATACTGCCCATTCTTGGGAATTTCTTCTGTCCACACCCAGAGTGTCCAGCAAGCACCTCCCTGCAGGGTCACCTCAGAGTGCCCTGGAATGATTAAAGCAGCTGCATTTCCAGGCCATCCACTCTGCCAGCACCACCGATCCCATAACGAGACCAGATCCTCCTCCTCATGCTCCTTTGCTGGGATCACAGAAACCCAGAATGGTTTGGGTTGGAAAGGACCTTAAAACCTCATCCAGTTCCACCCCTGACATGGGCAGGGACACCTTCCACTATCCCAGGGTGCTCCAAGCCCCGTCCAGCCTGGCCTTGGACACTTCCAGGGATCCAGGGGCAGCCACAGCTTCTCTGGGCAGCCTGTGCCAGGCACCCTGCTGAACCAAGGAGAAACAGCTCCTGATGGAGAACCCCCAAATCCCACAGGGCACTTCTGGCTCGGGACTGGGGCCAGTGAGGTGATTTCTAAGGCAGGCCTGGCCAGGCTGGTTTTTCCTGAGCTGTGCTGGTGGCTCTGGGAGCATCTCCCCGTCAGTCCCAGCCCTGGCACCCGGCCCTGGCGCCGCTCAGCTTGGTGACAAATTGCCAGGAGAGTGTGCAGGGAGAGGCAGAGAATTAGGGGATGAATAATTAAACTCGGAGGAAAAGGTGAGGGGATGGGGAGGGAATGGAAGGAAAAGGCTGAGGTTCCAGCGCCTGGGAGCCAACACCGTGCAGGGGACGGGCAGGCTCGGGGCCGTGCTGGGCAGGGCTGCCAGTGCGGAGGGAGGGGGGGCCCTGCTGCTGCGGCCAAAACCCGCCCCGGACATCCACGAAACCAAAGTTCAAGGAAATAGGGAAATGTCAAAAATAGAGGAGCCGTGCCAGCCTCCTGCCCCGCTTCCCGAGAGCAGCCGCAGCCCCTCCACCCTCGCTCAGAGCCACCAACCCCCTCTGCAACCGCATCTCTGCTGCACAAAGGGGCCTCTTCCCTGTCCAGCCCCGCTGCCTGCTCCAGGACAGCAGGCTGGGAGCAGCAGCTGGAATGTTGGTGCCAGCCCCGGCTGCAGCACACAGCACAGCGGCACACAGGGTTTCCTCCACCAGCCACCACTCCTTTCAACCGCTAATTCTTTAAACCATCAACATTTAATCAAACCCAAGTTCTAAAATCCTGACTCTTATCACAGCCAGTACTTATAATCCTTTTTTCCAGACTAGATGTTCCCAAATCGTGTTACATCTTTCATCTTTCTTGTGATTAATTTCAAGGTCTTTACTGAGTCAAATGAGATATTTTTTAAATCTCTCTGTTTTAGTTTTCTCCAGCTTTTAGTGAATTCTGGCGGTTCAGAGCAGCCATCAAAATTACACGAGCGTTTTGTGCTCAGTCACTCCAGCGACTCCCGGGTTTAGGAGAATCCCATAAAGGCAACTATCTTATTACTTTAATGCACGCAATAATTTAAGTGATAACAACTGCAAAAGTCAGGCTGTTTTGTTTTATGGATTATCAACAGCCTTATGACCTTGAAAATAGTCGAGTTGACTCACTAATTTTTACAATTTAGCAAAATAGCACACACGGCGTAATTTTATCAACTTTGATGTGGCGAAAGTGCAGAGCTCTCCCAACAGATAAATCTCCTTCCCAGACCCTCTCCATCGCTCTGGAGAGGCTCAGTCTGGGAAGCTGAAGAGAAGGGGGATCCTTTGAGGAGGAAGGGAAGGGGAATTATTTGAGGAAGAAGGGAAGGGGAATTATTTGAGGAGGAAGGGAAGGGGACTTATCTGAGGAGGAATGGAAGGGGAGTTATTTGAGGAGGAAGGCAAGGGGAGTTATTTGAGCTGCGAATACACCACGTTGAAAACTTCCCAGCATTTGTTTTGCTGCAATGCAGAACGAAGTCCTTTAAGACACAAATGCCAGGGAGCAGCTCCGACCCTCACTTCATTCCTGCCTAAAAAAGGTGGGAGCAGCGCAAAGGTAAAGAGGAGGCACAGCCAACCTCTGGTGACCAGAGGTGCACTCGAGCTGTTATTTTGTATTCCATACTCTTCAAAGAGCAATATAAACAGAATTATTTATGCCCGGCAAAATGTTGCTTAATTACTTATGCACCACTGTTTGCTTGTATTTTAAGCTCTCTCTACCACCCACAGGCAGACGTTAAACAGCTGCTAAAAGCGAGCTTTAGTCTTGCCTGTTTGAAATTAGCATACTTGAGCTTTGAAAAAACTTTGTTGCCAATTTACATATGCATAGAGACTGATATTTAGACTCACCATATGATATGTCCCTCAAGAGCTTTTCTTATTGCCTCCATCCTCAGGTCTCAACCTAGAGACTGTAAATCTAGCAGGTGATTAATTCTATACCCTTGAGAAACTAGCAATTAGCACTTGCAACCAGTAAAAAATTGTCATTTCAAACCCCTGTTTACTATGCCCATGTATTTTCTATGAACTCACAGTTAACTCTAAATAGAAATAGATGGCAATGGATTTGCAGTGGCTCCTGTCTCTTTCTATAAAAATATAATACAGCTGCCAGCTAATCAACCTATTAAACACACCGAAAAAAAGATTAAATAATTGGCATTCCTTTTTTTTAATATATATATATAAAATGGGAAGATGGAGCACGCATGAAAACATTCTACAAGATGTTTTATGTCCCCAGACCTTAATCAGCTCATTTCAACATGATGACTTTGTAGGGTTTACCTGTTTTGTGTCAATTCTTATCTCTGATAGCCGAAATTACCGCACTTCCAGATGTTCTTATGCATTATTGAGGTCTTCTGCAGTAGATGCTGGAAAAGGTAAGATAAGGTTTTATTTCTTTGTAGTAGTCACAACACCCAGATCAAAGGCAGGAAAGTGCAGTGCTTAGTATTGAAAACTATGATGAACTTCACATTTATTTTCAAGTCGAAAATCTGTCATAAACCTGCTCATCAATCTTCAGTCACTGTTTCAAGTGTAATCCACTGGCCCAAGGCACAGCAGTTTAAAGACCCGGGGGTGCTTTTCCTAAAAGCTCCGTTTTAGCGCTCCTCCGGCGTGCGCTGAGCGGGGCGTGCGTGCAGGGGCACCCCAAATCCGCCTGGGGGGAGAGCAGGGATGGGTTTGGGAGAGGGGGGTGAAGGCTGGTGACTGCAGTGGGGCACCTCGTGCCACCCCGAGGGGCTCGGAAGAAAATAAACCGTGAAAAACCGGCTGCTTTGAGCAGGAATTGGTCACTCGGCACCCGGCAGTGCCTTGGAAATACGGGCCCCTCGGACAGAGCATTTCCACAGAACCAGTTTTAGTAAATCGGAATTCGTAGGTTGACACCTAGATTTAAATCTAATAATAATGGATTTAAATCTGCTGCAATTAGCAGATTTACTAGATTTACTAGAATGAGTAGGTTTACACCTGGATTCCACCCTTCGTGCAGGGGGAAAGCGCTGCTGCCCCACCCCAGTTTTGGGGGGAATTATGAGCATTTTTGAAGCCTATCAAGGCAAGCTGGGTGGAAAATGCCAGAAGCCACATTTTCCCAAGCATCTCTGTGAAGCAGCGAGGGTTTAATGGTAAATATAAAAGCAGTCGGTAATGCAAGGATATTTTTTCCTGCGTTGCACAGTCATTAAGGGGTCTGCTGCAAAAGCCTGCTTGACTTTCTTCCCACTAATTACATCATCAGATCATCACACTGCTAAAATCAGGCGCAGAGAACTCGCACACAACTAAATCCCTGCTTCTAATTACTATTTTAGTCTCTTTTTCCTCGTGACATGTTGGTGATAGATCATTATTTTTTCAGCAATTTGTTCGCATTTATATGCAATATAATTGGATCTGATTAATTATTATGATTAATGACTGCAGAATTTCCTTGCAAAGCTATTAATACTGGGAGTATCAAATGAAAGACATGGACAAATTAAAGCCAAAGGAGTCCTGTTGCTTGTACTTGCACTGCCTGGGCTCAAGTAACCCTTTGCTGCTCCAGCCCTGCAATAAATACGAGGGTTTATCTGGTATTTCCCTGCGGATCTGTGGGTTCTCCAGTGCTATGAGTACATAACTAATGGGTGAGAGACGCAGGTGTAATTCTTAGGTGGACTGCCGCACTTAAAATCATATATATTCGGATATATTTTAAATGAGCTCAGCAGCATTAAGACGGTTCCATCGATTTAAAGCCAGGAAACCGGCAAAAAGAAAAGGCTGGGAATTATTCCTATGTATATAAAGTGGATTTACCCATTTTTCGGGCGGCGGTGCAACAAAACACAACAACAAAAGCGGCTAATTTCCATTAAATGTCAGATTAGCCAATTTCTGAGGGCTGTGTTTACGTAGCGTGTGCTGTGTTTTAAGCCGCAGCCCGGCTCAGCGCCGGGATATTACATGTAAAAAAGCAAACAATGAGGGAGTAGCTTAGGGGATCGACTTCCCTGCTGCCTCGGGGACCTGCCTTTAAATCTGCCTCTGAGCAAACGCAGGAAAAAATCATTTCCCTCTAATGGCAGCGGCACACACGAGGATCAGATAGCGGGAGTTCCACGCGGGGGGCGGGAAGCTCGGGCGGGGAAGGGGGCGCGGAGCGGGGTGATCCTGCCGGATTAGGGGAGAGCTCCAAACCAGCGGGCTCCGAGTGCGATTTTAATCTGCAGTAAGGGCCAGCGGCGCTCATCGCACCCCCCGCGCAACGAGGGCACGGAGATTTCCAGCGCGGAGCTACTGAGGATCTGTGGAAGCGTTGCTGCCGGCCCGGCATCAGAAATAGGGGGGAAATGCCGGGCTGCGGCGGGAATGGGAAACATGTGGGGCAGGGGGGGTCAAAGCTCTCCACGTTCTGCGCAAACAGAAAAGATTCGCCCACCTCTCAGCACCGGGAATCTCCCCCGGATTAAAATAAGGGGAAAAGACGGGGCGTGTTGCAAAAGGAGAAAGTGTGGGCCACAGAATATTTTGAAATAAAGATGGATTTGGTGTAAAGCAGATTAAAAGGATGACTCCTTAACAAATATTAAAAATAAATAAATAAATAAATAAATACAAAATCAAAAGCCCAAACCAAAGAAACCCAGCCAAGATATACAGAATATCTGTGCCCAAGTGCACAGAAACACCCATTTTTCAAAGAGAAAATCAGCCAAATTCGCAACTGCAATCTGACAAGAAATTCCAAATTATTCCTGTCTAAGCTAAAAGTCACATTGCCCAGTTCCCTGTGAGGAACTTTGTAGTTTGACCCTGATTTCTGAATTCTGTGGCTGATCCTGGGTAGGCTCCTTCAGCTGGGTTTTTAGGGCCATCCAGTACAAACACAGAACTGGAACGGGGCTGTTCTGACACGGATCTGCAACAATTCCTGCAGCAAACGAGGAACAGGGATCCAACACGAACATTCCTCATGTTCAGCTGTGCCCTGGCTCGTGTTTGCCACAACACAGGGCAGGACATTCCCGTGTCGCAGGTGGAAAGAAAAATCAAAAAAAAAATTGGAGTGGAATGTTTTATAGCATTGCCAAAGGAAATATCTTTGGAATTTCTTTAGGAAAACTGCAACCTCTGCAAGAAGTGTGAGCAGGAGGGCAAGGGGGGATCCTGCCCCTCTGCCCTCTGAGGTGAGACCCCATGTGGAGAGCTGCTCCAGCCCTGGGGTATCCAACAGCAGGAGGACGTGGAGCTGCTGGAGAGAGTCCAGAGGAGGCTAAGGAGCTGCTCCCAGGGCTGGAGCCCCTCTGCTCTGGAGCCAGGCTGGGAGAGCTGGGAATATCCAGCCTGGAGAAGAGAAGGATCTAGGGAGGCCCCTGCCAGTGCCTAAAGGGGCTCCAGGAGAGCTGGAGAGGGACTTGGGACAAGGGATGGAGGGACAGGACACAGGGAATGGCTTCCCACTGCCAGAGGGCAGGGGCAGATGGGATGTTGGGAAGGAATTCCTGGCAGTGAGGGTAGGGAGGCCCTGGCACAGGCTGCCCAGAGAAGCTGTGGGTGCCCCTGGATCCCTGGAAGTGTCCAAGGCCAGGTTGGATGGGGCTTGGAGCAGCCTGGGATAGTGGGAGGTGTCCCTGCCCATGGCAGGGTGGCACTGGATGAGGTTTAAGGTCCCTTCCCCCCCAAGCCCATCCCATTCTGTGACATAAATGACAAGCTGACCTTGGCACAATCCACTCCTGCTGACCAAACCCTGGATTTATCCCTCTTTACCTCACAACCAAAACCACTTCCTTGCATTGGAAATCTGTCAGGTTTTAACCCCATCCTGTCCCCAGGAAGCTGATGGACAGCCCCCCATTCCTGCCCTATCAGAGGTGCCTCAGGACCTCGTTTGCAAAGCCTTTCCCCCCTGTCCCTGCCCCAGCAGTGCCAGCCCCGCGTGTGAGCAGGGATTATCCGGAGGAGCTCACCCCTCCGATCTGGGATGAAAAACAACGGCCCGGGAGCCTCGGAAACGCTCCCGGAGAAAATGAGGGCGAGATTATTTCCTTCTTCTGCTTCCATTTTTCTTGGGGGGTGCTTTAATCATTTTTTTCAATAAAGCCAGTTGAGATGAGTGAAATATCAGCTCAGGAGCCACCGAGGAAACAACATTTGGAGCACAGTAATAGAACAGGCAAATGTGAGCGTCACGAGCCTTTAGCATCTCTTGCTCTGTATTAGCCCAACACGGCATCATCAATCTCCCCTCAGAGCTCCTCTCCTGCCCCCCACCCCGCACACCCCGAGCAGCAATTACAGGCACACAATGCCTGCACTCCAGCTCCAGGAGCACAGAATAAAAATGATTTCCTACACGGGTTTGGGAAATGGAAGGCAGGTGTTTGTGGGGTTGTGTTGGGTTTTTTTTTTCCCTGAAACTTTCTGAAAGTTTTCTGCAATTTTTTTTTTTGTTTGTTTAATTTAAGATTTGGTATTCAATCTGGCATAAAATCCTAATGGCTAAATAATTTCTAATTGTGGCCTTCCAGTACCTGAAGGGGCTGACAAGAATGATGAAGAGAGACATTTTACAGGGCCTGGAGTGACAGGAAAAGGGGGAATGGCTTCATATTGAAACAGAGTAGGGAAGGAATTGTTCCCTGTGAGGGTGGGGAGGCCCTGGCACAGGGTGCCCAGAGAAGCTGTGGCTGCCCCTGGATCCCTGGAAGTGTCCAAGGCCAGGCTGGACGGTGCTTGGAGCAGCCTGGGATGGTGGCGGGGTGCCGGGGATGAGCAGCTCCGGGATTGGGGAACGGGGGCAGGATGGGGGCTCGGGGGGGCACTCACAATCCATCTGCAGCTCCTCGTGTGCCATTCACAGCGAGGGAGGCACTGCCTGCCCCAGGGGCTCTCATCCCACAGCTCCTGCAGAGCACGGGGAACGTGAGGATTCCAGGATTTGGGAGTGTTGCAATGGCAGGGGAGCTCGTGTTGTGTCCACAACCAAGGTGTTGGGGCAGGTTTAAACTGCTGCACGAGGCACAGCACCGTCTTTGTGCTCTCCTCTACCAGGAGAGCCGAGCAGGAAATCAATAATTTTATCCATGGAATATACATAAGTCTCCTGAAGTCGTGCTCCATTTTAAGCAACGTGTGGAGGGGCATTAGGCAATTAGAGCTGGCTGAGGAACTGAGCATATTTATACATTTCAACGCCTGTCTTTTCATCTTGAGCTCGGATGAAGCAGTAAGACCTAAAAATCAAACACTGGATGAGTTTAGATGATCGGGTATTTAATTTAAGATCTTCATCTTAGCATTAGAAACCCTTCCAAATGAAGTGTCTGTGTTTTAAAAATTGGCCATACCCAGTAGCTGCTGAGTCTGATGTGTAATCTCTTCTTGGCTCTGCAAAGAAACCACTTATTGAAATTCAAGTGCATGCTCGAGGCCTGTTAATGGCTATTTTTGCCTCATTAATACAACAAACATCGCTGATATGGAAGGTGGCTGCTCTCCTGCACTGACACAACCGCGAGGGGACAGAAATAACTGTTCGTGCTCTCTCCAGCTCTTTATCCAGCGTCGGTGACAGGGAGGTGAAGAGCAAGCAGAGATAGCAGGGTGGATTTATCAACCTGTGCCGTATCAGTGAGACCATTGATGGCCCAGTCTGTCCTCCTGTGGTGCCCACATTTCCAAACAAGAGGTTGAAAAACTAAAGCAGGTCCTGGGAAGCACCAGGGGAGCGAGTGGGGTGGACAGAACAGCACAGAGGGAAAGACACAAAGTTCAACCTGCTGGGTTTATTCAAAAGAAGGGAAAGAATTGACTTGGTCATGATTTAAAACCCCAGAAGGGTTTGGGGTGGAAGGCCCCCTAAAGCCCATCCAGTGCCACCCCCTGCCACGGGCAGGGACACCTTCCACTGTCCCAGGGTGCTCCCAGCCCCGTCCAGCCTGGCCTGGGACACTCCCAGGGCTCTCACACTTCCCATGGGGGAGCAGAAGCTTTGCTTGCAGAGCTCTGCTGCAACCCGGGGGGGGAGCCCAAAATGAGGCAGATTTGGCTGAGTGTCACGTTTCTGTTTGAGTGGGTTTTTTATCATGATGCCATTACAAACTCAAGAGATCCTCACCAGCTGCACCACACCCCAGAAACGCCGGCTGTGCTTTCTCTGCAACAAATAAACTCACATCCATACAGGGCACCCCTTTGTGGGTTTTAGAGCACCAAGACAATGACTGCACCAAGAGTCCTGAAGTCAGGAATGTAATAATAACCCACATTCCATATGAAAACACTTCTTTCCCTCTAAATTCCTTATAAACTCACTTTATTTTCCCCTCCACGTTGACATTAACCTGCTCTTGTTTCAAAGGTGACCCGCTTCCCCAGAAGTTTCAGCAGAACCCCCATTTGTAAAACGGTCAGGAACGCAGTAATTCCACAGGTTTGGGATGCCAGCACCCTGGACTGCCAGCAGGACTCCCAGCTCCCGACCTCCGTGGTGCTTACACGGATCTTTACAAAGACAAACAAATTGGAAGCAGCTCCGAGGGTTACCGAGGGAAGTTCAGTGCCTTGCTTTCAAATTTCCCTGTAAATAAACCTGCATGTGAGGGAGAGGAGCTGGGAGGCCCTGGGTGTATCCCCTGAGCACGGTTCAGAGCCCCCAGCATCCTGCTCTGCTTTTATAAATTAGAAATCTTGTCATCTTATCATAGAGACCAGGAAAATTGTGGCAAACTTTATCTGCTAAGTGAACCTTAATAACCTCGACTTTAACTTCAAGAAAATTACACTTGGAAACATTTCATAGTCTTGCAGGTTGCAGGAGACATAAAATCCTTTCTTTTCTCCCACCTCTCCAGGAGTTATTAACCCTCCCCACAGAGCCTCGGAGACCTCCAGCAAATTGTCCCTTCCCACAAATCACAGGGAACAGCCGCACCGAGGGCTCCGCCGGCTCTGGCAGCACATTTGCAGTAGAAGCTACACCCAGAGTCAGATTAAAACCTCCCCAGTTCCTTGAGAGAAGGCAGAGGAAAGGAAAATCAAGGGCTTTGAACGGAAGTGTTGTGCTGCTGCGGCGGCTCCTCGTGGAGCGGCCCCGCGTGGGCTCCCACGGGCGGACGGGGCTGTGTGATTCCAGCCCTGCCCGGAACACCCCATCCCTGGGAGCAGAGCCTCGGCCAGGCCCCGTGCCAGCGCCAGGGCTGCCCTCTGGATGCGCTTCCTGGCGCGGATTTGCCGTGGATGCTGCAGCTGGGCCGGGCGCGGCACCGAGCGCCGAGGCCAGCGGGGATTTGCCGCTGGCTTTTACCGCGATCCTGGGAATACGGCGTGAGAAGGGAGCTTCCAGAGAGGCAGGAACACGGCAAAACACAATGTCGGGGCTTGCTTTTGTTAGAGAAGCTTCAAGCACCCCACAATGATTTGGAAAGTAAAGAATAAAATGGAATCGTGGAACCAGCAGGATTGGAAAAGACCTCCAAGAGCACCGAGTCCAACCTGTGACCAAACACCACCATGGCCCCCAAACCACACAGCAAAGGCATCTGGTTCATTCACCTGAAAATAAATTATTCATGTCAAAATGTGTGATTCAAAGAAAAGCGTGCAAAGATTTCATGATTATCATCATCATCATCATCATTCTTCTTCTTCTTCTTCTTCTTCATTATTATTATTATTATTATTATTATTATTATTATTATTATTATTATTATTATTATTACTATTATTATTTAAGAAATTCATGGATGTGATCCCAAGGCGGGTTTTACATCTGACTTGGCAATGCTGCAGCTCTGTACCTGTGCCAACATGGGCCCCCCCAAAAAAACCCCACAAGGGAATGGCCTTGAAAGTAAAACACCAGGAGACAGGACAAAACCTGTGATTGTGCCATGGAGTCTGGAGCATCAGGCTGAAAACCCCTCATGAGCCCATGACCAGAGCCTGGCAATTTTACCACCCAGGAAGGAAGTGCCTGGACATTCCAGTCAGTCAGAGCTGTCCATGCTCAGCCTGAGGGACAGGGATCTCTTTTTTCCCAAGTTTTCCCAGACCTCAGGCACACACACTTTGGAGCCTGTTTCCTTTCAGCAGTTCCATTCCCTATCTGCTCCATGCTCTGCTATTGAGGAATCCCAGACTTTCCAATCTTTTCAATTACCATTAATAACACTGAGTTTGACTTGGAGCACCAAGCACAGGTCACAGTTCGTACAGGAGCACCCAAACACCTTCGGCAAAGCCAAGGGGCCTTTGTTCATGTTTGAGTTCAGAATAGGCTTTCTCCCAGTCCAGGCAAAATTAGGATTTCCACAGACATCCTGGTCCAGAACTGCCTCATTTGGTGACCTCACATAACACAGAGACTTTGGTGGTGTGAACAGACTATTAAACAGTTGTCAAAAATAGGACTGTACTTGGACAAGCTCTCCCAAGCAGGTGGAAAAACCCTCCTGCAAGGAGCCATTCCCACCCCAAAACCTAAACAACATTTCTGAAACACTCAATAGGGGATCTTCAGGAAAACCCTCTCACAATGTTTGTTCAAAAATCAAATTCAAAACTGTCTGGTAAAATACTGTGTGTTTAAAACTGGGGAGAAGACCACAAATTCATTGAAGTTTGCACTTCAGGCTGAGACACCTTCATGTGTTTGCCACCACATCAGTTAAAAGTGTAAAAAATGCCCACTCTCACAGAGTCCCAGAATGGTTTGGGCTGGAAGGGACCTTAAAGCCCATCCAGTCCCACCCCCTGCCATGGGCAGGGACACCTTCAACTGTCCCAGGGAAGCTGGGATGGGCTCCAAGTCCCATCCAGCCTGGCCTTGGACACTTCCAGGGATTCAGGGGCAGCCACGGCTTCTCTGGGCAACCTGTTCCATGTCTCCCCACTGGAGGAGTTTCAGCCAAGCCCTGCTCACACAAATGAGTGGGAATTGCCCCAGGCTGGACCCTGAGCACCCCCAGCAGTGTCAGGGACAGCCAGGTCACCTCTGGCTGCTGTCCCCACCCACAGCCCCCGTGCCAGAGCGGGAGGGGGCGGGATTGGTGCCCTGTCCCATGGGCAGCCCTGCTCCGGCAGTGCTCCTGCTGAACAGATGGTGAAACGCATCCCACACCACACAGCCTGGGCCTTAATCCTTCCCACGGGATCCTAAAATCACACTGAACACGGCACTTCCTCCGTGACCCTCCTTCCGGAACGTTCCACCCCGCAGCATCCCTGTGCCAGAGCGTCCAGAGCGTCACCTGGGGGTGACAGATCCCTGCCAGCCCACACGACCAACGAGGGGCACTAATACAAGAGCTGAGAACGCTCCAAATTTGTGCCAACTTCGGGGAAAGAAACGAAACAATCCATGTGGCAACACCAGACTGTTAGCAAGAAACACAATAAAGGACTTAATTCTGTTTAGACAGGGAGAATTTCTGAGTTCACAGACACGTTGGTAAAGCAACGGAGTGGTCACCGCGGGGAACTCATATCTTGCTGCAAGGAGAAAAGGAAGGACAGCTTCCAGAAGTTCCTTTTGCAGGGAAATGTTCCCTGCCAGCCATCCCCATTCCCCGTGCCAGGCACCGGGGCTGTGTGGGCTCTCGGGGTGCTGTGCCACGGATCTTCTGCTTTGAAGGACCAAGGAAAGGCTTTCTTTTCTCCTCGGGAACAAACGACTCCAAACGCACAAAGGCCCTGGGGGTGCGTGGAAGCAGCTTCGATCCGCACGGAGCTGCTGGAGGGGCTGTGCCTGAGAGGGGAGTTATTAAAAGAGGGATCAAACCAGGTTGCAATTACGCCCGCTAATCCTCAGGAAACAGGGAGGCATTTCTCCCCCACCGCCGTTATTTGCACGGGGTGGAAATAACAACCACCCAGGGCAAATTAAAACTTTGCCTTCAGATGCTGCCTCCATTGTTATGCAGATTTCACCGGGGCCAGCCAAAAAAAAGCCCCTTAACACCGGTCCCCTTTCCAAGCAGCCCGACCAGAGCGTGACATCACCGCTCAATTAATTACGGGTTTCCATTTATTCTGCGTGCGTGGCTCCGTCCCGCGGCTCCGGCCGCTGGAAGCGCGGGATCCCGGGATGGAAAGGGTGAGCAACACATCAAGGGCCCTCGGAACTCCTGGAGTAGGCTACCTGGGCGCGGGAGGGGAGGCCTGGGGCGGCCGAGGCGGGGCACGGGCTGCTGGGGAGGCTGTTTCAGACACGAGCAGCGCGCCTGGAAATGTCACGCTGGGCTTTAGTCCCCTACGGTGGCAGGTCCTTAAAGCCCAGAATTTATGGCCCTGGGACTCGCCAAACGCGAGACCGGAAAGGGGAAAAAATCTGTCGGCTTTTATTTATTCCCTGTATAAATATAGGCAATTTAGTCCTTCCCCCAAATAGGGGCAGATTAGATGAGTTAGACAGCAGTCAATTCATTTTGCATAGGAATGGCTCATTAAAGGAGAGAGCCCCCCATTTGCGAGAGGCGCCGATTGGGCCGCGCGCGGAATGGATTTACGGTGTCGCTCCGAGCCGGCGGGACTAATGAGGGAGGAGAGGCTGCTGGGGGGGCACCGCTCCTCCAGACTCATCCCCTCAGCCGGCACAGCCCCGAGATGGAGGTGTCCCTCATTATGGATGTGTCTCAGGAGCTTTCTTTAATATTTTAATAAATAACAACATCAGCCCAACAAGAAATTAATGAATAGTATCATTAATAATGAGCCGGAGCCTTGTAGTGATAGGACAGATATTAAATTGAACCACAGTGGTGCTATCTCCAGAGACTTGGGAATTTTCCAGCGGCAAACAAGGCCACTGAATGAAGCAGCCATCGCTCTGTGCCAACAGCTTTTACAACAGGTTGGGAGTAATAAAAGAGGATTTTCTGCACGATAAAGTTAAGCCTTAGAAAATCTGCTGGTGTAGATCGGTGTGAAAAGTACTGCCAAACGTGATCCTTAATTAAACTTTAATTAAGATAAAGCTCTTTCCCTTAAAAAGGGGGGCGGGGAGGGGGAAGCAGCAGCAAAAAGAGTGTCAGCTCTTTTCCTACCAGTTTCTGATCTAAAATAATTCTATATTAAACCGCAGAAAACTGTGTTCAAATAAGTTAAATCCACGAAACCCAGGAAATTCAGAGTGGGGGATGAAACACCATCCATGGCTCACCCACGTGCCTATTTATATATATTTATATGTCATTTGGAGCCTGTGATATAGGAGATCAGTCACAACTGGGAACAGTGCTGGGAACGTTCCCATCTCCATGCTGCCATGGGCCGTGGTTGGACACACAGCATCCTCCCCATCCCTTCTCCTAAAGGTTTAGGATTTTGTGTTTTATAGGAAAGGCAGAGGAACATATGTCATGTGCGCGAGAAACAGGTTTATGGAACAGAACATTTTCACTTCCACACCCAGGACCAAACCCTCAGCACATTCAGTGTGGTCAACGAGAGCATCTCCAGGAACCTGGAACAGTTTAGGTACCATCACACCAATTTCCAGGCAGTTTCCCAACACAAGGACCCCCAGTGCTCCCAAAAAACTGCTCCAGGAGTTCATAGCCTGTTTTTCACTAGAAGCAATGGAAAATTGCTTGCACCCCAGATTACTGTGCAAGGGCTGCTTCATACCCAAAAAGCCCCAGCAGCGAGTTTTGGTCCCATAAATAGTCCATGTACAGTCCCCATTTCTCTTTGGGATCTTAAACCCTCATCAGCCACAGCAGAGCCGGGGTTTTACAGCAGCAGTCCCTGGGAAAACTGTGGCTGTTCACCAGTAATGGGATCAGAGGAGGCTTGAGGGGCAGGGAGAGCCCAGCATCGGTTGTAACACTGCAGGAGAGGCTGGGAGTCAATAAATAATGTCGGGAAGAACTGTTCCCAGGCTTTCAGCTAGTGCAGGGACAGACAGCAGGGACTTTAGAGCCCAAAACTACTTTAAATAGAGAAATATAAGACAAACATAGGAATTTTTTTCCCTCAACGTTCCTACAAAGAACTGCTTCCTGCTTTTTACTGAATTTGTCAAGAATCCCTTTTCATTCCCCAGAAATCTTAGCGAGAGGACGTGATCCATTGTAATTAAATCCCAGGAGAGCAGGATGGTGCTTCAGTGTTGGGATTCCTGGCTTTGCCCTAAGCCCCAGGAGCAGGGACAAAGGCTGGGAGCCCTTCCCTGGCACAAAGACCCACGGCCAGTCCCAGCTTCTCCAAGCACAAACCAACCCCATCCTGGCTCCCTCTGGACAGGGATCAGGCTCCATCCCCATTTCTGGCCCTGCACAAGCCTGTGGTCGATCAATTAAACACCTCTCAGCTTCCTGCAGAGCCTGCGAGATATTTTTGATGTTTTAAGAGTATCAATTGCAGTTTCACTGGAAGCCAGTGACAATCAGCTCTTGGCTTTTGAAGTGCCAGGCTAAATTCTCACAGCATTTTGTTATACTTTGAAAAAATAAAAATTAATCAAGGCAAGGTAATTACAGGTTCCAATTAAATGATGATTGCAATGCCCAACAACATTGGGAGGGATTGGAAATCGTTCTGATGGGGAGAGAAGGGGTGGTGGGGAGGAAGTCCCCATTTCATCCCTCCAGAGCAGAACAACCATTTCCTGGAATACCAAAAAAGCATCAGTTTTATAGGCACCAATTTTTTATTGTTTATTTGTTTTGTCTATAAAGGTGTGGCTGCCCCACTCCTGGAAGTGTCCAAGGCCAGGCTGGACAGGGCTTGGAGCACCCTGGGATAGTGGAAGGTGTCCCTGACCATGGCAGGGGCTGGAATGGGATGGGCTTTAAGGTCCCTTCCAACTCAAACCATTCTGGGATTCTGGGATTCTCTTTAACTCCTGGCATCCTGCACAAATTCATTTACATCTTCCCTCCCCACTGGACATGATTTAACATTAATTTCTTCAGTAACATCACAGTGCAATGCATCCTGGGAAATTCCCATTCCAGGTGTTGTGGAAATCCCAGGAATCACCACCAACAGCATGGTTTAAACTCCAGTATGAGCTGCCTGTGCCAACCAAGACACAGAGAGGAGAACAGAAGTTCACACTGGACAGAAATACCTGAGTTTTTGGGGACTGACCAGTCCAGCTCTGACAAAACCAAGGCTCCTCCCTGCTGGCCTATTTCCTTCATCCTTACTTTTGAAATCGATATGAAATTTTACTCCTGAATGTCTCGAAGTGCTGATTGCAGCCAGACATCCATGCACACAAATTCCTGCTGCTTTGCCTTAAACCCAGCTGAGCTCAGTAAAATCAGAGTGCTCATACAGAGCATTTCGACAGTAAAACAAATATTGTGTGCAAAGTAAAAAGAATAGAGAAGAGCAATTCTTTTGTGTCTTCCTCCTCTTATTTTAATTTTTTTTTTTTAACATGGCTCCTCTTGAGAGTCTTTTTCATTTCTCTCCTTTCAGTGTCTCTAAGAAAAGTGTCTTTGAGGGTCTGTGCGTGCACAGGCCCTTCACCTCCACAGACTCCCTGCTTTGATAAAACTTTTCATTTAAGCTTCAGAAGGCAAGTCAAGCCTGGATGACACGGTGCTGATTCTTCTCTAATTCAAAATTTAAACAAGAGTGTTTGACTTAAATCAGGGGTTGAACACCCACACTGGAGTAAGGGAGATCTGATAAAGTCAAAGAGAAAAAATCAAGGTTTGGAACATCTCTTATTCTCTCAATTAAACAGGACTCTGTTATCTAGTGACTTCTAATAAATTTAGCGATAAATTAATAATTGGGGATCACTGGAACTGCCACCTGCTCTTCCCACCTGCCATGCAGGAGTGGAGGCTGCAAGGAGCTGCTCCTCCGCCCTGCACAGGCAGCAGCTTTGCCTTGGGAGGGCTTTTGGGGACAGGAAGAGGCGCAGTGTTCCAGGGATTTGGGGATAACAGGTTTTGGGGTTATGGAATATTGTCTCCTGTTTCAAAGCTCATCCCATCATCATCCTTCCCCACCAGGTTCTGAGGTTTGCACAGAGTTCACTGGAAGTTTTACCGGCTCCATCCCAACCCTGTCCATCTCCAGGTGCTGCCTTAGTCACAGCAGACCCCAGCGAGGCTCGGGAACGAGAACCTGCAGGAGCCCCAGGCAGCAGCCCTGACCCTCCCCAGGCACCAGGGTCACACAATCCCACTGCTCCCAAGCATTCTTCCCAATACATCCTCTCCAGATGCAGCCAGATGTGCGCCTCTGTGACCCCCCCACCATCCATGCCCCCGACCAGCGCCGCTGGGGCAGCGGCTGGGTTTCACTCAGCACACGAAAGGCAGGGCAAGAGGAACGGCTCCCTCGGACCAGGACCGGCCCCGTGTCCCCTTTTCCGCGGGATGCCATTTCCCTGGGACATGGCGGTCCGTTCTGAGCCTGCGGGAGCGGGGACCGCGGGGTTCCGCCCGCAGCGGCCACGTCTGGTAGCCGCCTCTCACCCCCCGAAAGCACAGGCAATTCTCCCATAATAAAAACTGGATTAGCATGTATCAGGGAGAGGTTCCACCAGCTGTCACTTTGAAATCAGGCTACTCTATCCGATGGCCGGGATGATAATGGATAAACCCATAAATGACAAGCAGTTTTCCTGTATTTATCTAATAAGTGGCTAATGCAGGCGAGCATCTCCTCTAATAAAGCAGCAGAACGGGGGGAACAGACAGGCTTGGGCTCTGCTTGAATTCAATCCAAACTGAGCAATAGTGGCACAGGAAAATACCGCACGAAAATGGCATTTTCTTCACCCGTTGCTGCTTTCTGAAATCACATTTTTTAGCGCACTGTGCCCCCAATTTAAATCAAAACCTATTAAAAATAATTCCTAAAGTTTTCCAGGACCCAGCTCGCTCTGATTCAACGCAGCCAGAGTCTCTTTCTGTTTATAGGCTAAACAGCAAAACGGGTGTCTATAAATTCCAGGGGCTGCAGGTGTGTTTAAAACAGGAGCTCTGGGCTACACGGACCAGCAGTGGTGGCAACAGCTTCAGAGAAGCAGGAGAACCCTTATTAATCTGCAGAATACTTATCAGCTGTTCCCTAACTTCTGTATTATCGGGGATGACACAGCATGGAAGTGTATCAGGGGAATTAGCAGTTTGCTGAAGGTAATGCACAAGAGTTGGGGCTAACTTGGCTAAATTCATAAAGCAGGAAAAAGATCGTCAACACAAGACTGATTGCTGGCTAATAATGAGAAGATAAGAGCTCAGCCACCCTCACAGTGAAGAATTCCTTCCCAATATCCCATCTATCCCTGCCCTCTGGCACTGGGAAGCCATTCCCTGTGTCCTGTCCCTCCGTGCCTTGTCCCAAGTCCCTCTCCAGCTCTCCTGGAGCCCCTTTGGGCACTGGAAGGGGCTCTGAGGTCTCTCTGGAGCCTCCTCTTCTCCAGGCTGATCACCTCCGACCCTCATCCTTCTTCTGTAGTGTCTGGAGAGGAGTTTGGAGAGGAGTTTGGAGAGGACTCGGAGAGAAGCAGCGCTTTTCACGCACAGAGGGCAATGAGAGGGGCAGAATCCATCCTGCCTTTCCCTCGCCGTCCCAAAGGAGGAGGCGTGAAGGGGCCAGGGCAGCTCCGGGCAGGGGCAGGGGCAGAGAACAATCCCCGCGCTCAGGCGGAGGGGCGGCCGGGGGCAGAGTGGACATTCCACCGGCCACACGCAACAGATTCTCGTGGGCTGAGTCCATCCCGGGTGGGTGAGCGGGACCCGGCGGGAGGGAGGCTCTGGATGCAGGGAGAGAGCTCCGGGAGGTGTGGGAGGGCAGGGAGCCGGAGAGGGAAGGCAGGATTAGCCGGTGAGTCATGAGGAATGCACCGCACCGCCCGGCTTTCGGCGCGGCTTGCCCGCTCTGGCTCTGGGAAATGCAGTTTCTCAGTTTTTCCCTTTGTTTGGCCGGGCACGTGGGAAGGAGCAGGGTGTGATGAAGTCAGTGCCAGTAAAAGGGGTTCTTTATTGCATTTTTTGTGTGTGTGTGATGTTGTTTTGGGGTGATTTGTTTTAAATCCCAGATGAGTCAGAGAGCAGGAATTGTTAGCAAGGAACCGCAGGCACCAAAACTCTTGGTATTCCCAAGACATCTCCCCTGCAAAGGCTGCAAGCCCCCCCCATCTCCACAGCTGATAAACATCACCTATTTTACAAATACTGATGCACACGAAGATTGAGAGGCTGCCCAAGCCTTCAGCAGTGCCAGGAGTAACAGTGTGTCACAAACATCAAGTGCTCCTCCACGCAAACGTGATAACATTTACTTCCTAAACAAATTAAATCTGATATTTTAAAAATACATACAGCCAATCCACAACTTTTCCTGCCCTCAATTTAACTTTCCCCTGCAAACACACTTGGAGAAAATAACACTTGGCGTGCGTTTAATAGCGCTGGAAACCACGAAGCAAATCCCCCTCCACGCGTTCCTCACTCAAAGACCCCCCACCCATTCTGTGTAAAATTTTTATCTTTGTGTTTCCTCAGAAAACTACAGAGAAGGAAGAAAAAGGTGGACCGAGGGAAATGGGAATTATGAAATAAAATAGTTACGGAACGGTAAAGCTAAAATCGACATTTTTAACAGATTTGGAGTCTGGCAACACACCTGAGAACACCTCCTGAACTGGCACAAGGCTTTGCAGTCGTTATTCCCTTGCATATTTAAGGCAGGATCACAACCAGCCCTTCCATACTTGGTCAAATATAGGGACCAACGTGTTCCTGCTGAAAATCGATGTTAGCTGAGCTGTTTTGTTGGTAAATGTCATATTCCCAGTGCTGCCCCAGCTGCACCAGTGATGCGGGATTCGCACGAGCAGGAGCAAACCCATGGGGAACAGGGGTCCTGGGAGGGGCTCACGAGCCCAGTTTTCCTTGGAACCTTTGGAAAGCAAACCCACAGCATTCCCCACCCGTGCCTGTGCTGTGGGGAAGGACTTGGGGCTCCTGCCCAGCTCGGGCTCCCAGACAGCGCCTGCCAGAGTTCCACATCACAGACCAAGGTCTCCGTGCAGAGATTGAGGTCTGAGCAAGGGAAAGAAGTGGAATGGACATAAATGTAACGTAAAATGGATTGACATCGGCTAAAGGGCAGACGGGAGAGGGAGGCACAGCCATAAATGAAAACTTTTCTTTAGGGGAGAAGGAACGGGGAAGATGTTATTGGATCGGCACTGGGAGTCTCACCGTGTGCCACGGGCACAGGGAAAGACGTGGAAAGTAAACACAAACTGATGGTAACTCCGTGGAGACCCACAGTGGGTAAATCACTGGTAGGCTCAGGGAAGGTCAGCTGGGTTTTGTTGTCTGCAAATGAACTAAATGGGAAATATTCATCCATAGGGTGTCACATAAAAAGTGACGGAGCTGCTCGGAGGAGACGATTTGTTCGACTGGTTTGAATTTTCACACAAAAACAGAGGTGGAGCCTACCTGGTCCAGCAGAACAGGGGCTTGGGAGCCTAGTCAGGTGTGTGAGCTTTGGGAAGCACCAGCCCCACCGAACTTCCAGGCTGGAGGAGGAGAGAGGGCAGGGCAGAGGTCCTGGGTGGGTCTGGAGGAGGAGAGAGGGCAGGGCAGAGGTCCCGGGCGGGTCTGCCCCACCAGCTCAGCCCCGGAGCTGTGCTGGCACAGCCTCCCCTGGCAGGCACCGACCCTGAGCCCCCCCCAGCCAGCCCCTGCACACAGGCACTGCCCCGGGCTGAGCCCCACTGCTTTGGGGTACTTATGGTCCCCGTTTGGGGAAGAGGGTTCTGTGGCTGGCTTAGGGCAAGAAGCTCCTGAGAGGGCAGGTAAGGTCAGACGAGGCCAATCTCGGTGACTGCCCCCTCAGCCAGGAGGGTGCAACCAGGGTGCAACCAGGCCCTGGCTCACCACACCACGGGGGGTTGGAAAAGCCCTCCAAGACCCTCGAGTCCCACAGTTCCCTCCGCACTTTCAGGGCCACCACTGCCCCACGTCCCTGAGCACAGCATCCACGGGAATGGGAAAACTTCTGCATGGGAGCAACACACCAGCCCGAGCTTGTCTGGAAGGGCTTCTTTCATTTTGCACCTTTTCTGGGATGTCATGGTGAAATTGTGACTAAACACGGGATTACAGAGTAATTTAACTCCAAGCAGTCCCTTCAACGTACTGTAGATCATCATAATGAACACATGAATCTCCCACTGCTCCGGAAAGAGCAGCAAAGATTTCAGCCCTGGAAGGGGAGTTTCTCACCTTTGTGAACAATTTCATTGCGCTCATGATATCAGAAATAAGCTTTGCAGATTCTGACTTTTAGGAAATTATTCCCTTGAAAGGCTGTTTATATTTTCTTGTTCTTTCCCAGCAATTAATGGATTGGCTTTGCAGGAAGGTCTGTGATTTTATGCAAGTTAAACTTGTAAAAACCGTAAGCTCTTACTAATAAAACCCCAAACAGACACATTACAGCACACACACGTACTTCTATAAACATGTAAAATACTGTGTCTGCATCTAAATAAATGTACACACTGAGAGGTGATCTGTCTTCTCTTTTAATTGTCTTTATTAGATAAATATATAATTAGATAATACAACTATTTTGCCAACACGCAGACAGGAGTGGTGATGATTATTCACTAATATCTGTCAATGCTGGAGGAGGAATATTTCCATCTAATTTGACAAGTGTTTGACAAAGCCTGAAAAAAGGGTTATTTCCTTAAAATATTTACAAATAAGAACCTTTTACTTGTATTAAGTGTTAGCAAATGTCCACTTGGTCTCAGCATTTAGGAGGATGCTACAAATGGATAAAGGTCCCAGATACCCCACAAACACCGGGGCTCACGGATCCCATTAAAGCTTGGCCAGCCCACCAGGCTGTTCCCATCATCAGGTCATGCATTCCCACAAAAGCTGGAGTAAAACCATCACTTTGCACTTCTGTGGAGTCTTTAACCTGCAGACCTCCAGGAGCTTTACAGATGCTGAATAACAGAGCCTTGAACCATTCCCTGACTGCAAAACCCCAGAGCAGCCCACGGGTCCCAGGAACACAGAGTAGGGGATGGAGAACTTCCAGATCCTTTCTGGGTTTGCTTTAAGGAAAAAAAAAGAGGATGGGGGAATTGGTACCTGACAGGACAACTCCCAGAATTCCTGCTGGGACAGAACTGAGTTTCCACGCCCCAGCATGGATGGAGTGACGCGGATACAGAGCAACCGCAGGAATTTGTGTGAACTCCTGCTCTCTCTCCCGGCTGGATTTGGAGCAGGGTAAGTTACCATAACCCTACGGCAGTCGAGAAATCTCTGGAACTGAGGGACTTCATGTTCTTTATTTCTGCTTAATCAGTAATCTCCAAATATCAGCATTCCAAAGGAGGAGCCACGTGAGAGGGACCGAGCTGGGCTGCCTGAACCTCCGCGGAGCGCAGCAGGAATTCTCAGGCTGGGCACAGAGAATCCCCCCACCCCTGCTCCGGCATCTGGTGCAGAGTGTCTGACAGACCCTCTGGGCCCTCGCCTTCCTCCCAAACCTTCCCTTTGATTTTTGTTTTAGCTGCTGGCACAGCTGAGAGCAGCCCTGCTTCCTCCCTCCTCCCTCAGGAGCCTCAGCGTGGAAACAAAAAGTGAGACTCCTCACCTCAGGAATTTTGAGAGAGACTCTCACCCATGTCAGCAGGCCCACACTGACACCCCCAAAAGCCCACGGCCATCCCCCTGCTTTCACACAGGAATGCTCTCCTGAGGATTTGCTTCATCTTTTGTGGGTGTTTGAAAGGACATGACTCCCATTAGAAGCACATTTTACACCTTGTCAGGAAGACAAAACAGCACTGGGTGTTTGGGACCAGCTCCACGTGGTTGTCCTGATGTGTTTTTACCAAAGACCCAGCACTGGGTGTTTGGGAACAGCTCCGTGGTGCTTGTCCTGATGTGTTTTTATCACAGACCCAAAGACTGGGTGTTTGGGAGCAGCTCCACGGTGCTTGTCCTGATGTGTTTTGTCAACACCAAAAGGAAGACCAAGGCCAACGTTGCTGCTGAGTGGGGCAGGGGACAAGGGACACAGAGAAGGCTGAGGCAGTTGATTCCCTCGTCACCCCAGTCCTGCAACACTCAGTAAGAACTGCAAAGAACTGCCAGGGTCCCCATCCCTGCAGGGATTTCAAAGCCCTGTGGATGTGGCACTTGGGGACATGGGGCAGTGGTGGCCAGGGCAGTGCTCATTCGGACTCAGGGTCCCAGAGGGCTTTTCCAACCCAAACCATTCCATGATTTTATGAGTTGCCTTCAGCAACCCAAAGTCCCTGATCCCCGTGGGAAAGATCAGCACAAGACTTATCCCGGGTGGAGGAGCCCAAAGTCATATCAGGTAGAAGAGAGGGAAATCTCCAGATTTTTCCGGCTCCTTGGAGTCCCGTTGGAGGATTTGGCCCATTTCTACCTGACCCCAATTTACCGGGGTTCGTGTCAGATGTCGCATTGGACGGGCTCCCCGGATGAGAAGTTCCTCAGTAACCAGAGCCGCCCCTCCCTTATCCCAGCCTCAGCTGCAGGAGGGTCTGTCCAGCCTGGCACTGATATTTCAAATCTAATAACCCAGACAGGATTCAAAGCAATCCAAACCACAGAGAGCACTATTCCCTTTCAGTATTATTTACAGGTTTATATTTCTGTATGGGCTTTCTCTCTGTCAGCCCCGTGTCCCTGGCACGTAAAAGGAGCCCGGCATCACCTGAGAGTGCTGCTCCAGGGCTGCCCCTGCAGGCTGGTGACACGGGTCAGGCAGGGCCAGCCCTGCCCTGGTGGGCTGACCAGGGGACAGCTGAAGTTGTCACCGCAGCCCAGAGCCTCCCAGGGCGTCTGGGAATGCATTTATCTCTCAACATGTCCATTTTAAACAATGAAGTTGTAGCATGGGGAACTACATCTGAAATAGTAGGTTTGCCTAATAAGAGGCATTTTTCTCTTGTAAAACCCTCTATTAAAGCCACTTTGCTTTGTTAACTTTCATGGCATGTATCCTCACTGCAGCCTTCAACACCTGAAAAATTAGTGGAAGAATTTGACTGATTATAGAGGCTGTTTTCCTTGTTCCACTGCTTCTTCTAAAAGGGATACTCAGCAGAACTTGCTTTTTTTTTTTTTTCATTTTGTGCTGTCTGCATGAGTAATTACCTCCCTGATTTCTGAGATGCAATTGAGTAGCTTCCACATTAGAAAAATCCCAAGATTGATAGAGCCATCTCTCCTAAAGGATTAGTTTGCTGCTGTAATTCCACTGAGTAGGTCATTCAAATAGCAAAATGCTACCAAGTCTAATGCCTCTTGTTTGTAAAAGCCAGGTATTGATACCTATTTCAGAGAAGCTGAAAAGGGCTGCTCTGCCTTGGCAGGGAAAAAGGATCTCCCCATTCCTGCTGTGGCTCCAGCAGGGGAGGGGCAGGAAAAGGAGGTTTGGATTCCCGGGATGGGTAAAATCCCCTAGAACAGGGGCTGCTGGTGCCGGGGAAAAGACCAAAGAAAAGGTGATGATTGTGCAGGGATGTTGCGAAATGGGCACAATTCTAGGAATCCATGAGGAAGTTTCTCCCAGGATTTAGCTGGGATGGCTTTGGAATGCCAGGGGAGCCGAGGTGAGTCCTCTGAGTGCCCAGCACGGCTGTGGAGGAGAGGATTATCCCAGGGATGGGCAGGGGAGAGACTTTAAATGATCTCCCATGCCCAGCCCCTGCTCCATTTGGGACTGATGTTCCTGGGAAGTCGCTCCAGGCGAGGAGGGGCTGCAAGTGTTTCCAGGCTCTCAGAGCACTGCATGGGTATGAGAAAAGCATTAACCGAGCTCTACCCTTTCCAAATTATCTTCTTTCATACCTAATATTTATAGATCAGGCTCTTTAATCTGTTGGAGATATTCTGGGAAAGGTTTGGATAAAATTCAGCACCACACTGCCTTTCCATCAGAACCCACTTTCCAAATATTTGAGTAATGATAGAAGAGCTTTTGAGGGAGCAGGGAGGCAGGAGTTCCTCTAAACATCTCAGGTGTGACCATGAGGGGTGCAGAGAGCAACTGTGATTGCGATAAATAATTGTGATAATGCCAACGTCATTTTATCAGGGAAAAATGGCTGACTTCCTCTTTCACTCTGCTAAACTAAAAATAAATGTGTTAATTAAAAACAACATTTTAACAGAAATAAGCAAATTAAAAACCCCCTAAAATTCTGAATAACATTTTTTTCAATTAAAACAGTGAAAAGATGTTAGTCTCTGAAATTCACAAAGATGTATTTTATGATAACCCTAGGGGGAAAAAACCTACAAAATATAAATAATAAATAACTTTCTTCTGTAAAGTAAACAAATGTTTTCCTTCCACTGAGCTACTCCGGGGGCCAAGTTGTACCTGGGCTGGCACAAAGCCCATTTCCCTGCCCTGATCCACGTCCCTTTCCGTGCACGCTGAGCTCTACCCAAGAGAGGCTCCGCGATTTCCACGAGCTGAGGATCTGGGAGCGGATTTGAAAGGCAGGAATAAATCTCGGGGCTGCTCTGAAGTCGGCTGAGCTGGAGAGCAGAGCCCCTTGCAGGAGGGTGCGCTCGGCAGGCATTGAAATCGCGGCTCCCCAGACAAGGCACAGATGCTGCGCTCGCCCCTCGGCAGCTGCAGGGAGCGGAGCGGCACAGCTGCCCTGTAGCGAAACATCTGGAGGAACCGGGGGGGACGACAACAAACACCTCCGAACTCCGCCAGGCACGGCCCCGAGCGTGGCTCTGGGGGGGAGGAAAAGGGGCTGTGGCGGGGGAAACAAGGATTCCAACCTCGGGCACCCCCGGAGAAAGGAATAGGCTGGATGCCACCGGGATATCAGCCGGTCCTGCCCTGCCTCCGGACCCAGCACTGTCAGGGCAGCAATTCAGATTCCACGTTTCCATTGTTTGCTGTTCCTTACTCGGAAACTGCCAGTTAAAATATTGTCAAGAAGTCCTATAACTTCTGTGATGGAGCAGTGTCATCCCAACCGCACAGACTGAACACGGGTATTTTTCAACTCTTTCCAGCCACCTTTCTTTTGGGAAATATTCCTGAAGGTACTGACATTCCTCACAACAAACTCTTCTGCTCTGCTCCTCTCCTGTAAAGATGCTGCTAGAGAGACTTGTCACAGTTATGGAATCCCGGGAATGGTTTCAGCGGGAAGGGACCTTAAAGCCCATCCCATCCCACCCCTGCCATGGGCAGGGACACCTTCCACTATCCCAGGCTGCTCCAAGCCCCGTCCAACCTGGCCTGGGACACTCCCAAGGATGGGGCAGCCACAGCTTCTCTGGGAATTCTATTCCAGGGCCATCCCCACCCTCACAGGGAACAATTCCCTCCCGATATCCCATCTGTCCCTGCCCTCTGGCAGTGGGAAGCCATTCCCAATGTCCCTCCAGGCTTTCAGTGCACAGGAGGCTCCTGGAGCTCCCTCCATCCCCCAGGTCACCGACCCCTGGGGCCCCCGTGCTGCTCTGGACACCCCCATTTCCACACCGGGACCACGGGATGGAATTCAGGCGTTTTGCAGAAAAATCCAGATCTTAGATGAAAACGTTACCTGCAGGGCAGGGGAGGGGCTGCAAGAACCGTGTAAATAACCCGGTTTAACACCTCTTTCCCTGAGCACAAACAGTTCCCGGCTGTGACTCGTTTTGCCGTCGGTCACCTCACCGGGTAAGTCACAGGGACAACGAGGGACTAAACCCTTTCCATCTCACCAGAGCACCGAAGGATTGTGCCTGATGAACGGCAGGGAGCTGCTCCCGCAAGCGGAGCTCGTGTTTCACGGGATCAGACCGGAGATAGGGAGGCAGGGACAGGAGGCAGAGTCTGCCAGGCTGCTTGTTTGCTAAACAGATTCTTTGAGAAACCTAATTTTTTTTTTTTTCCCCTCTAAATGAAGGAAAAAAAAAAATCTTTTACAAATGACTAATGGGGTAAAATTCTTCCACGTGTCTTTATCCACACTCGTGCTCCTGGGATGTGGTTAAGGTCACAGCCACTCCCTGCACTGCTCCTTTGGGGGAATATTCCACACTGAGCCCACAGTCCCAAGCACCGTTTCAGTGGTGCCATCACTGAGCCAACCAGAAAAATCCTTTGTTTTGGTTTTGCACCTTCACCGGGGCAAAGTGTGGGATTTCCTACAACACAGAACATCCAAAGGATACGCTGGAAGCCGGGGAGCTGGAGCACAGCACTGACTCAGGGAAGACAGTGGGAATTTTGCCTCATTCCCTGCTGCAGGCCCAGATCCCAAATGTGCCAGCGTGCCCCAGTCTCAGCCCAGCACCCCCGGCACGGCAGGGGACCCGGGGAGCCCCTTCCCCGGCTAAATAAAATTCACAGTGGGGGTGTGTTCGGCTAAAACAACTTTGGGATCTGGTGAGAGGACAAACAGGCAGGAGAGAGCCCCGAGTCCATGCAGGAACCTCTGCAACGCTCCCGCGGGAGCTGCCGTCTGGCTCCCCATCCCACGGCACCGCTGCCGTGACTGGCAAGGGTAGGGAGGCATCGCTGGAAACACGAGAGAAAAAAAGAGATGAAATCAGAAAACCTCTCTATCAATCTGCCAAGCTGTCAGAGGCGCTTGTTCTGAAACAATTCCCCTCATTTCCAATAAATGCTGTCAGAAGTGGATAAAAGGCATAGACAGCGAGTCTGGAGACAGCCGCCTCCTCCGCTGAGCCCTGTTCAAACAATTTGGGGTGAGCCTGACATCAGTCCCCGCTGACAGCCAGTCTGGGCGCTGCTCCTTTGGGAAGTCTGATGCCAGGGAAGGGCTCCCGAGCAGGAGGAGCGGCAGCAGGACAGGTCCCAGCTCAGCCCCTTCCTCCCACCCCCGGAGGAGCCTCCAGCTCTCGCCTGAGGCGAGCAGGGGGCACTGGAAGTGCCCGGTGAGGAGTCAGTGCTCGTCCAAACGGGAACTGAACGCAAATGGAAACTCAGCAGCGCTTATCTGCACCAATAAATGCCTTACAGCACCCCCATGGAGTCCAATGAAATGTAAAACCACGGGATTATCAGGAAATTAAAGAAATTAAGGAAAAATCTATCAATCACCTAACCTTCAAAATTTCAATAAGAGCAGCTTGATACACTCAATATTAAGAGCACAATCCATGCTGAGGGGATACCAGAGGCCGGTTGGTGGGGCAGGACGAGGCAGAGCAGGTGACTCCAGGCCATAAGGAGGGGGGCAGCACATGAACCACATGGACCATGCAGCCCTGGGGGAAGCTGGACCTTTTCAGAACAGCAGCAGCAAGGGCTACAGGCTGCTCCACCTCCGACAGACATCCCTGGGAAAACTTCCTGCTCCTCCCATCCAGCCTTTCCCTTGCCTCTTTAGCTGCTGTAGTTTTGGACAGAAAGGTTCCCCAACGCCTTAGCAAGTGCCTGGGACAATAAGTATAGCAATATGAATGAATTGGTACTCTCTCTTCATTATTTCATTTTAAAATGATGCTCCCCAGTGTCCCTTCATCCTCCCTCCTGTGGATTTTACATCCGTGGATTGTCATCTCCTCGCAAGTTTCAAACTCCTAAAATTCAACAAATTACGTTTGTTTCCTAAATTCAAACTTGCATTACAACCCACCTGAGCACAGGAGTGTGTTCCCCCCACCCCATCTCCAGCTCCCTCCGGTCCCTTGGCGCAGGGGGGAGCTCCCGGCACTGCCATTCCTGCCCAGCTGTTCTTGTGGCATTCCAATCCATTCCCTTGTTTATCCCAGCGAAGGGAAGAGCCTGCACCACTCGAGCACCGTGAGAATTGGTGAAAGGTCCGTGCCACTCCGGCAATTGCTGCGTGGAGGCTTTTCCTGTGCTTGTGTGGGAGCTGCCGGGCCAGGGCTGTGACGGAGCCCCTGCGGTGTCAGCTCGGATAAATCCCCCCCGGCACACGGAGCACGGGAATGGCCCAGGGAAGCACACACAGACCCTGCCTGGCATCCTCTGGGTGCAGGAGGGAGCACAACAGGCCAGGGTTCTGCCTGTGGACCTGCAGCTCGTCCTCTGCAGCACGGGGCAAGCACTGGTGGTTCAAAGGTCACGGGGCAGTGGGATTGGAAACGGAGCCGGGCGGGATTTGGGGGCTCCGGAAGGGAGGAGAGGAGCAGGGACAAAGCAGGGAGCTCTGCTCCACTGCCCAGCTCCTCTCAGCATTCCAGCGTTCCCTTCCCCTCCCTCAGAGTCGCCCAAAAGGCAGCAGAGAAATATCAGGAAACTGTACAGTGCAAATTACCAGCCAAAATAGACCTCGGAGAGGATTAAAATAAAAGTAAAAACTGTCACGTATTTTTAATCCAAATACCTTTTCAAACACCAACTATCACTGTCCTTAGGTTTTTTTTGTAGATGATGGGATGCAAAAAACTGTTCCTAACTTTTTATAATAAAAATTCTCTTCATCCTAGCATTGAAATTATTTTGCATTCCTTTGTTCCAGGATGAGGACTAGAAAGAGAGGTGGCTGGACTCTGCAGGACACACTCCACTGCCTGCAGGCCCCACTGAGCACTCAGCACAACCGGGGCACCTCTGGGCCTCCCGAAATCTCTGGGACACACAAGGAAACCCAAGAGGGTCGGATAAGGATCAGCGATCCTCCATCCCTCCTACCTGCCTCATCCTTGTGAAGCACATCAGCAATTCCAGGGGTGCTCATGTTCTCCTTGGCTTCACTACCGCATCCCCCTTTTCCCACCATTCCCCAAAGCACCTGGCTGGGACCAGGCTCTCTGGGAACACAGGGAGGTTTATGGAGGAGGAGGATTGTAGCATCCCAGAGCGGCCGGGGCAGCCGGACACAGCGGGAATGTTGGGATGGCTGGATACAGGTGATCTCCCACAGGGAGGATGAACCAGGAATCAGGGCCGGCTGGACCCGCTGGTCGTCCAGCTCAGCCCCCGTCCCCGCTGCTGCCTGCCCTGGGCTGCGGCGGGGCCGGAGCAGGAGCCCCGGGACGTGTTTACCGGGAGCCGTAGCAACCTCCGAGGCCATTAGCCGCAGTCACAGCCGGCTCGGGCGCTGACTGAAGGCTGGGATGTGTGATATTTAGTCTGACCTATAAAAATATCTCCGGAGCAACCTGCGCGCACGAGTGTCACATCAAATGTTTGTCAGACACGCCGTGACACCGGGCACCTGCCGCCGCGAACGGGGGGATGCGCCCCTCCGCGGGCTCCGCGGCTCCGCTCCGGCGCCAAGGACCTGGGCGGGGGACACTGGCCAGGCAGCGTGTGACAGTGGCCAGGCAGTGCGTGACAGTGGCCAGGCAGCCGGTGGCACGCAGATCCCCCTCACCCCTGCTCCCAGGCCGCCGGTCCCGGTCACCGTTTCCAGCCGTTCCACGGAAGCTGTGCGTTATCACAGGGCTGACCCAGAACTGCCCCCAAATGCCACCAATGCCACCCCCAGCAGCCTGGGCGGGGGGACAGGGCTCTGTGGGACGAGGAATGAGCCGTGTCCGGAGGGGTTGGTGCCCTGGGCACTGGGCAGACTGGTCAGGGCTCCGTGTGCCTGTCCCATACCACGGGATGAGAGTCCCCAAAACCAGGGGTGCTGGTTTGTGGTCATTCTACGGCTATAAATGACCACATTTGAGCTGAAAACCCTCTATGTCCTTTGCACACTCTCTGCCATTCCCTACAAACAGCCCCAGGGCACAGGGACTGCTCCCTCCCAAATTGTGCTTCCCTCTTCACAAGGCACAGCAACCATCTCCAGTTCCACATTTAGTGGATATTCATGGAATATCCCGAGTTACAGCGGCCACTGCAGAGTCCAGAGTGTTTGCAGTCCTCCTGCAGTCCCTGGACTTGGGTGGGTTCTGTCCCTCGAGGCTCCTTTTGAAGATTGAGCCACAGGGACACGGCCACGCTTAAATGTTTCTATGTTTTTTATCAAAATCCTCGTTGTGGATGGTCAATAATTACAGGAACAGTGTTTGAGGGTGTTCTGTCTGTTACTGGGCAATGGGGCCTCACAGAGTGAATTGAATCCCAAATGTCCTTCTAGGATAAATAAAAACATCACTCCATGCTTCTGTAAGGAATCTAAAATACGACACATATAAAAATTTCAACAAATTATTTGCACAAAAAAATAAAAAAGAAGTTTTGAAGGCTGAAGAAAACCAACCCAGGATTTCATCTAAATTTCAGACGTTTCACTCAGCTCTCATGAAAATCCTGTCTCTGTCAGGCTTTTCACCTCTGTAGCATCTGACCTTTCTTTGTAGTATGTAGATTTTAAAATTAATTCACATTCATCCTTCACGTGGTTTTGTGGGGTTTTTCTCTCCGAAGTAGGATATTTATTGTCACAACAATGTTACAGGCCTTTAATTAATGTGGTACTTTTAGAATTGGTGCTTGGGGACTGGAACAGAAAGCACCAGCAGTGTGTGAAATCCTGCCTTGGGCGCTCCTTGCTACTGGAACAACTTGGAGAATGTATATTCATTAACTTGCAGCTTCCCCAGGAATTACCAAGAGCCACAGGAAGAGGGAACTGAAGCTATTACTCCTGGAAATATGGCTTTGAGCAAGAATTTACTTGATTTTCGCCAGCATTTCTGAATGCCAAGCAGTACATGAATATGATGTTCTTGCATAAAAAGAGTTGTATCAGAAGGAATTACAGTGGTTTCCAGGAGTCATTGGGGCCCATTAAAAAAAATGGAGAAAATAGATTAAATTATCTTCTCTACATAAAAAAAAAAAATTGGATTCCTGATGTAGAATTGGAAAAGAGAGGAAAACATCAGGTGTGTTTCTGTGGTGTCTGTCAGAAACCCAGATTTGCTCAGACAACTCGCACCTTCAGAACTGCATCATTCACTGGCCCTAAATCTGCTGCCCCTGCCTCTGAAATCCCTCTCTGAGGGACAGGAAAAGCTCGCAGCCAAGGAAGTTTGTGGTTCTTAAAATTTATAAATTATCTTGAAAACGGAAGCTGAATCTGAAAGTGTTTAAAGCACGGAATGGCTTCAGAAAGGCAGTTTGGCATTAACGCAGCATTTCCACCCAAATTCACTTTGATGTGATCAGAATCTGATCAGCTCCAGTGACATCAGCAAAGTTTAGTTCACTTACTTGTAGGATAAGTATTTGATAATATCAGGAATGTTTTAAATTTCCTCGTATTTACAGGTTCTTTGAATCTGCCTCCTAAACACAGCACATGATTATTTTAAATTTCTTTGAAATCCAAGGATCTGTGTACCTGGACAGGTCAGGCAGCCAGGTCAGGCGGAATGACCCAGGTATTATCAAAGTTGTGTTTCACAGGTACTGAGGAATTCAAATGTGAAACTGGGATGACTCCCAGCCTGGAGACGCCATTCCCTTATTTAATGTCTGGTTTTTTTAAGTGCCCGAGATTTTCTATGTAAAAAATAATGAACTTTATAAAATGTCACTTTTACTAAGAGAAATTATGGCTCAAATACCTGAATGTGAATATTAAATATTAAAAGAAAAAAAAAAAAGAAAGAAAATTTCACTTAAATAGTGCTGAGGCTGTGACACGAGCTGCCAACAGCAGGGGAATGCAGAGTCACAGCTGACACTGCCCTCAATTCACACAACTTCTGGGGAGGTCGGGAGGGCAAAAGTGCAACTCCAGCCTGGGTATCAGGTTTGAAGGCTTTGATTTCCTTAATTTTGAATTTATGTCTCAATACATTTTAAAGATTACCTTAATCCACTTGTTAAATATGAAACGATGGCCTACGAGAGCTGGAGAGGGATTTGGGACAAGGGAGGGAGTGACAGGACACAGGGAAGGGCTTCCCGCTGCCTGAGGGCAGGGTTAGATGGGATATTGGGAAGGAATTGTTCCCTGTGAGGGTGGGGAGGCCCTGGAATAGAATTCCCAGAGGAGCTGTGGCTGCCCCATCCCTGGAAGTGTCCCAGGCCATGCTGGATGAGGCTTGGAGCAGCCTGGGATAGTGGAAAGTGTCCCTGCCCATAGCAGGGGGTGGCACTGGAAGGGTTTTAAGGTCCCTTCCAGCCCAAACCATCCTGGGATTCCCTGATTCCATGCAGGGACAGGACCAGTGCCTGCGTCCACGCCCAGGAAAATGCCACAACCCTGTGTGGCACCAGCAAAGGGACATCCCTGCCTTCCCTGGCCTGAGCAGCACCTCCAGGTCACTGCAGCTGCAGAGACCAACCTTGGCTTGGTCAGAGGTTCTTGTTCCATCCAGGGAGAAGGAGGAAAATCTGGAATCACGAAGTGTTTACCCTCTAAAGGAATTGGTTCTCCCAGGTTTATTGCAGAAATGAAATAACAGCAGTGATGTGAATGCCGGGGCGGGACAGGCTGTGTGACTGGGACATCACCGGGCCTTGTGAGGGCTGTAAAGAAACGAAGATTAAAATCTCTCACCAGGAATTACAGCACAATCCAAACACCCTGTGCAGGCTGAGCCCTTGGAGCAGCAGGGCTGAAAAAGTCCGTGGCACCAAGAAGACAGCAACACCCCATCATCAGGGAAAAGGGAGCATCTCCCTGGGGATTTGCAGTTTGGTGTTCGCTACCACCCCAGCACTGCCTAGAAATTGAAACAAACCACACCTTTGACCCTTTATCCAGTTTGGGATGAGATGGTCTTTGAGCTCCCTTCCAGCCCCAGCCAACCTGTGATTCCATGATTTAACTGATGTGCCAGGTACCTTTGCACCTGAATTCACAGGGTGGCAAACCCACGACCTGCAAAAGTCGTGTGCCTGTGCTGGCTGTGCTGCAGGTCACAGCCTGAGAACAGCAGGGGAGCAGCAGGAGCTCCAGAACACTGAAATTACTGACAATCAGAGAAATAACTGCTTTAGCACACAAGGGTTTTTGGACAATAAACTCCTGAGACCTGGACATGTTGGAACAGAAGTGCCTCTGAAAGCAGGACAGGGTCAGGCGGAAATCAGCCAGGGATTCTGGCCTACATTTGTATTTTCCATGCCCAAGTCGACAGCATTTGTAACCCGAGAGCAGCCAGAGCAGGGCTCCTGCAGAACCAGCTGCTCCAAAGCTCCATCCTGGGACCACCCAACCGCCCTGCCCTGCCCTGCCCTGCCAGCCACCGCTCCCCACCCTGCTTCTCACAGCTCCAGCTCACACCAGCATCCCAGTGCACGTGGGAATAGAGGGCAAGCAGCATTTATGATGAAATCTCACTGAAAACTCAGCGGGCAGTCCCACAGTGACCTTACCTGCCCAGCCCCTGCCTCTGGCCCTTGGCTGTGGCCCAGCACGGGGGTGGCAGTGCCAGAGCAGGGCAGCTGATGGGCAGTGCCACCCCAGGGCAGGCGATGGGCAGTGCCAGAGGAACACCCAAACCCCACATTGGGATGAAATCCCTCTCAGGTGCTCGGTGGAGAGGGACACGCCTCCTCTGCTCAGCACACCCCGCTGCAGGGACAGATCAATGCATTGGTGATCACCTCTGCAGGTCACTTTCTAAGGCAACGATCAATCAAATTTCCTCCCGTTCTTTCAAAATTAAGCAGGAAGAAAAAGAGATTTTAGTTTTCTTTTCTTAGCTTATTTTTAACAGAGGCACTACAGAATTATGATGGTGTCCTTTTGGTAAACCAAAATGTCAGACACATATTATTCTTTTAAACATCTCCTGGCCTTTCTCTGAAAGGTTAAGGTGGTTTAAATAAATTTAGTCAAAGTAAATGACAGCTGAGGAAGAGTATTAGAAAACTATACTTATCAACAACCTCTTTTCCTTAAATTTAAACAAGTCATTTACCAAACTGCAGTTTAAGGAGATCATGACAATATATGCTCTTCCACAGGAAGATGAAAACAACTTTAAACGGTGAAGAAATGTTGGGTGGGAGAAATTACACACAAGTTAGTGAATGTTAATGCATGGTCTGAAGTCCCCTGCAAGCTGCAAACCATGGCTTTGAAAATAACGGTGCAGCAGTCTGGGCTGTCACCTGAGACCTTAAGTGGGAGTTGTCCTTTTCCTGCTTTTACATCACAGTAATGACAGGAACTGAAATGGAAGGGGCAGGAAAAGTGTGAATCCAGAGAAACCTTCAGAGAAACCTGAAGCCTGCAAGAGAGTCAGGAGGACTGCCTGAGTGCCGGACTGTTGCTGTCGTTACTTGTCATGGGAGTGCTGCTCAAAGCAGTGGATTTTATATACATTTATATATTATGAAATGCAACTTTAAAAGCAGTTCTAACACCCATGAACATTGCAGGTGCACATGGGCAAAAACAGTCCAAGTGGGAAAAAAATCAACCCAAACCCACCAGCCAAATCTGTGGTTCTACGAGATGAGTTAGCAAGAGGTCATTTATGAATTAATGTGGATAATTTGGGTCTTGAACTCATCACCCCAGTAAAATAAGGATCAAAATAGGGTGTGTGAGGCTTTCAGGAAGGGAACCACAGAATCCTGGAATGGTTAGTGTTGGAAGGGACATTAAAGCCCATGCAGTCCCACCCCTGGCATGACAGGGACACCTTCCACTATCCCAGGGTGCTCCAAGCCCCATCCAACCCTGCCTTGGACACCTCCAGGGATGCAAATAACACGCTGAGATTATTTTTTACACATCAATAATGCATTTTTTCCCATTCCCACTGCTGAGGAGCCGGTCCCAGTGAGCAGGCACCACTGCCCCTCTGAAAGCCAGAGCAAGGCCTGCGCCCTGTGCCGCTGCTCGTGTTCTCTGCCGCCCCTTGGCCACCTCCTTCCTCACACCAGGAGCCAACGTGGGGCACTCCACTGCAGCAAGAGCCCACTGTCCTGCAAGGGATCCCAGTCCCACAGCCTTGTGCCTGTTACCCCTGCAAACAAAGGGAAATGGGGTTTTTTATCTGGACCCCATTGAAGCACATTCTCAGGGCTGGGTTGGACCTCTGCCAGACTGCAGGAGGAAGAGGGGCTGCCTTACACCATCCTTTTCCTGGGCTGTTTACCCCACAGAGAACTCAGGCAGGAGCAAGAGAAGAAAGTCTTGTGTGCAGACCAAAATGTGCATTTCAGTATTGGTGTTTACTGCTCTCTACCGAAGCAAAGGCCTCCTGTCCAATGACTCGATAATATTTTAATTACCACATGATTACAACTGCCTGGTTAAGCATTTCCCTTTGAAGTTATCAGAAAAGCAACACTACCCAACTCTCTGCAGCTCCACCCCAGCACAGCTCCCATGCAATCTCCGCTCTCAGCTGCAGGAATTCTGTTTCTCCTTGTCCGTCGGAAAGCCGGAATCACTCGTTCGCCGGCCCGGCACGGAGATCTCACCCATTTCCCCCAAGTTTCCATAGAAATGCATTGATTGGAGCCTAATTCCCGTTAATGTTGTCTCCCTGCAGCACGCTCTGCTTGCTCCCAGCACCGAGCACCTTCCAGCCGGCCGCCCTCCGCTCTGCTCGGCTCAGTAGCTTTCCTAACCGGGGGATTTTATTGAGTTAAATCAAGCTGTCACTTCATCTGCCTGAAGGATGACTCAAATACAACACATAATAATAAAAGAAAAGTAGGATAAAATAATCTTGTCAAGCCAGAAAAACTGATTGCTTGAAGTTGTAGCCTTCAATCAATACACTAATTCCACAATTTATACCTCTTTCAATTGGAGAGGAAAGAAACCCTGATATGGTATTTCTTGGCTCACTGACCAACTTTGACCTTCTATCTATGTGAATGTGGGATTAGCGAGTGCTGCTGCTTAGTGAAATCACCTATGAAAACAGGGAAGCAAATAAGTGACATTTGAGGCTCAAACTAACTTTATTAATTCCAGCAGGGCCAGGGGTGTTTATTGCTCAGGCGCCGCGGGCTCGGAGCAGGGGCCGCGGGAGCCGCTGGCTCGGGTGTTGGGTGCTTGGAGAGGAGGGGAAGCGAAGCTTTGGGATCTGGCACTGGAGGCACTGGGGGATCCCCCAAACCCACCCACGCTGTCCCCTGCCCAAGGGAAATCCCAGGAAAACCGGGCTGTGGCCATTTGTGCTGCTCACAGCTCCCTGCCCGGAGTCAGGTGGATGGGGCCAGTTTATCCAGGCAGCTTTAGTGACCAACAATGAACCATTTTGTAATTTACTACTTTTTTCAATGTTCCATCGTGGCAAACCCCTCCTTTATTTGCAAACTATCGTTAATCTGCGTGGCTTTATAAAATAACAACCATTTAAAAATTCGGGATGCTCTCTGGCTGTCAGGTTCCTGCTTTGCTTTCAGAATTCCTCCCCTGCAGGCACAGCCCAGGAAATAAAAATTCTTTGTTTAGCAAGGCTTTTATATTTCACCCTGCCACCTGCTTAGCTGGGGTTGTGGCAGGCTATCAAACGGGCCGGGAATGAGGAGCCTCCCTGCCCTGTGCCTCAACAAGGAAAAGGCAAACCTGTGCAGACTTCTAGATCAGCTGGGAGGGTGGAAGTGCCAGCCCACACTGCTTCAAATAATAAATGTAATTAAGGCAGTGCAACAGGGTACAGCTTTCCTTTGCCTGGGAAAACCTAGTGCTTAATAAATGGCCATTTCTCCCACCTTCCATGGACATTCCCGCTTTCCAGGGATATTCCTTATGCCTGTTTTCAGTGATTACAGTGATACTTGCTGACCTGAGAAACAAAAGCTGAAGACAGAGCCGTGCCCAGCCCAGGATGATCTCTGAACACGGCCTGGAACAGCCCAGATCCCAAATCTGCAGCCCAAGTGGCAACTCAGGACAATGAATGCCAGAGCTCCCACATTCCAGGAGCTGCTTCCCACCCCTTTTGTCCTTCCTTTGTCTCACTGGTGGGGTCACAAGCAGGGCGCTGTTGATCCCAAGCAGACTCAGGGAAGATGTTTTTACACAATGAGGCCCTGGCACAGATTCCCAGAGAAGCTGTGGCTGCCCCTGGATCCCTGGAAGTGTCCAAGGCCAGGCTGGATGGGGCTTATAGCAACTTGGGATAGCAGAAGGTGTCCCTGCCCATGGCAGGGGGTGGGACTGGGTGAGCTTTAAGGTCCCTTCCAACCCAAACCATTCCAGGGTTCCCTGACTCCAAGGATCACCGAGCAGCTGGGAACCGAATCCACTGAGGAAAACCAACGAGCACCCAGCATGGTGCCTTTAATGCCTGCAATATCCGGGATTGTCTCTGGCTTTCTGCAGCCTCTGGCCACGTGTGCAAGCAGCACAATTAAGCTTCCAAGCTCCTTTTAGCAAGCCACAACTTTGATTAACCTTTCCTTTACTCGCAGTTTACTTTGCTCAGAGAAGAACACGCTGCCGGAGACATTCCCTTTTATTTTTTTTCCAGGGAGTGGATGGTATTTCCCCAGGCACCAGCCCCAGCAACAGAAACACCTCCATGGAATATTAAGCAACTCCTAGAACCTACTGTTGGTGTGACTGCACCTCCTACCAGCCTCACCCCATCCCAGGCAGCAGCTGGCACCAGCCCCCTGCTCTGCTCCGGGTTAACCCCGAGCTGATCCTCTGCTTCTCACCACCCCTGGCAAATTACAGCCTCTCTTTAATAGGGGAGCAGAGTTAATGATGCAGTGTTAATGAAAGGAAATCAAGCACACACGTGTCAGGTGGTCATCTCACCCTCTGAACGTCCTGACTCAGAAATGCTGAATTATTCAAAGCTCCCTCTGCTTCAACGTTGGTTACTTACGTGCAGTTTTCACAGCAAAAAAGAGGAAACACCAGAGGGAAATGAAGAAAAAAACAGAAAGAGGAAAAGTTTACTGGGTATTGAAATGCTCCCTTATTGGTTATAAGCAATAAATAGAAAATAAACATTAAAAAAAATGCTCCAGGTGAGCTCTTAATCTCCTCAGGCAATTTTCACATTGCTAATTTGGATCTACTTTATCATAGGTATAAATACCTGCAGGAAATAAGGGTCTACACCAAAATACTCCCTGCCTTCCCCTCTCCTTCCTTTGCAAGGGAAGGGGAATAAAAGAAGACATTTGCAGGAGAGGAGGCACAGCCCCCGAGCCCACTGATCACATTGTCCCTGGATTTCTGCTGCTATGAGGGATGAAGATGCATCTCATGCTGATCCTTTGAAGCTCATGGAGATGAAGGTTAAGAGGCATTTGAAGTTGTTAGTTTGTTTGTGGCCAGGGAGGGAGATGCCTGGTGCCCTCAATCCTCCAGGCTGAGGGATGTCACCGGGACTCACCTCTTGACATTCAGTCCCATAGCCAGAACAAAGATTAGAGCCAGGGTCAGCCTGTGCCAGTCCAATTTCACTCAAAGTTTTATTGCCGACACCATTGTTCATCTGATTGTTCCCAAACACTTTCCTTTAACAGAAATGCTGATATTTAGCCTTATTTTCAGCCATCGATTACGGTGCTGTCAGCTGAGCAAATACCGGGCTGGAAATTGCAGTGTACTCGAGAAAGTAGGGAGAAAATCTATCAGAAATGAACAAAAATTGCTCATGGAATAAGCAAATAAGGGAGATGGGCTCTGAGGCTGAATAAACAGCTTGGGTGGTGTGTGCACAGAGCAGAGGTACCTGCCCAGCTGCCAGGGGAGCCTGGGATTTGGGATGCTCTAGTAAGGAGAAATATCAGCTGAATATTCCAGGATACCCAGGAATCTTTTTATCTCAACACTCAGCTTCTGCTGACAGAAAATAAAATGCAAATGTTGTTAGTTTAATACATATTAATGATCTAAGCCATGGGAGTTAACTCTGTTTTGAGAGACTACCCAGACTGTGGCTCGGCTATGGCACCTCCATCGTCCCAATCACCCTTGAAACATCACAGATCCCAACTCTGAGTCAACTCCCAGCTCGCTGACACAGCCCAGGAAAACCTCCAACAGCTCTGCGACATTCAGGATACAAAAACACAGCGAGCAACAGCGACCACAAAACAATAGGAGTGAGGGGTAAACCACAAATGCCTCAAACGGGCACAAAATAATTCTATCCCTGAGCCTGCACTCCAATAATTCCACAATTAAGCCACGGATACCATCCTAATGCAGGCCTCTGGAGCCTGGTAACAAGACCTGTCTGTCTCATGCATTTCCTTCCAGCAGTGACAGCAGCAGGGCTGCTGCCTGGACCCTGCCCAAACTCTACAACAAGGAGTAGGGACCCCCTCAAAACCATCAGCCTGACCCCTGGGATGGAGCGAGGGCAGGGACAGGGTGCTGAGCACTGGAGCAGTGGTGGTCTTGGCACCACTTGGTCTTGGTGGTGGAGGAGCTGCCTCCCCGCTGCCAATTTTTTGTAGGAACCGTGGCAGAGGGGACCTGTAAGGAAGGATTTGAGGGCAGAGAGTGTAGTTGCTCCATGGCTTTTGTAGGAATGCAAGGGGCAGCACAGGGAGGAGCAGGATGGCGCCAGGGGCTGCTGGTGATGGAGCCGTGCAGCCCAGCACCGCCCACGGGATGGGGACACGGGACCCTGCTGACCATGGGAACCACCAGGGACGCGCCTGCATGGGCCCCAACAGCCCCAAACCCGGGGTGAGGAACCCTCTCAGTGGTTACCAGCGTCAATCACACCTGGTTTGGACCCCAAACTCTCGGCCAGCCTCAGCGAGCCCAGCGCACTCCCAAGGTCGGCTGGAGCTGGGCTGCCCACGGATTTGTCCAGGGATGGATGGGAACCCTGGCCCCCCGCCCCCACAGGGGTCTGGGCAGCGTCACAGTGACTCGGATCCCCACGTCACCTCCCAGGTGTGCTCACCTGAGCCCCACCCAGCTGTTTCCTTCTGCCGCTCCGGCGCCGCTTCCCCCTTTTGGTGCCGGCACCGGGAATTTCGAGAGAGCGCGCGAGCGACGGGGGCTCCGCGCAGCAGGGCAAATATTTGTCGCGCGAGATAAACACCCAATTATCTAAAATGTAATCTTAATATGACTTATTAAAACAGATTACATTTTAATGCGCGCTGCAATTTGCGCATTCCCCGGCGCAGCGAGGCTGAGCAGCTTCCCCCGTGCCACTCCCCTGACAACCTGCGCCGCCGGAGATACCGCGGGAGCCGAGCCCCCGCCGCTATCTCCCCCTGGACGGCTCCATTTGGCGGCGATAGCCAGATACGGCCCTCACCTTTATCCCGGCTCGTTTCTGACCCACTGAGTTCGTGTTAATCACCCCTGTGGGCACCAATAATTTCCCCATATGTGGAATTTGATAAGTTAGAGCACCCACTTCATTTCAAGAAGATTCCAGCTGGCTATCCAGTTATCGCTATGGACAGCTTCAAGCACTTCCATGCTGGTCCTTGTATTCTCAGCTTTATCAAGTGCTTTGCACTTTTTGTCTTTTATCTCTTAATTGAGACCTGACTGCAAGAAATGCCTATCTCTTAAAGTGTGGTGCATTAAGTATTAACTTGAACTGCTTTGGCTACTTGAGGTACAGAAAAACCTTAAGAAGCTGGGAAAAGGGTGAAAAAAAATCTCCCCAAATCTCTATTTAGAAAAAAACTGTGTAAATGCTACAGTGTAATAAAAAAAAATAAATCTTTTTCTTCCTTCTCTGCCTCTTCCCACAAGTAAAAAGGAAAATAGAAAAGGCAAGCGTGTATTACAGGCAGAAATAAACTCCATCTACTCGTTTGCTTAACTGGAAATGCATTGAAATGCATTAAAATGCAAAGGTCCTGGGAAAGGAAAGCGTTGTGAAACGAATGTGTATGAATAAGAAATTATTTCACAATTAAAGGTGGTAAAGAATTCTTTTCTCACCGAATGATCTGTTTAGCCCATTCAGTTGTCAGCAGCAGCAGCTGAACCTCCTCGTGGAGGATCCGTGTGTGTGTGTGTGATTGCCACAGACACCCTTTGACGAGGAATTGCTGTGTTTTTGAACCATCCCTTCCAGAACGACTCTGAGCGAAGACTGTGGGGTCTGGCAGAGCTGAGACAGCGTGGAAGGCGCAGGTTCTCTCTTGGTGCTGTGCTCTGCCCTGACTCCTTCCACACAGACCTGCTCTGCACCCACCAAAAGCCCCGAGAGCAGAAGTGTCCCACTCCCTGTTGGTGTCTGAAAGGCCAGAACCCGATTGGGGTTTGTGCTTTTCAATGTTTTCCTGGGAAACAGCCTCTCCCTGGAAAGCTGGTCTCCAGCTGCCTGAAGAGCCTCTCCACATCCCCCTGACAGGAGGGGGCAGCCAGGTGGGGGTCCATCCCTTCTCCCCAGGAACAAGGGCAGGACGAGAGGGAATGGCCCCGAGCTGTGCCAGGGCAGGCCCAGGTTGGATCCTGGGGGGAATTTCGTCACTGAAGGAGTGGTCAGGCATTGGCACAGGGCAGTGCTGGAGTCACCATCCCTGGAAGTGCTGGAAAATGAGTAGACCTGGAGTTTCACTGGGTGGTTTAGGGGACACGGGGGGGATTCAGCCAAAGGTTGGGCTCGATGACCTTGGGGGTCTCTTCCAACCTCAGTGGTTCTGTGATTCTCTGAGCTGGACAGATAAGCTCAGAGTGTGTTTGAACAAAGTGGCACAAATCTCCGTGTGCACCAATTTGATGCTCTGTAAAACGGGGTAAAAACATCTCAGTGTCATCTTAAAACCTTTGGACCAGCACTGGTCCCAAACCCTGCTGCCCTGGCAAACACCCTGGGATCCACCTTATCCTTCGTGAATGATCCCTTCCTTTTTAGAGCAAAACAAAACAAGGCATTAACTGCTTTTTCTAGCTCAAACCAAATTTCTCAGGAGGACCAAGCAATATCCTTTTGCCAATTAATTTGCAGCATGGAAAAGTAGTGGAAAAGCAGGACTTACCCTTCCCAGGATCCCACTGACTCCTGGAGCTCTGCCCTCAGCACTCGGGGGGTCACTGCAGGCCAGCAGGGTGACAATCCACAGTGTTCTCCTGCACTGGATGTGGACCAGTGTTGTTTCTCTGGATATTAAAAGAAATAATAATGAATCAACATCTCAAAGGCTCTTTGCCCATTCAAAGAGCACAGGCAAATTCAGGGCTTGCTGTAACCCAGAGGTACCACCACTCCTGCAGCAGCAGGTGCAGGCTTTCATTGAGGTATAAAAATGCCAGTTTGCTGCCCCAAAAAAAACACAAGCAAGGCACACAAGATCAGGACTGTGTGTGGTGGATTAGGAGAAGGAAATATTGATAAGCCAAAAGACATTTTTCCTTTCAAAGACAAAGGCAGCAGCAAAGATCCCGTTGTGTGAGTGAGGGGGTTCTCACCTTCCTGCCTGGAGGATGTTGCTGGAATCAGAAGAGTAAAGCAAAGGCCCTGAAAATGAAGGTGACATTACACAGAGCAGCTGTTCAAAAAGGGTGAGGTGATGGTACCTGTGGTACCTGAGGGGCAGAAGAGCATCTCAGAGTGGGAAATAAAGACAGGAGGATATTCTGGCTGGTCAGGTGTAAAAGCAGAACAGAACCAAAGCACCAAAGAGGTACAGGGCAGAAAGGGAATGTAAAGGGAATTTTTTTACATGGCTAACACTGAATAATTTAAATCAAATGCAACAGAAGTGCTATCAGAAAAGACAGGATTCACCTGCAAGGAGTCAAACTCAGGAGCTTTGCCATGGCATCAATATTGAACAGCATCCCCCAGCACCAGAAGGGGTGCCAGGCTGACACAAAGCCCTCATGTACAAGTGCTTTCTACTAATTACAAATTCCCACATATCCCATAATAAAGGAAAAACTGTCAAGAACCCATGATCCCTTATTCTTTTCTTGCCAGTTCATAATATTTTGATTTGGGGTTAGTTTTGGGGAGACACTGTAAACTTGATTCCAGACGTGAGTCAGCTGCCACAAACCTGTACAGATCCCTTCAGAAATCACTGCCACACACTTGTACACATCTTTCCAGGAATCACTGCCACAAAATCTTACAAATCTCTCCAGGAATCACTGCCACACACTTGTACAAATCCCTTCAGGAATCACTGCCACAAAATCATACCAATCTCTTCAGGAATCACTGCCACACACTTGTACACATCTTTCCAGGAATCACTGCCACAAAATCTTACAAATCTCTTCAGGAATCTCTGCCACAAAATTGCACAAGTGCCCCACAAGCTTGTACAAGTTCCTTCAGTGAATCTCTGCCACAAACTTGTACAAGTGCCTCACAAACTTGTACAAATCCCTTCGGGAATCCCTGCCACAAGCCTGCACAAATCCCTTCAGGAATCCCTGCCACAAACCTGCACAAAGCCCTTCAGGAATCACTGCCATAAGTCTGTACAAAGCCTTCCAGTGAATTACAGTGTGGCAGTAGGGACCAAAGGACCAAAGGGCCATATTTGAAGAGCCAAGCTGATAGCAAAGACTACAGAAAACATAAATCCTTCTACAGACAAATTCCCCCCCAGCACACAGAGGAACAGGAGTGCCTCCAGTTCCAGGGAGATCACCCCCCAGCTCAGCCCAGCACCACGCTGGGAAATGTCTCTGCCTTTGGCACACGTTCCCACCCCCAGGCACTGCATCCCCTGAGAGCCCCGAGCCGTTTGGCTGCGGAGACGCCTGTGTTATTGTCAGATTCAAGAGTTAAATATTCCAGGAGGAATTTGTTCCTGCACGGTGATACATAATGCCTGAAAACCCCCTGCACCAATATTGCTCTCAAATTGGCAGCAAGTGAACAAGGGACATGAAGGATGCTTCAGCACAGTAACCTATCCTTCCTTCTCTCCTGGGAGCCACTTGGCCAGCTTTCATCCTCATAATTATAATAAATTTGACATTTCATAGATAATATTGATTTCTGTATTTTAGCATTTCACCATAGGTGACAGTCTAGCGTCAAGAATGAAATTTCTATTGATCTCCAGCGCATTAATCTCTCATGTGTATGTGATCATTTTTATAAGACCTTTTACTGCACATAAATCAATATTTCATATTTCCAGCTATGCCAGAGGAGATGTCATATTTGTAAACTGTGAGTTGACACCTGCAATTCCTTCCTGTTCAGCTTCAACTGTTCAGTAACAGTCGATTCAGGGTTGGGAAAGGATCAAGCTCCAGAAACAAGCCAGATGAAAAAGAGGGATGTAGAATACAGTAATTAGCTTAATGAACAAAGCAGCGGAGTAAGTGAAATAAAGCTGTGTTTCTGCTGCTTACACTTGCCTCATGAATACAAACATCTTTAGGGAGGTTTGCTAAGCGACTGATAACGCATTTTAATATGTTTAGAGCACATTATAGTATAAATGTATTAAGGAAATAGAAGCAGTTAGGAAATTAAGCAAACTCCTAAATTAACTGCCTTGCTCGATACACCCTTATATCCATCTGAAATTATCCCTTTCACAGACAGCATTACTGGCTATTTTAACTTGGAGATGGTACAAGAACTATTTAGTCACCATTTAAACCACTATGAATAACTCTAATTTAGCAAACAATAATTAGAGTAATAAAATTCTCCTCTCTGAGCTGAAATATGAACTTCCCACAAACAGCAAATGGTACCAGGAGAAGAAAAAGAGTAAATCACAACGAGACCTGGATCTCCTCTCTGCAGAGGTTTAAATGAATCAGTTCAAAATCACATGAATAAAACATCTTTAAATAATATAGAATCCATATCTAGATAAATAAAACTCTCCAGCTGCTTTGGGATTTGCCAAATTAGTTAAATGAGCAATTACAGCGTGATGTCCAGCGGTCACAAACCCCCTTCCAGCATCCTGCACTTTTAATTATTTGCTGTATTAACAGTGACCTCCTCTAGTCTGGGCAGTTTGGGATAGCAGTGGGTAATCTGTGATTTCACAGACAGAGTGAATGATGGACCCATGAACCCACGATCCCCATGCAGACACGGATCCTGATGAAAGCACTGTGTAGGTTCGGTGCTGGGTGTGTGCCTGAAATCACAGCCCTGAGCTCTTCACCCGATCTGCAATCAGCGTTCCCTCAACCCCTCTGGAATCAGGGGACACGAGCCGGGAATGCAGCCGGGGTTCAGCGCAGGGCTGGGCAGTGCTCACGCCTGTCCCTCCGGGGGCACACACGGGCCCGCCGTGACCACCACCCCGAGCATCTCCAGAGCCACATTCGGGCGAGGGGCCCGTTCTGGACAGCTGCCCACCCTCCTGGCCGGCTGGAGGCTGATTTTGAAGCTCCCGTTGTACCGGGTTTCCTCTGAGCACCCCTGACACGCTGTTATTCCAAACTGTATGTCTTCTCACAGCCAGGGAACGCTGCTTAAAGGCCAATCCTTTCCGTTCGTCTCTAAACATGTCCGAGCCCATGAAGTCTGTCACCGTCTGGCCGCTGCAAGGCCGTGACAGACACCCCACCAGAGTGTGACTGACCACCCCGGCAGGGACCAGACCCCCGGGCTGCGTCAGGTGCTGGCGGAAGGGCAGGCCTGGAAACACATCCCGGCAGAGCGGGCGGGCGTCAGCGCGAGGGAGGCGCGGGGTCAGAGGTGTCCTCGCCAACAGCTGGGCCTGCCCCGTGTCACAAGAGCGTGGGGAGAGCCCTCTCTGCCGTCAGGCTCCTTTGGCCCGGCAGGGAATGGATTCCAGGAGCCTGCAGCGCCCTGCGAGGCCGCGGCGCAGCCACGCCGCTTCCCGGGCTGGGGCCGGAGCCCTGTGCCTGCATCCCGGAGTCTGCAGCTGGCTACAGGGGTATTCTTTAGGAAAAACACTGAGATAGGAAACACAGTTCAGCAGGAAGCACTCCACAGGTGGTGGGCACAACCAAGAGAGCAGGCTGCCCAGACAAGCTGGGCATTCCCCATCCCCGGCAGTGTCCAAGGCCAGGTTGGACGGGGCTTGGATGGGATGGTGGAAGGTGTCCCTGCCCATGGCAGGGGGTGGGACAGGATGAGCTTTAAGGTCCCTTCCAACCCAAACCATTCTGAGATTCTGGGATTCCATGAAGAGCCATCCCCTCCATCCGGCAGCTGCTGCCTCCCGTTTATCCGGAGGCGGCACAGCAGCTCCCACCCAGCCACATCTGTGCACCTCAGCCCTGCAGACGTGGACAATCCACTCACAGCAGAGGTTTAACGAAATGAAGTCGGCAGGGAAGCTGCAGATGTGGACAATCCCCTCACAGCAGAGGTGAAAAGGAACAAAGTGAACTCCTGAGTGTGAGAGCCAACGCTCAAACGCAGTTTCCTGCCTCTGCTCTTTAATTCTCCATGAGTAGCTCAGCACCTACTCAAACTTCCTCTGCTGGGGTAGTAAGATTTACTCATTCTGTAGTTCTCACAGTGCTGTCACAGACCAAGTACAACCTTCTGAGAAAACCAGGAATTTTTACCTGAAAAACACTTATTTCTGATCAGGCCTTGTGTCATCTCGGTCGCACCAGAGTGGGGTGGCAATACCTGCTCCCAGAGAACCCTGTGAGGGTTTCACATGAGCTCCCTGCAGAAACTGCTCTGGGCATGGAATCAGCCCTGTGGTGCCAACACAGGCTGTTATTAACACATTAGGTGAGAAAAAACGTTTTGCTTTGTTAAATGAGTGAGAACACAATTCACATGTGGTGGGACTTTGCCTCATCATTTGTGAGTAGTGACTACTCCAAGAGTCCCAGGGCTGAATTTACTGTTCCTCAGCACAAGGGGCACGAGAGCGAAGCAGCACCTTCAGCTCCTCATCGCCAGAGTGAACAGAGCCTGGACAAGGGACAGACTTCAAAGCAAAGTTCAGGCTCACCACTAATATATGCAGTGATATTCCAAGGATTCCACCCTGATCATTGGCTCTATCAAGGTCCAATCCAACCCAAAACATTCTGGGAGTCTGGGACTCCTTTATTAACTTTTTCTCAATTTACTTCGGTCAGTATTTCCTTTTGGAAAACTCTGAAAGGAAAAGAAAGGAAATGTCAAATTTAAAAATTTTGTCTTGTCTTCTTTTTCCAAAATGTCTCCTTTTCCCACCAAACCAGCTGTACAGATCCCATCTGACCTTGGAAATCATTTCAAATATTTCACAAGGGTGCTTCCAGTCACCTGTTTGGTCAGAAAAAAAAAATCAGTTGGACAGCAAGTCCTGGTTGGACTTGATGAAGTTAAAGATTTTTCTAACCTTAATGATTCTGTGAAGATAAACATCTCAGCTCTGCCTCAGAGCTCATTTACTGTCACGGTACTGTCAGAACTGCATTATTTAAATACAGCAAAGGAACAACTGTTTTATTCAATTTCCATGACTGTGACCCACTCCAGGCCACTGCAACACCTGAGCATGTCCTGTCAGAGCAGGAACAGCTGTGCTGGGTATCCATGGAGAGATCCTTCAAAACCTGACTCTGCATGGCAACAGGAACCATCACACCACCTACACCTGAGGCAGAAGCCAACATGTGAAAGAGGCTTAAAAAAAAATAATAATAATAAAAAAAATCACGGGAGTCTTGCATTTTGCCCCCTGTTCACATCTCTTTTCAAGGCAGACAAAGTGTTTGGCTCACAAGAGGCAAAACAGGATTAAAATTAAAGTCTTATTGCTTCTGCTATGTTTGAACAATCCCAATGCTCAATAAAGTAACCGATTTCCCAATATATGGTTTTGTTGTAAGGATGGCAAATGAAAGGAACATCCTCCGAGGCAAGGAGCTGGGATGAGCGGGTGGGACAGAGGGGCTGGAGCTTCACAGCCACGCTCAGCAGGAGGTGTGGGATTCACCTGCACTCCAGGAGCTACAGTGAGGGAAGGGAGATTTAGATGGGATGTTGGGAAGGAATTCTTCCCTGTGAGGGTGGGGAGGCCCTGGCACAGGTTGCCCAGAGAAGCTGTGGCTGCCCCATCCCTGGAAGTGTCCAAGGCCAGGTTGGACAGGGCTTGGAGCAACCTGGGATAGTGGAAAATGTCCCTGCCCACGGCAGGGGGTGGGATGGGATGGGCTTTAAGGTCCCTTCCAATCCAAACTAGTCTGGGACTCCTGATTCCATAAAACTTTGGCACATCACCTCCCACTTGGGTACCAGCCTACAAATGGCATCACAAACCTGGGACAAAGACTTGTACAGCACGTGGGGATCATCCCCTGGGAATGGAGTTACATTCCATTGGCAGGGGTGTCAGGGTGAGTATAACGAAATTCCCTTGTGCCTGGGACATCAGCTCATCTCTTGGGGTTTTCAGGCTGTTTTCAGCACCTTTGGAGCTGAAACCTTACAAGTGGTGTTGCTTTGAGCACGTTGGTGTCGATGGGGTCCCTCCCAAGCTGAGTTATCCATGTGAGCCCTCCGTGCTCGTGCAAACAGGGAACCTGGCACTGTGGAGTGATGTTCCACAGAAAGGCTGGACCCAGAGCTGCACGAGCTGGGTGAGCAGATTTTCCCACCGAGATCCAGGTGCTGCTGGATCCTACCCAGTGGAAAAAGGCTTCCCAGGAACAGACCTGCAGGTTTAAAAATCAGTTTTGATGTGACCTAATGGCTTTTGCTGCTTTGAAAAGAACATGAAAGAGTGACAGCAATATTGAATTTTTAAATTCCTGCTCTGTCCACCTGCAGAGCTTTTCTGGCATTCTTTAATAAGGACTTTTACCATGTCATTATACATTTTAATTACACTGTTAAATGTCACAATCACACATGCTAATGACATCATTATACCTATTTACACCAATTATGTCATTTGATGCAATTACTGTAATTCTGCCAATACACACAAATCAATAAAAAGGTTTTGTTTGCATTTTTAAATGAGCAATCACAAAAGAATAAATCCACTTTCTAAGAAAAGCAGGGCGAGGACTCAAATCCTGAAACTAAAGTGACATTTGAGGCCTGGTTCTTTTTCCCACCACTATGAACAGCCAAAAACTTCCATATCCAGAGGATGACACATTCACCTTGGTACCACCTACAGACTTTTCCAGAAAGGATTTTACAGGTTATCCACAGAAATAATAAATGACAGAATTCCACTTCTTTAAATTTCATCTTTAAATTCGTGGATCTCTTCTTCAAACTCCCACAACAACTCAGGTTTCACAGGAGGGATGATCATGGAATCATGGAATTCCAGGCTGGTTTGGGTTGGAAGGGACCTTAAAGCTCATCCTGTTCCACCCCACACCTTCCACTATCCCAGGTTGCTCCAAGCCCTGTCCAGCCTGGCCTTGGACACTTCCAGAGCCTTTCCCTGTGCAGGTCAGCACCAGGCTCACCTGAGGGCTGGCATGACATCACACACAGGGCTGAGCACCATGGAATGGAGCCTTGGATTCCTTCCAGAGCTCACCTGCTGGAGCCAAGGCCCTTGGATTATTGGCAGGCTGCAGCACAGACCGGGAGCTCACGGCAAACAGTCACAATGATGTTTGCAAGGGTTTAATACTTCAGTTCTGTACAGAGACTCATGTCTTAAAAAAGGAAAATCAATGAAATTAGAATACATCTCTTAATGCTGGAGGCACTCAGAGAATCAGCTCCACCCCATCACCCATTTCAGTGCTCAGTGCCCACATTTTCCTGGCCCAGGGGTGCGATATCAGCCAGGTAAGACACAGCCCCCTCCCACATGCACAGTCACCAGCAGGGATGAGATAAAGGACCGGTCCTGGTGCTCCCCTGGCTCTCACCACAACAAACTTCCTGGATAATGTGCAGCTCCAAGCTCAGAGCACACCCAAGCTCAGGCTGACCTGGCCCTGAGAGCAGCGTGGCCGTGAGACTCAGCTCAGGCCAAAGCAGCACTGGGAACTTTATTCAACACATTTTATTCAATGCATTTTATTAAACAGATTTTATTAAATAAATTTTCTTTAAAAGAATTCTTTCTACGCCTGCTTACAGGCTCCAAAACACACTCTACCCTACATGGAAATGAAGACCATGAATTACAGGTCTTCCCCCAAAAGAGAGGCTTCTCTTTTCCTGAAGCACTGCTGGCAGCCTACAGAAGTATTCATCAGCCTTGTTGTCCAAGGCTGCTCTTTCCTCTCTCTCCACTACTGAAAAAAAGATATATTATTAAGAGATTTCATTTTTTCTTAGTATTTAACATGATCAGTTTCTGTGTCTGGATGGTTTGAAATATGTTCTCCATTGGACAGATAAGTCTTGGGCAAATGACTGACCTTTTGAAATAATATTTATAATTTTAGAAATGTAAAACTTAACATTCTTTAGTAATCCAATATTAAAATACATTTAAGTTGATCTATTAAATGCTACGATTCAAACTTTAAAAAAAATGTGCAATAGAAAAACATTAACAACATGTGTGGTTTGGAAAAATTCATTTATACAGCAGTTTGCAATGTCATGATGTATTTTAAATAAAAGAGCTACAGACAAAGGTATTGATTTTAGAGACTTAACTAAATAAACAGTATGTAAATTCTGTCTTTTTCTATAAAATTGGATCAGGACGCACATATTACACTGTCTTTTTCTGAGGGAATGACAGCTATTGAATTTGGCAGACATTGGAATTTGGTTAAAGAGTTAAAGACCTTTGCTCTTTGGTTTGCAGCGAAAGGCGAGCGCCGCGAAAGGACAGCGGCGTGGGGGGCACGGGGCTCTCGGGGCAGGGGCTCGAGGGAGGTGTCACTGCTGGGGCTCCCCAGGCCGGCCCCGGGCCTGGCCGTGCCCCTCTGCCTGGGGTCAGCCCGGGGGCGGCAGCCGGACGGGAGTGACCCCGGGACACCCTTCGGTGCCTCTGGCTGGGACCCCCCGCCTCGGGGGGCACCACGATTTTGGACAAGCCTTGCTTGGGGTCACTGCGGGGAAGGGCCTCTCGATAGAAAAGTGAACTTTGGGCTGGTTTAGTCTCCAAGCCAAACTGCTCAAAGAGCCTGTTTTTCCAAGCCTTACGTGGAGCACCTCCTGGGTCCTTCTCCCTCCCTGTCCCCCCCATCTACAGCTTGAAGCCCAGCGATGCTGACCATCATTCTATTAAAAAAAAAAAAAAGAGGAAGATTTATTGATAACCTTTCTAACAAGGGGAAGATCATTCCCCAAGTTCCTTATTAATTTATGCTCCTCTATAATTATCACTTAGAGCAACCGCTGGAGCGCTAATAAATATATAATGAAAGCAAAAACATAGCACGCTGCGGTGCTTAATCTGAGATTACATATTTATAACAACAAAATATGAAATTCAAGCCTAGTTCAGGGCTTTCTATCCCAGCCCACCCTCTCTGAGGGCCGTTTTTTTTTTTTTCCCTTCTTTGTTATGTCATTCTGCAGACAGATCCCAGGCTGTTCCCTGTCACCCTCCGGAGCAAACGGCTCAACAGAAAGCACAGTTGGACAGCCCTTAATTAGTGCTACTCGGGATAGTCGGGATGAGAGCCTGTGTCAGCATCTCACCCACATCCCCATCCGGGGGGTGCTCAGCAGCCCTGGGTGCCGCCGGGCCCCTGGGCAGGATGGGCTCAGCACCACCCCAATCCCACCCCTGGGCAGCGGGAAGGGAGCACCGGGAGCCGGATGGCGCCGGGAAATGCAGGACGCTGGGTGCCTTCTGCTCCCACCCACAGAGCACAGAGCACACTCTGTGACTGGCACCGGGAGGAGAAACGTAAAAAATAACGCACTTTGCGGTAAGTGCCCTCAAATGATTCTATCCCATCATGCAAAGTATTTATTTCTGTAAGCTTGAACCATGCAGGTCACCTGCTCTGCCAAAGCAGTGCCAGGGAGGTAAGAACAAACAGATAAATATCAAAGTCGCTCCTCAGATAGCCAGAAACTCAGCATGGAAATCAAAATACTGTCATGCAGGTATTTAAATACAAAGTCCTTATTTCTTATTCAAAAAGGACGAGGAGCGATGTTAAAACTTTGCATTTTTACGGGAATTAAGGACAGACTGTTCCATAGGAAATAACCAATTCTTTGAAATAGTGGCAAAACTGTACTCCTCTTACATCGCCTTGCGCCTGGAGATGTTCCCGAGGAACCATGTGAAGGCATCCCAAATTTCACAGTTTAATTTTTAGCATTTGAACAGTTTGACTTCCAGTTTAAACCAGGTGGGAATGTCAGCTTGTTGTCCAGACCCAGCCACACCCGAAGCACTGTATCACCCGCCCTGTTCCTACCCCAACAAATTGTGTTTTCATTTAATTCCGAGCAACACCAGACCCAGAGCGGGGGTGACAGCATTTTCTGGTGCAAATTTGTCACTGTTTATGAAAGATTCCTCAACTGAGTGGGGCATCTGCTAATGTCTCCATAATCAGAGAGCAAACTTGGGCAGTGCAGACAATTTTCAGCACAGAATTTCTTCCAAATTATTTTGCTCTGAAGGTTCATGGCGTGCTAAGACATGAGCACCAGTCACACGAGTAATTTCTGCTCCCAAACTGGAGGGATCCAATTTCTAACAGGAAGCAGCTACCGATGCCCGGAGCAGCACAGAACTCACAGCCCATTTTGGGGGGGAAATTGGGTAAATTGGATGAGATCCCTGAGCACCTCACAGATCTCCACGCTGGAACAATTAAAGCCATGATCACGAGAGAACAAACACAAACAAATGGGGGCTCGGTGCGTGTGTCATCCTTCTCTCTAATGCTCCAGCAGCCCCGCTCAGAGTTCAGCCAGTAAACAGGATGATTGATGGTCTTCCACGCACAAGTAGGAAAAACTGGAGATTCAGCTCCTTCTCCTGCTCCATTTTTCTTTTGCTGCTGTGCCATTAGAGCTGGATGCCATCAATTTAAGCAGGTACAGGATCATACCCTAAAAATAACTCTCCTGATCTCTCCGTTTCTTGGTGGAGGAGACAGAGCCGGGGGCTCGGGCTCCTGTGTGGGGTGCTCCTTACAAGATCCTGCCTATTCCCAGCGCCATCAATGGTGCAAACACTCCTTGTCCACCAACTGCCACCACCACGGGGCACAACACAGATCTAGCTGGGATAAAGCTCCCCAGTCCCGCAGAGATCGCCCCAATCCCGCAGGAATTGGCGCGTTCCCGGTGACCGTGCTCCGTCCCGGCCCGGAGCCGGGTGGCTCTCCAGGCGGGTGGCAGCACAGGCTGCTTTATCAGGATGAATGAAGATGAAGAGGAAGACAAATAGAAGTGAATGAGGCACTGCTGCCCGTGATTCATGAGCGCTCGCAGTAAGCCTGTTAGCCTCCGCCCGGCTCCCTTCTCCGGGAATAATGGATAGTTACAGTGTGGATAGTGACATTGTCAAACCATCAGGAATTGCTGATTATGGTGCTAAATATTGATCTCTGCTTCACATGTGTCAAAATTCTTTCTTCCCTTAATTAGAACTTCCCTAAGCACCCTCCAAGAACAAACCGAATAGATCAGAGCTCCGTGAAAGGAGGGTGATACCAGGATATAATTGTGACCTCTTGTCTTCCTCCTCTCTCTGGAGTTTTGAGATGACTTCAGCTGTCTATCCTGCCCTTCCCAGCACATGTGATAATCATACTCATTTTTCCCAATCTAAGCATAGGAAGATTTTTCCGAGGCTGTGCTTTTCATCATCTCAACCCGCCGGGGCTGCAGTCAGCTGGCAGGGAAACTTAAAGTGCCAGAAGGTGCCTTTTTCTATTTGTTTGTTTCATGGTACACTGCACCAGGCAATGACCTGTGGCAGGAGTGTCACACAACACGGAGACAGGTTCACCCAATCAAAGGGAGCTTGGAAATTAACACAGATCCCTTCATTTCTTCATGCGGGATCGGGGAAGGGCAATTTAATGGATGTCAGAGTCCTCTGATTATCACCCTGCAATCACGGGCGGTAAAAAATTAACTTTTGTTATAATGATTACTCCGCGTTATTTGTATTAAAAGCACATTTCCTCATCAAGGGAGTCATGACAATTAGTACTAATTTTGTATTACTGTTCAATCATCTTTCCTACTCTTTACAGTATTTATAATATAAAATAATGAAAGCCCGTGATGTATGGTTTCAATTTACTCCACAAACTGAGCACTTAAGTCATTTATCTTAGTTTATCTGTAATATACTGGGGCTCGGGGTTTTTTGTATTGTTTTTCTTAAACATGACACGATGGTACATTTACCTTTAGTTTGATGGGCTTGATAAAAATCAATACTCCATTAAAAGATTCCCCCAAAATTGTTCAGAGCAATTTCAGCGGAGGAAAGGGAATGGGGAGAAGGAAGGGGCTTATCTGCAGCACACTAACATTTATATAACCACGCAGGGCTGCGCTGGCCACTGCCAGCTGAGAGGAAACAGGGATAGAGACGTGCAATTTGTGGGAATTGTGAGGAGGGCAAAAGGAGGAGAAGGGCCCCATTCTCCCACTGCTCCCGGGAAGCCGAAGAAATAATCATGAACAACAAAAGGGAGTCACTCCCCAGGACAAAACCTCAGGGGAAGTGCTGCAACAAGTGCTCACTGTCACCCCTCGTCCTCATCCCCAGCCCAGGGCACAGCCGCCAAAAATTGCCAATACTTTTAATTTGCAGTGGCTCCACTTGAACCTTTTGGATGGAGCCACCCCTTACACTATCCCAGCACTGGCCCGCGTTTAATCTTCCTCAGCTGAGTGGCAACAGCCACGGAACCATGGAATCATGGAATTGTTAAGGTTGGAAAAGACCTTTAAGATCACCAAGTCCAACCATCAACCAGCACCACCACTGTGTTCACCACTAACCCATCCACACGTTTTTTGAGCACTTCCAGGGATGGGGGCTCTACCTTCTGAGCCCAAAGAGCTGTTACTAAAGGCACCTGCTGCCCCGCTGTGTCCTCGGAAAAGGATTATGGAAGTATCTGGGACCAACCAGCTGCTGAGCATCCAGCCAGGCTATTTTTCTGTTCCAATTCATCCTCATGAATTTTCATTCCTGCACGTTGCCTTTTGGCAATTGGGAGTGATGCGAGGTTGGGTCTGCTGTGCCCCAGTCCCAGGCTCGTGGAATAGTGACACAGGAGCCGGCCAGGGCTCTGCCCTTCCTCTGGCAAACCGGGATCCTCTTCCACACTTGGGGTCTGCACAAAGGGTACTCTGCGCTTCTGCGGCCGCAAAACAGGAATACAGAAAAGCTTAATCAAGCCATGCTTACTGTGTGATTTAAACTCATTTTGAGAGCCGATTATGCTTCTAAAGCAGCAGAAGTATTTTTCTCAGGTGGCCAGGTGTTGGAGCTTTGCTCACCTGAGGACCACTGACCCAGAGCCGAGGCCCCTGCACCCCGGGAGGGAAGCTCTGCTGACGAGGCAGAACCACGCACAGGGCTGCAGCTTTTAAAAATACTGCACCTGCAGATCACCGGGAAGCAGGAGGGAAACATATCATTCCTTTATCCATAGTGCATATTTAGAGTAATTCAGGGGAGGCAAACACGATCCGATCAATAAAGCAGCTCCGTGCCTTCCACACTCGCGTCCTCCTCATGAATCTTAACCAAGAGAAATAATAATAAGTGACAGAGAAGGGCTCTGGTACTTTAAATAAGCAAGTGAGCCTCCTAAAGCTACGAGCAACATTCTGTGGATATCAAAAATAATAACTGGTTGTGCAGCAGTGCAGCATGGAAACACAAGGGTATAAGATATACTGTACTTTAAGCTCTGTTTGATGAATCTGAGCACAGTTCCTGGGGGATAGATTACTTTAAACCATGCTCTTTTACTTTCTAATCCTGACTTGATTTGATTTGTACTTTAATACAGCTGCCTGGCAATTCAACAGCAAATAGAGACTATTTATGTAATCATATTGTAAGTAGTGGGACAAGAAGAAACTCTCTAGAACCTTTTTGGAAAATAGTTTGTTGTACTTTTTTATTTATTGAACAGCAGGGCTTCGGGCTTTTCAGTGCTCATTATAATTGGTTTTCTGCTTGAACTTTCAAAAACTGTCATGTCAATACTCAAACAGAATTTTTTTGCTTACTATATGGCTGTGGGCTCTATTTTCTCATGTGCTACTTGGCAAAGTTCTTGTAATATCTTAGAGGCAAGTTCTAGACTTTGAGTTGCTATTTCAGAAGCTGGGAGGCAGGGTTATTTTATCTTCCCCATTGTTCTTGCTCGCCTTCCCACAATTCTCCTGCGCCATTTACTGGGGTTTAGTGAACTGAGAGGAAGCTGCCAGCCTGCTCCGTGCTCAGGGTCCGCTCTGGAATAGCCCCAGCGGATGGGCCCTGCTCCTAAAAACGGGTGTGGGACTCGCCCTGAGGGACAAATATTCCCTGTGCAAACAAGGACAAAATTCGGGGAGTCACGAGAAAATCTGTAGGGCAGCAATTAAAGACCCACTGGGTGGTTTCAGGCGTCTCCTCATTCCCAGTTTCCATGCTGGAGCTGTGCCCAGTTTCCCCACATCAGGATGGGGCTTGGATCCCAGTGGAGGGGTTGGCTCGGTCCATCCATCCGGGACTGGAGCTGTTCATCCCTCAGCACCCATCCCTGTCCCTCAGCACCCATCCCTGTCCCTCAGCACCCAGCCCTGCCCTGAAACGCTTTCCATAAACACAAATATTTGTATTCCTGAAGAACTTTGCCTCAGCTGTTCATTTGTTCCTTTGCAAACAGCCTGTGAAATTACTGTAATAATTTTCTATCTTGTTACAAACACTGGAGAATAAAAAAAAAAAAATTAAAAATTAAAAAAAATTAAAAGAAGACTTTAGTGCCTTGTACTGCAAAAAATCCACTTTGCCTGCAGTGGGAAAGGGTGTTCTCTACTGTGCTTTGCTGGGATGGGCTGGAAAAGAAAACTGCTCTATATGGGAAATATAAAATATAATCGATCTATTTTAATACTTTAACAAAGAAAAAACCCCTCTATTTGTGGTTAGTTACTGGATTTCAAAAAAACCCCAATCTCTGGTCGAGCTACTGTATAAAGAAATAAAATTAAAATAGAAACACAGCCTAAAAGCTCTGGTTCTTTTGGTACTGATACTGCAGACTAAGCAGTAAGAAAAGGAGGTGGGATCTGTTTTTTTAGACTTTGACAGTGGAAAAGCTCCACTTCAGAATCTGCATTTTTGGTGTTTCAGGGTAGCTGCAAATACCATTCCCACTGCCACGGGCTGGCTGTGCTGCAGCAGGGGCTGGGGAAGCTGCAGGAGCCTAAAGGACACGAGCTGGGCTTGCCTGGCGTGCACAGCCAAGTGGGGCTGGGCAGGATTGAAAATCTGCTGCTTGACCAGAGCTGGGGCTAAATAAAGAAACAGCATTACTGAAACACAGCGAGCAGAATTTGGCTGTTGACTCCTACCAATATAAAAAGCAAAACTCGGATTTTTGCTCCTTATGAATTCATATTCGATTACAAATGAATGATGAACTCTGTGCTCAGAATGCCATTTTTTTTCCCCGGGGTTTACCATCACTAATAGAAGCAAGCAGGCTGTGAACTATTTTAAGTACATATCCCTAATTCCAAGGAAATTCGGTGAGTGAGGGCGAAAAAAAAAGCCTCATCTAACAGCAAAGGCTGTTTGAAACAATAATGCAATATGCAGCACTTATTAAAATCCATGATTTCTGTCAAATATTGAGTCAGCAGGGGTGTGCAAACACATGCAACGGGGAGGGGGTGTGTGTGTTAACCAGGACCTGACACATTCTGCTGGGCTCTGGGAGCACGGCAGGAAAATTCCATACGGCAGAATTTCAGTGACCAAAATTCATATAAAATTAATATTTAAACTTCAAGCAAACATGCACGGAAATGCTGTTAATAATAGGCTGGACAACAGCCTCAAAGCTTTCTTTTGTAAAAAAATTGCTACGCATTTTATATTAAAATACTATAAATATAGAGTTCTCACTACAGAATTCATATTTGCTTTCTCATTTTCTTATTAACTCCTGCTTTTTTCTGCACTTGACTTATGAAATACTAATACTGCAAGTTTGTTCTTTTAAAAAATATAGCTGTTCAGTTGATTAAAAAAATAACTGGAAAAACAATTTGTCCTTTTTCTCAGCGTTTCCAGAGACAATAGAGGGTCAATAGTTTGGCAGGAAGCGGACAGGGGAAGGTTTATCCAGCGTGGGTGACAGCTGGGAAGGGAAAGCAGATATGGGATTGCAGGTTTGGTTCCTAAAACTGGATCAAGGCTACTCTTTTAGTCAACTTGGAAATTTATATACTATACACTAACCCTCCTTTAATATCCTCTCTCTCTTTCCTCTGGGCATTTATTGCTGTTCTTTCTAGTTCAGTAACCAGTGAGCAGAAGGTTCATTAAAACTAATTGAATTGGAAACTTGTCTGCCCTGGGAAATGTTAACTCTTTGTTGTTATCTCTGGGAAATTCCTTTTGTTATTTCCCTTTGAATGCTGCGCCGAGGCTCTAACGCAGCAAGCGGCACCCTGGGAATATTCTGCCCCCGCAGCCTGTCCAGGCACAGCTTTGGGAAGGCTCCATCCCCCCGGTGCTCCCGGGATGCTCCGGGTGGGTGGCTCGCAGCCACCAGCCCGGCTCGGGGAAGGAAAGCTCCGGCGGGGACCGCGGCTCCTTCCCGAACCCACAGCACCTCCCCGGGGACGGGCACCCGGCTGAGGGGGGCACCGGGAACCCCGGGGGGACGCGGAGCGACGTCCCGGGGAATAAATGTCGCAGGGAAGCACAGGGATGCTCCTGCTGGGGGGGGGGTGACTCTCATCTTAACCTCCCCCTGATCCTCGTCTGGGAGCGACACTCGCCGAGCACATCGGGAGAGAGTCTCAGGACAGGGGCTTGTCCAGCTCTTTGTAGCCTGGAAATATCGATGAAATAAAACACTTGGTAATAGTCACAGTGGTAGATTTTTGACAGCTTTAAAAATCAATTGGAAATAACAGGCAACCCACTGTTGCTAATAAAAGTAAATATTTATGACTGATTTGACTGAGCTTCAATACCAGTCAATCACTTTCTAAAGGATCTTTGCAATTCATTAACCTCTTTTTACTGGTCTTGTCCCTGTTGGTATTAGCCATTAAAAGGGAATAAGGAAGGGGGGCTTGATTTTTCTCTTCTCATCATTCATAGCTTATTTGTTCATTCCCTCCATTCCCATACGTTGCTGTTAAATTGATTGTCTGTTTAGTCATATGAATGATAAAGTAGCTCTGCCAGGAAGAATGAAAGCCCCCATTAATTCCTGAGAAGGGTGGGCTTCTTGGATTCAGCCTCAGTCTAAACCAAAACTACTTCCAGAGTTTCCTGCCACATCAGTAACTAAATTTAGCCCTTAACATATTGCTGATAATACGAGCCATAATTCTCCTCACAAACTTTTCCATGTCAAAACTTCAGGGAAAATTATGTTTATTAATATCTCCTAAAGACTGTTGTTATCAGCCTGGGCTCCCTAATCCGTGCCGTGACGCAGCAGGAAAGGAGACAGCTGCCTTCATTTTATAAATCAAACGTGACTGCTAAAAAATACTGTTACAGGGGGAGAAGAATTACATCAGCAGGAATTTCTCCATGGAAAGGGTGGTCAGGCCTTGGAAAGGACTGCCCCAGGGAGGTGTTGGAGTTCCCATCCCTGGAGGTGTCCAAGGAATTCCTGGACGTGGCACTCAGTGCTCTGGGCTGGGGACAAGGTGGGGATCAGGCACAGCTTGGACTCGATGGTCTTGTAGGGCTTTTCCAGCCTCAGTGACCCTGGGATTCTATAAGAATAGGCACAATTATTCCTTTAAATAGTAAGGATTAAGAGGGTAGGTCTGACTTGCCAACCTGCCTGAATTCCATGTTCATTTTCGTTTTTTGAAACTGATGCTCTAAAGCATTGTCTACATATAAAATTAACCCAAACCCTTCGTGCAGTACCTTGTCCCTTCAAAACATCCCTGAGGGAGATGGGAGACCCTGTCCACAGGCAGGATGTTTTCCAGTGGCACTGATACCCTCAGAGGTGTAGCCAAAGGACTCCTGAGTGGCACCATTTGCTTCATTAAGAACCAGCTCTAGAAACAGAATCTGTAGGATCTAAATTAGAGGACTTGGGGGCAATGTTGTGTTTTAAGTCCTCTCTAAGAAACACTTCCTTCTTAGCTCGGGTCCCCTGATGGGGGTGTAAGGATGAAGGAAGCCTGTCCCACCCCACAGGATCAGATTTCACAGCTGCATGTGCAGGGCAGGTCGTAGTTCCACCCCACCCACCAGAGTCCTCTGCTGTTGCAGAGCGCCAACTGGGCACTGTTAGAGCTGTCACAGAGCAGAATTGTCCAGCCTGTGCTGCCGGGGGCACCTTCAATCCCAGGTCCAGCACGGCAGCACGTGGCCCTTTCGGGCGAGGTCCTTGCAGGGGTCGCTGGTCCTGCTGTCACCTTCAGGCAGGGGTGACGGCGCTGCCCAGGTCATCTCTGTCCAGCTGGGCAGGGGGGTTGTTCAATGCCAGCAGCTGGAGACAGCACAGCTTTGTGTCAGAATGGCTGGGGCTGCACTGACCCCTCCCTCAGCCCCAGGACAGCCTCAAGACGATGCCCGGAGTAGCAGATGAATTATCTGCAGTGAAAAGGTTTTTTGATAAACTCTGTGTCCCTTTTCTGCGTGTGAACCGCCCCACACAAGCTCCTGTTGGTACTAATTTAGTGCTTTCATTTGTAAGTGACTCTGGTTTGTTCAACACCTCATTTGCAGTATCAGGGATAACCACAGATTGCCCACGGACTGTTCTGCAGTCTGTTGGCTCCAGCATTTATTTTTCTGTCTGATTAGTCACTTAAACCACACGGGGCTGTCTCTGGTCACCGCAGTCACCCTGCAACCCAGAAAGCCTCGTGTCCCCAGCTGAGGGAACTCACCCCAGATGGAAATGCTTTCCAACCTTTGCAGGGAATTTTCAATTAAAGAATTTCGTGTCGGGATTTTTTTTTTCCCCCTGACCCTCAGGCCAGGCTGAGTCTCAGAGTGAGGCAGAGCTTCGTGTCTGCGAGTGTCCCCACAGAGTAGGGTGGAGAACGTGCTCTCCCCTGCTCCTAAAGGTGCCCACTTGGTGCAGGTGCCATTGTTTAAGGTCACTCCCTCCTTCGCTCCAAGACCCACCCCGAGTTTTCCTAAGGAGGGCAAGGCTTGTGAACAGCAAAACAACTGCTACTTGTTAATTAAACTAAAAATTTTAAACTCGGTTTAAATTAAATCCTAAAAGACAAGTTCTTAAACAAAATTCCTTCTGGGATTTAGTGTCACCAGCTGTTCAGTGTGATGCTGCATTCCCCTGTCACACAGGGGGCTCAGAGCAGGTTCCTGCGCCCCTGGCACTGTTTGGGTCACACAGGGGGCTCAGAGCAGGTTCCTGCACTCCTGGCACCGTGTGGGTCTCAGCTGCAGTGATGTAGGGGGTTGAGGAAGCGGCCCCAAACCCACCAGCTCCGCTGCTCTGCAGAGTTTACAGGGAAAGACAGGACCTAAGTGAGGTTAGACAATGTAAATTCTATTTAGATGGCAACTGAGACAATGAGATAAAGCTCATAAACTCTGTTTTATCATCCTCTTTCTTCGAGGATGAGTGAAATCCTCTTTCCTTGTTTGCAGAGCGTGAGAAAGCCGTATGGAAGTCGGACAGAGCACACAGGCCGGGCTGGGAGGGCATTAACTCGTGCTCCTCTCCGCACCAGACCTGCCCTGCTGACTTCATCCAGGCTATTATCCGGCTCCAGCAGGGAAAGCAGCAGCCCAGGAAAGCTCCTTTCTCGCTTTGCCCACGTGGCAGCGGCAGCACAGGAGTGGGGCTCTGGCCCCCAGAGCCAGCAGCAACACAGTGCCACCCCCCAGTGCCACAGGGCCCCACCCAGCCTCTGGTGCTCCCAGGAGATCCCTAAATCCTGCACCAAACCCTCATCTTCCCCGCAAAAGTTGCATTTGCAACTTCTTCCCGTGACACCAGCGCCTGGAGAGCGTTTTAAAAATAGCCCTTGTAGCCGCGGTTTGGTTTCAGAATTAATGATCCATATGTTTAACCTATTCCAGGACATCCCCACCCAAGGCAGAGCCACGGGACCCAGGCGTTTGGAGCCTCCAGTGAAAGTTCTGCTGCCTGCAAGGGGCTCTTAGCTTGATTTCTTGTAGATAAATACAGAACATATTTACAGCTGCCAATGACAGATGTTCAGTGTAAATATTATTCCAGCAGATTTTTTAATCAGATGGTGTCATGCATGATAGTGTCATTTGAAAAAAAAAAAAAGGATGAATACAGTGAAAAAATTACCATTTGAAAGGCAAAACTATTTTTGGCAGAATTCGTAATGAACTAATTTTTCTCGTCAGCAAAATGATGCTACAAGACACACCAAACTTATTTCTTAGTTGTAAGAAACCGAGTAATTAAAGATTATATCCGTGTTCACCTTCGTGTTCAGGTGCAGAGGAGTCCCACACACTGTGACCTGTATTTGTTCAGCACCATGGAAACCATTTCACTCCATTATCCAAACATTATTTACATAAAACCGAGGGGGAAAAGGTAAGAGAAAATAAAAGTGGCACGGGCAGAAATAATGACAGCGATCGGATTCATGGTGGAGGAGTGGGCAGGGAACCAAGAGGGCTTTAATGAGATTTCCATCCACGGAGGGGAGCGGGTCCCGAGGAGCTCACCGCATCCCGGTGGGATGAGAAGGCAAAGCCGAGCTTACGTGGGGTGAGGTTTCCTCCCTCCCGGCCCAGCACTCTCGCAGCCGCTTTATCGGGGATGAATCTCGGCCAAACAGAGCGGGGCGAACCTGGCAGGAGGGACGGGGCCGTACCGCAGGTAAAGGACAGGAGCTCGCTGACCGCGCTGTGTCTGCCAAGGGCAGCCAAACCCCAGCCCACGCCCTGCTGGGGAGGGACCCTTTTGTCGCAGGGACTCCTCAGTGGGGGCTCCTCAGCGTTTTAGGGTCGCTGCCCTGAACCCGCTCCTTGGCATCACCCGAGCACTGCTGGCACCAAACACCCCGCGCTCTAAAATGTGTCTCCTTCATAACCTGCTGAGGTTTTCCAAACGTTATTCCCTCTCTAAATGGAAAAAAGAGTACCCAGGACGATCAGAAAATCCAGAGAAATACTAAGAAAAGCGGCGTTCGGCACGGACCCTTCCCTGTTTGCCCAGCTCCCGGAGCAGCCGCAGCCAAGGACTCTGCAAACAGGGGACGGCAAAACAAGCAAAGAACCTCCTCGTCCGGTTTGTCTGGCTCGGGGCGAGCAAGGGACGCCCGGGCTGTGCCTGCCACCCTGTCCAGGGCAGCAGCTCCGGCCCTGCCTGCACCTCCAGCCAGGGTAGAACGCATCGGCTTCCCAGGCAAGGACTTCCAAAACAATTTACAGCTGAGTGTCCAATGCTGAATGCTTACTGTCACTTAATTAAAAGAATTTCTTTTTAATGCCTTTCGCCCATTTAGAGCCAATTAATGCAAGGTGCTAAGTACTCTTAAATCACGTTGCAAGCCAAGACGAGCTGAGGCTGATCAACCATTCACGAGGAGAACCTTTCCTGATTTGACTCTCAGCTGAGATCTTGAAGTGCTCTTCCAAGTGCCTTCTTTGGGATGGGAAGTTGGAGAGGAGCAGAATTGAAGGCTCTCTGAGTCAACAGCACCTGCAGAACACGGCAGTGCAGCTGCTGCTGCCCCAAAACACACGGAGGAGAAGTTCAGTGCCGTGGGCAGGGACACCTTCCACTACCCCAGGCTGCTCCAAGCCACAACCAGCCTGGCCTGGGACAGTTCCAGGGATCCAGGGGCAGCCACAGCTTCTCTGGGAAACCTGTGCCAGGGCCTCACCAACCTCACAGGGAACAATTTCTTCCTAAAGTAAAGAATTCCTTCCTAAGTAAAGAATTTTCTCCCAGTTTCTGAGCGGTACAGCCAAATAGCTGTATATTTGGCTCAAAACCCAACAGCAAGGAAAAACCCAAAACACCCGATCTGCATCGGAATTCCACCACTGGGAGATGTTACAATTAATCCCAACCAAAGCCATGCTGCACCATTAGTTGTCTGTGGAAACACAAGGGGCATCTTCCATGCTCTGGAGCAGGAACTACAAAGGTACTCAGACACTGTCCCCATGGGCCAGACAACCATTCCGAGGGACTGATCCCAGGAACCACTGGCTGCTCTAAACAGCACAGACTGACCTGCATTTCCTTGTATCAGCTGATTCCAGACTGAAGGACCTGGCTGCAGGAGAAGGTCCAGTCCCCACTATCCCCCACCTAACCAGGCTGCACCACAAACTGGTGCTCCCGTGGGTTTGTCACCAGTTCTTGCCCCTCAGATGTGAAACCAACAGAGCCTTGCAGGCAGCCCAGGTGATTTGCTCCACATGCAGACATTGGAGACCTCCTGGTTTTCCCTGTTTGTGAGTTCCTACCGGTTGGTGTCACTGGCTCCACCCCAAGCCAACAGAGGAGTGCCAGGACAAAGGTGTTCCACAGAAAAAGGATGTCAGGGAGGAGCAGCAGCAGAACCAACCAGAACGAGACTCATGCCAAGAAAATGTCACTGCAATGAGAAGCCGTGGCTGGTGGTTTTCAGGTCACTGGACACTGAGGAAGGCAGAGTGAAGGACAGAAGTCATCAAATGACTGAAAGAACTGGAAGCTAAAATTCACCACCACAAAGTGGTTATCACTGATTATATAGGAGTATAACAGGGTTTTTTTTAAGTCCTAAAACTCAGTGTTTTGTCATGAAGAATCCTTCCTGATTCCAGAAGGATGCACAGAGCTTGAAGGACAGACTTCCCAATTGTTGAAATACTCTGAAACCCAGTTTGCCCCCTTCCCTTGGGATGGCTCCAGCTCTGCTCTGGATTCCCCTGGGCAAGTCCCCCTCAGGAGCCACCTCCCAGCTGATCTCCGACCTGTTCCATATCCCCTGGGTGGCTGCTGCAGGATCATCCCCTTCCTTTGGAGCAGTTCCACCTTTGATCTCTGCTCTACAGCTTTGCTTTTCGTGTGGGAGTTGATATGAGGAGTGTGCATCCCAACAGGAAAACGCTCACCAGTCCTCACTGGTGTCTGTCCGAATGCACCCCATAACTGCAGGCATCCTAAATTATGCTAATTAGCCCGAGCTAAAAAACCACGGGCTTTCCAAACCATACACTGCCACACAAAATAATTAATAACCATAAGCTAAATCACACCATAAAGCTGGAGGGGTTCTGTTTTGTGGCTTGGTTTTCAATTTTTGTTTTAAAAGAGATGCTTGATGTAATTTATTTTTTTTTTAAATTGCAGTTCTCAGTCTTAAGTTGAGGAGCAAGACTAGTGTTTTCAGCAAGGCAGGCTCCTCCTGGTTGGTTTTTTGCCTTTAAGGGGGGAAAAAAGGCAGGCTAAGCATGGGCAAAAGTCTCAGAAAATCGGGTTTCACAGGCAGGCACCAGAGCAGGCACCTTCCCTCTCCACAAAAAGCTGTGGAGCACGGGATGGCCGTGGTGTCTCACTGGGAAAGGGTCTGGGATCTGATCAAGCCCTGCCCCTGCAGCCACAGCTTTTCCTGCTCCCAGGTCCCCGGGAATGCTCCCGCATCCCTGTGAAAGTTGCAATCGATACACAAAATGAGGCGCACTTTGTAAACACTGTGATCACATCAATTGCTATTGTATTTGTAATTACGTTCATTTATCACATGTGCTGCCGGGGTGATCATAATCCTCTCAACATATCCATAAAAACTATCCAACCAACTTATCCCGAGGTGTGCACGCATCCCCCGGCCATGAATCATCTGCCTGCGCCAGGAATTCACCACCACCGGCTACAGGCAAGGATCTGGGAGAAAGGGACTTGTCTTGGAAATATTTAGAGACCTGATTTTCACAAAGCACCATCTTCTCATGATCATTTAACCTCCATGGGAAAAAAAACACCTCAGGCAAAGCTTTTAAAACTCCTCCACCTGTGCTACCGGTGGGTAAACAAGAAGCAAATAAATAGAAGAAAGAAAGATTCAAAACTCTTCATTTTGCCTTTATAAGCACAGGTTTTATTCCTGAAACACTGACAGCCTGGAACCTGGGTGCAGCTGACCAAGCAGGAAGCAGAGAACAGAGGTGGCACAAAGAACATGGCTGTAATTAAACACACCTCACAAATTACAGAATCCCGGGGTCACTGAGGCTGGAAAAGCCCTCCCAGACCATGGAGTCCAATCCGTGCCCGATGCCCACCTTGTCCCCAGCCCAGAGCCCTGAGTGCCACGGCCAGGAATTCCTTGGACACCTCCAGGGATGGGCACTCCAAACCTCCCTGGGCAGCCCCTGCCAATGCCTGACCACCCTTTCCATGGGGAAATTCCTGCTGATGTCCAACCTGAGCCTCCCCTGGCACGGCGGGAGCCTGGCTGGGTCTCCCACCCAGATCTTGTCACGGGTCAAGCAGAGGTACAGAAGACATTAACATCCCATTACACAAACATTTTAGGTGCTAATTGATAACAATCCACTCCAAAAGGATTGGCAGTATAATCTCAGCTGTTGTGATTGATCTGCGAGTTAAATGTGGGATCAATTCCCCTCCAGACAAACGGGTGCTGCAGCCTGGGGGTGCATTCCAGCACCAACGGAAGCTCCGGGGCCATCCCCGAGCACCCTGTGCCTACAAACCAGCCCCACACACAGCATCATTAGCAAACTGAGGGGTTTAAACACTGTCCCTCGGGTGTCCCAGAATATTAATGGCACCTGGGACACAAAATGTGTTTAATTACAGCAAAACGTGACTGGATGGATTGGCTGCACCCGTAAAAAATTACAGCCACCCTTCTCTCTGGTAGGAACCATTTAGCAGCAGCTCTGAAGGATGAGCTCTGTGCCAAGGAACGAGCTGTGAGTGAGAGATCGGCTGTGAGGGGCCTCAGAAGGAGCAGGGGTCAGGGCAGCACAGACCTCTCCGGCCGCTGCTGCCCAGGCCTGGACACGGCCGGGAGCAGCTCCAGCCACCCCTCCAGGGCACGGCCAGGACCTCAGCACGCCCAGGCTGAGCCACAGCAGCCTCTGCACCACCGCGGGGGCATTCCCAGCCCAAAGGAGTTCCAGAGGAACACGTGGCGGCTCCTGAAAACTCATTTAACCAAAGCAGAGAGTTGCTTTCTATAGGATACATAGAAATAGGTGCTTTGGGCTATTTAAAGTGTCTGTATTTTTAAAGTGTACAATGACAACAACAAAACCCCACTGTTTTCTTGTCCAAAGTCCCTCTCCAGCTCTCTTTTCCACCTGTTTTGTTTAAACGAATCTTTCAAACACTCCAATAACCAACCTTGCTTCTCCTCGGGGATGTGCATCTCTCCCGAAGCAGACAACGTCCAACGGCTCCGCAGCTCCGCATTCCCGATCCCAGGGAGATCAGAACAAACAATCTGATAGGACTCTCTGGGCTGCATCACAGGGCTGTGTGGGAACGGCCCGCGTGTTACTGGAGCACAAAGCCTGGCAGCTGGGCACGGCCGGAGAGCCCCGAGCAGGGGGGAGCAGCCCCGCAGGGACGGGGCACAGGCGCCGGGGCACCGCTGGGCTCTGGGTGAAACGGCAGCCGCGATCGACCGTGCCCCTACAAGCGCCCAGCGACCCAGAGGCACCCAACAAAGCAGGGTTCACAGCAGCCTGAGCCTGTGCCACCCGTCCCCCACCATCCCACGGGCCTGGGCACCCGCACCTCGCACGGGACCCGCCAGGACAGGCACACGCCAGAGGCACCCAGAGCAGAGTCACGGTCAAGGCTGAGAAGCACCAAACCCCAGAATGGTTTGGGTTGGAAAAAACCCTAAATCTCTTCTTGTCCCAGCCCCTGCCATGGGCAGCGAAACCTCCCACTATCCCAGGCTGCTCCAAGCCCCGTCCAACCTGGACTGGGACACTTCCTGGGATCCAGGGGCAGCCACAGCTCCTCTGGGCACCCTGTGCCAGGGCAAGACCACTCATAGCCAGGAATTCCTTCCCAGTATCCCATCTATCCCTGCCCTCTGGCACTGAGAAGCCATTCCCTGTGTCCTGTCCCTCCATGCCTTGTCCCAAGTCCCTCTCCAGCTCTCCTGGAGCCCCTTTAGGCACTGGAAGGGGCTCTGAGCTCTCCCTGGATCCTTCTCTTCTCCAGGTGAATATTCCCAGCTCTCCCAGCCTGGTTCCAGAGCAAAGGAAATTTTAGGGAAATTTAGGGTTCCAGCCCCAAAATATTCCAGTGGGTACAATGCCGGGGTGCAGGGCAGGAGCCCTCGGGCACTGCGGGGCTCATCCCAGCTGTCCCTCAACAGAAATCAGGTCAAAGCCTGGAGTCAGCGGGATTTTGGGGCGTTAATTTCCATTGCAGTCACACTTTGGGGAAAGGACGTTCCTCCCAGTGCTGCTGGGTGGGGCTGCCCCATTCTGTATCGGAGGCTTTTAAGGAGCTGGGGCTGCACCCGGGAGGCTCCCGTGGGGAATAAATCCGTGGATAACTCCCCTTGGAGGCGGGCGGGTCCCGGGCGGGGCAGCGGCGCCGCAGTCCCGGCAGCGCCCGGCAGAGGGCGGCAGAGGCGGCGCCCGCAGCGCTGCGATCCCTGCGGGAGCGGGGCGGGATCCGGGACACCCCCGGGATGGGACCCCCGCCACGGGACCCCCGCCGCGGCACCGGCACCGGGCGGTGAGAACCTCGACAGGGCTGGGAGCGAGCCCCGGGCTCGTCCCCACCGGGGCAAGGAGGGATCCTGCTCCTCTGCCCCGCCCGGGTGAGACCCCCCCTGCGGAGCTGCTCCAGCCCGGGGGTATCCAACAGCAGGAGGACGTGGAGCTGCTGGAGTAATCCCAGAAGAGGCCACGGAGCTGATCCAGGGCTGGAGTCCCTCTGCTCCGGAGCCAGGCTGGGAGAGCTGGGAATGTTCACCTGGAGAAGGGAAGGATCCAAGGAGACCTCAGAGCCCCTTCCAGTGCCTAAAGGGGCTCCAGGAGAGCTGGAGAGGGACTTGGGACAAGGCATGGAGGGACAGGACACAGGGAATGGCTTCTCAGTGCCAGAGGGCAGGGATGGATGGGATACTGGGAAGGAATTTTTCCCTGGCACAGGTTTCCTAGAGAAGCTGTGGCTGCCCCTGGATCCCCGGAAGTGTCCAAGGCCAGGCTGGATGGGGCTTGGAGCAGCCTGGGATAGTGGAAGGTGTCCCTGCCCATGGCAGGGGGTGGAATGGGGTGGGCTTTAAGGTCCCTTCCCACCCAAACCACTTTGTGCCTCTCAGATTCCATGAACTTACAAGAACAGCTCCAGAGGCATCTGCTCCCCTGCCCTCCCTGAGCCAGCGCCGGAAGGAGGGAGGGAGGGACAACCCGGCAGGAAGCCCTGGGAGGAAGCCAGAGATGCACCAGGAGTTGCAGCAGCGTTCCCTTTGAAAGGACAGAGTTCCAAGGAAAGGACAGTGGGTGACAATTCAGACCCGCCCCGGACATGTGACACTCCTGCTCCTGAGGTTACAGGTGACGGAACAGGGAAATCAACGACTGAAACGAGGCAGAGCTGCACACACTGAAAGAGAACAGTGTTCAAAGGCAAGCTATGCTAAACTTGCATGAGAGAAAAAAACACTCTGCGTTTAACCAAATATTCCGGCTACTCTTTGCTATCGATCATTCTTCAAAACACCAAATTGATTCCTCAAATCAAACTTTCCCCTTTTTCTTTCAAGTCAAAACAATTTCAGAATTCTCCAAAAGCATGAAAGCTCCACCAAACAGAATCTGACTGAGTGCAGCAGCCAAGGCCAAAGCCTCATTAAATCCTCATTACAAAATATCAGACTTGCATTGCTTTTTCTCTCTTGCACCGTGGCTTCAGCTGAAAATGTCCAAGCCCTTTTCACCTGCTGGTGTCCTGTGCTCACGGCAGAGCTCACCTGCATGGCCAGAGCAGCCCAGTGCCTCTCCTCCTCCACCCTGCAGTCAATGCAAGCCTTTGTCTTTAAACAAGGAAATCAAGTCCAAGTCCATGTAAACCCATGGGATTCAGATGCTTCAGGCTTAAGATTTATGGTTAAACGCCTCTAAATTCTTCTGAAACAGCACGGGTAGGTGGTCCCCAGACAGTCTGATTGTCTCATAATAGGGAGGCACGTTGGTTGCCACTTCAAGAACACTCAGATAACGACATCACAAGGACTGCAAGGCAAAGTTTGGAACAGGTGCAGATTGTGAGAGAAGAGATGGGAATAATTAAATATCTGTCCCAAACATACACTTTAAATCTGACATAAACTCCCCAACCCTTGTGCCACAGCTGACTCAGGTAAGGCCAGGCCTCATGAACACTGTTTTCAAACTGTCTTAGTTCTTTAATAGCCTTTCCACAACAAAACCCTTCCAGGAAACACCATCTTCCCAGGGAATATGCTTTATTACATATCCATGAGGGATAAGTTAAAACCCACAATGCCAGCCTGCTGCCCCTGCCACCAGAGATGCCAGGGTCTCACCCAGACAGACAGAGGGACCTTTAAACTCCTCCCTTTTAAACTCCCTCCCAAGCATTTAATCTTAGAAAGAGAAATAATCATAAAGCGAGAAGCCATAAAACCCAAAGAGTTTCCACAGAGCGTAGGATTTTTAAAAATGTCAAAGAGAAACACAATAAATACGTGCTAAGGGGAAACTGTGAGTGGCAAATGATTCAGGTTTGAGGAGCTGGCGTTGGGAAATACTCCCTTTGAGGGAGCAGGGAAAACGCAGCCACCCTGCCAGTGGAGAGCAGTGGTCACAGGGGGAGCGTGGGGTGCATCTCACCCGCTCCGGGTCTCTGTGCCCAAGGGACAGCCCCAGCAATGCCATTGCTTGGGAGCTCTGGGGCATTCGGCTGCTGGAACCACAGGGAATGTGCTCACACAGATGAAGATAAGCTCGATTTTGGCTTTTATCTGTTTCCTGCCCTGGGCACAGCTCCTGGGAGCTCCCTTTTCCAGGCACAGCTCCTGGGAGCTCCTCTTCCCTGGGCACAGCTCCTGGGAGAGCTCCCCTATTCTGGACAGAGCTCCTGGGAGAGCTCCCCTTGCCCAGGCACAACTCCTGGGAGATCCTCATCCCTGGGCACAGCTCCTGGGAGCTCCCTTTTCCAGGCACAGCTCCTGGGAGCTCCTCTTCCCTGGGCACAGCTCCTTGGAGAGCTCCCCTATCCTGGGCACAGTTCCTGGGAGAGCTCCCCTGCCATGGGCACAGCTCCTGGGATCTCCCCTTCCCTGGGCAGAGCCCCTGGCCAAGGCATTTACAAACGTGGGGAAACTCAACACCTCCACGTTCAGGAGCTCAGAGCTTGTCTCTAAATTTCCTGCTTGTTAATTTTAGCTCTGCCTCCAGATCCCACCACTCCCCTCTTCCCTCAGCACTGGGGGATGGCCACAGCCCCACTGGAATGGGGATGGGCACCTGCAGAGCTGCCAGCCCCACAGAGGGTGGGGTCTGAAACGGGAGAGTTCCCTCTCAGGAGGGTTTTTAACACTTGTGGTGTTGTACTCAGCCAGCACGAGAATGCTGGTCAGGTAAAGGAAACTGGATAAGGGGAGTTTCACTGCAGGGTGGGCATTCCCAGGAAAGTACTGCCTGGATGGCTTGAAAATAAATGTGGAAGCCACGGGGCTCTCGATTTACTGCATCACTCACGTCTCTCTAATTGTGCCTCTCGTACCCCCCCCACTTCCAGCAGTATTTCCTCTTAATGGATTACAATCAAATTTCTTCAATTGATCCCCCATCCATCAAAGTCTGCTGGCCTAAAGACTAATCCTGCTGAGCTCCTACCTTTCACACCAGCCCTCAGGTGGGGTTTCCAATCTGATCCGATTACCAGACCCTCGATATTCACCAGTTTCCACCATATTTATCATACTTGCTTCATTTCCTAGGAGAAAGGGTCTGATTCATTAAAAATTATATGCTCCATTTAAGCAGGTTTTCTGCATACTTTACTCGGGAAAAAATGCTGAATGCATTTTTTTTTTTGCACATAAAAGTACGTCTTTTTTGTGATTTATCAACCTTTTATCCCCTGCCTATCAGCAGATGCCTCTCAGCCATGGACCCCAGCGGTGCAGGGCTCCTGGAAGGGGGATAACAGGCGTTTCCAGCTCCCAGCTCAGACACCACACGGATTCCACACAGAGCAAATGCCACGTGCTCTCCCCCTTTCTGATATTTCCGTGTTTCCGTTCAAGCGCCGCCGTTCACGCCTCGAATCCCCCGGAACGGTTCAATCCACGCCAAATTCCATTCCAGCTTTGAGGGGGATATTTGTGGGTCAGGGGCAACGCAAATAGAGCAGGGGCTGGGGTGGGTCCCCTGCAGAAGCAGGAGATTCTCACACCGCTGTAATTTATCTGTCTTTATTACTTTGGAGATTTAAGTGATCGTTTGCTGTTGGCCACGCCACAGTTAAGGACGGAAACTTTTAATAACATCCAGGACGGGATTCACTCTTGGGCACCGAGCTCAAACAAGGCTCTGGTCCACCTGAAGCCTCCGAGATGGAGTTTACACAGCCAGGCACCTTTTCACAACCTCTTCAGGATTCGACAAATTTCACAGCTGAGAGAAAAGAGCCTTTTAAACTCTCCCCTCGTGAAACTGCCTCTTCCTTTTATTTCCTTTTTGATGTGGGGGAGGTTGTGGGGTGGGGAAGGGGTGTTAGAAAGAGGCAAAAAGGGGCAGGAGGCTGGTGATCAAAAAGAGCCAGAGAAGGCTGCTCTCTGTCAGCTCACGGCTCTTTTCACAGAATCCCAGGGTCGCCGAGCCTGGAAAAGACCTCCAGGATCATCAAGTCCAACCTTGTACAATTCCAAGATTATATTGAACAATAAATTGATTGGATATTAGGAAGGAATTCCTGGCTGGGAGGGTGGGGAGGCCCTGGCACAGGTTGCCCAGAGAAGCTGTGGCTGCCCCATCCCTGGAAGTGTCCAAGGCCAGGTTGGACAGGGCTGGAATGGGATGGGATTTAAGGTCCCTTCCAACTCAAACCATTGCATGATTCTATGACTCTGTAATTGAGATCAATCCAGATCATAATTGTAATCAATGATAAGATTATATTAAGAAGTTACCAAAGCCAAGCACTTCATCTCCTGGTCCTGCCAATGTTTAAAATTACCCACGTTGTGCCTTATCACAGCGATCTTACCCCGGCCTGGGGAAGCAGCAGAGACGTTGTTAATGCACTGGGACAACCAAACTGTTATTCTACAACACCTTCCACCAGGAAAACCCCCAAAATGGGGATATTTGCTTGCAACGCCAGGGGCACCCATTCCAAAACGCTCCTGTGCTCCCTCCGTCTGCATCCAGCGCGGCCCTGACTGAGCCACGCAGCCCTGGCAGGGCACGGCCCCTCACCAGCCCGTGCTGGGATGTGGGATGGGCTTTAGGGTCCCTCCCAGCCCAAAATGCGCTGGGATGCTGCTCCTCAGGCCGGACAAAGCTAAACACGTCCGTGGCAAACCACGCAAGACTTTTCCGCTGTGTCAAACCAAGCTGTGAAATTGACCCATTTCAGTTCTCTGTGGAACAAACAGAGAAAAACCCACACTGCAATCCAAGCTCAGCTCGGATGAGTCTCCTGCTAAATCAGAACTAAAGCAAAGGTATCGCAAAGAGCTTCCCTCTGCTTTGCTAAGACTTACTCACAGCTTCACCTCAAGGTGCCTTTTGATACTGGCTACACAGTTTCTATTAATTATTTATTATTTATTAAGTGCGTTAGTAACTGTGGGTTTGGGAGTCCCCAGCTCCTACCCCACACAGTCACAGCATCCCAGAATAGGTTGGGTTGGGAGGGACCGTAAATCCCATCTCATTCCAGCCCCTGCCACGGGCAGGGACACACCTTCCGCTATCCCAGGTTGCTCCAAGCCCTGTCCAGCCTGGCCTTGGACACTTCCAGGACAATTCCCATAGCCAGTCACACCCCCCACCGATGCTACAGCCCCAGCCTGAAATCCATGGAACAGTTCCAGCAGGGACAGCACTGACACTCCTCTGCCAGACACGAACACCTCCAGCACGCAGGTGCCATGATGAGCTCTCAGCTCTGCCTGCAAGTAGCAGAGATTGTTCCATTGTTTTATGTATTAAATAGGATCCAGCTACATTTTGTTAAAACTACAAATTAAATTGTTTTGCAGAATTTCCCTCCTCTCACCTTAAAATGCTCCTTTTGTGCTTGTTCTCCCCTTGTTTCACTATCCAGACCATCAGTGTCCCCACAGAAGTAGCTCACAACTTTGTAAGCACTCCTGGTGTTCCTACAATTCCATTTGATCCATTTGCCAAGCCTCTCACGCTGGAAAACCTCTTTATGCTGACACTATTTCGGTCCCATTTGCTCTTGTTTTGCAGTGCTCTGCACACACAACTTTGGTTTCATGCTTTGTGTTAGACTTTTGATATAAAACATCTGATTAGGTTTAAATGAGAGAAAGAAGCCACTTAAATATCCACTGTAAGTTTCCCTCCCTTGTGCATAAGGCAGCATCCATCCCAGCCAGGTGCTGGGAGCAGGATTGAATTATCCAGTGTTCACTGGGAGCAGCGCCTCCGACAAGGAGCAGAACTCTGGGTGGGAGGAACACAAAGAGCTGCAGAGCTTAGAAGGCCTAATGGAGTTTGGAGGGGCCGCATTTTGAATCTATCAAACCCTGACATTTGAGGGAGCTTTATATTTTCCTTTAAGAGTAGTGCAGACCCCAGTGAATTATATAATGGAATATGGCTCCCCAATGTAATCAAAGTTGACCTAACAGATTTGTCTTCCTGGTGATACAATCTACTGAAAATCTTTAAGGAAATCAGAACTGGATTCAAACAACAGAGAGAAAAATCACTTCTTAAATATAAAACAGGCCTAGAGAAAGCAGTTCCTACCAATTATAAATCCTGCAATCATGAAAAGGTCTGGGTTGGAAAAGCCCTCTGGACCCGTGGAGTCCAATCATTCCCCAGCACTGCCAAGGCCACCACTGCCCCCTGTCCCCAGGTGCCACATCCACACAGCTTTTAAATCCCTCCAGGGATGGGGACTCCACCCCTGCCCTGGGCAGTGCCGGGACTGGACAGCCCTTCCCATGAAGGAATTTTCCCAGTATCCAACCTGAGCCTCCCATGGCACAGCTTGAGGCTGTTCCCTCTCCTCCTGTCCCTGTTCCCTGGGAGCAGAGCCCGACCCCCCCCAGCCGCTCCCTCCTGTCAGGAGCTGTGGGGAGGGAGAAGGGTCCCCTGCCAGGAAAGGGGCAGCACAGCCCTGAGGAAGGAGCTGTTCCCTGTCACTGCCTGCACTGCTCAGGAGCTTCCAGTAATCCCTTGGGACGGGACACCCAAAGGCAGAGAACAACACCACACCTGGGAAACAGCAGCTCCTACCTGAACACCCCAGGGGATGCCGAGTAAATGCTCCCAATTTAAAGAAAAAATTGTATGGATTAGGCTTGAGGAAAGGAATCCTTTCTCATCCAGAGGAACAAAAGGAAAGGATTTCAGGCTTCCCTTATAAATGCATTTCAAGGAGTGTTTTTCCACATCTATGCTGAAAGAAAAGGCTCTGAATTGGTATAATGCTAAACTAATCTTATGAAGTCCCTCAAGAGAAAAACATGCAAATGTTTCTCTCCCAAAACGGTTTAATCACACCCTGGGTCAAGTTTACCTGGTGCTGGCAGATCTCAGTTTTAGGATTGCTGTTAACCGCAGAACATAATTCTGATCACTACAAAGTTAAGAGCAAAGAGTAAAATTCTAGAAGGGGATGCAGAAATCCAAATTTCTCTTGCCAAGGAACGGAGCCAGAGGAACCTGAATCAGAAGGCAGAGCCACTGCTGGCCTTGTGCACACACACAATAAAACCAGTCAGATTCCATTTGTTTAAACATGTGATTCAATTAATTTTGCCCTCTTTACTAAGTAATTTACTTGATGAATCAATTCTGCTGGTAAATAACCACGTCTCCATCCCACTGACCTCTGTGTGGGCAAGGCTGATTTTCCTTTTGGCGCTGATGTTTTGTGGGGCCAGGAGAGAAGGAGGCTGGCTTGGGAGGTAAACCCAGAGGAACCACTGGAGAGCCCCTGGCATTGCTGGACCCACTGGTGCCCAAGGCAGCCCTTTCCAGGGGCAAGGGAAGCAGGAAAAGGTTCAAGTCAAGCCCAGCAGATCAGCAGCACCATGGAATAACCCCTGGAAGAACCCCAGGTTCATTCCACGCGGCACTCTGGGTGGTGACGCACTTGGATACTTTTCCCTCGTTTGGTTACCTCCCAAGATCCCCTCGGCCATCAAATAGGGTATGGGAACTCTTAAGGACAATTTTTTATTTAGATAGTTCTATGACTAGTGAAAAATGTTATAACATTTTTAAAAAGGAGGCTTTCCAGTAAGCACCTCCAATTTCCTTAAAACGTTTGCCGTGGAACCTTTATCTCGGGGGAAAAGCTAAACATAAGGATCCAGAGACAGAGAGGAGATATTCCTGCATCTATTTGAAGAAACCTCATCCATAAAGAAACAAATTGCCATGGTAATTATCACTCTCTTACTTGTAATTGTAGGAATAACCGTACATGGGTTATACATATGGGCCGCTCTCATCCCGTTTGCGTTAATTCTCCCTGGAAAGAAATGATCTTTTATGGAGCAGAAGTATTAAATGTGTTCTGGCAGCGGGGAGCGGCGGCTGAGCGAGGTGCCGTGCCACCAAGGCGGCCCCGCCTGCGGGCTGGAGCGCTCCCGGGTGCGCCGCAGAGCGGCTTCGCCCCACGCTACAGCCCCGAGGGGGCGAGGAACACCGATCCCATGCTCCCAGTCATCCCGAGGGTCGCTCCAGGACAGCCCTGCCGGAAGAGCCACGGCGGTGCCCTGCACTGGGCACCCGCAGGAGCGGGGTGTGCGCTGCGGGCGCGCTGAGCTACCTCAGCGCCAGCGCCGTGTGCGGGGCTGGGGCTCTGTCAAACCGCGGCAGAGCCCCGTGTAAAACCAAAACTCACATTTGCATTATAAAGCCAGACACGGATTAGTATTTAGTTCCTCTAGTCACTGCAGAGAGTCTGCTCGGAAAGGCCAAGGAGCAGGAGCGCTCCTATTCCTGGTCCAATTAGTCACTGGGAATAAGTCATCCAGTTCTAACGAACACTGACCAGGGACCTTTTGGGAATGACAGCTCTGCCCATCCACCTGGCCTTCAAACCCAGCAGCTCAGACCCACAAACCCGGTCCTGACTGGATGTCCCATCCCTGGAAGTGCCCAGGGTCAGGTTGGACAGGGCTTGGAGCAGCCTGGGATGGTGGAAGGTGTCCCTGCCCATAAAAACAAAACAAAAAAAGACCCAAACCCATAAAAATAGATATAAATTTAAAAATGAGACTATTAGTTTTTTCTACTGAGATAAAGGAGATGGCCAGACCACACGTTTGCCAGCCCAAGCACTGCAGGAACGCTTCAATTTATTGCTCCAATTGTTCCACCACTGAAGTATTCCACAAGAATCTCATCTCCAACCCCCCGTGCCACAGCCCTGTCTGTGCAGAGAGCATTTCCTGCCTTCCCAGCCCCAAAATTAAACTCCTCAGAAGTACTTTTTGTAATTTGTGTTTAACTATTTTTGACTCATAGATGTTTCCAGCAACTGCCCTTTGGAAACCTGGAATTGGAATCTCTCATTAGTCAGATTTTTTGCCTTCTGCAGGGAGCAGCAATTGCGACTGTAAAATTATTTCGGAACAGTGAAAAAAAGGCATGGATTTCACTCATAGCATCAGAAAAGGAGGGTTTTTATCAGGAGTTCTGCAAATAGATGCTGGGTTGGAGAGCGGTGCTGCACCTGCAGCAGGAGTGTGCTGGTGATTTTTTTTGGTCAGCCCTGACTGCTCTCCACGTGCAAGGAATGGAGGAACTGGAAATATCCTACGCTGTGCACTCATCCTGCCTTTCTCTCCCAATACTTGTACACGTGAGAAGAAAACACAAACTTTTTTTTGAAGTTTTTTTCTCAGATTTTTGGCCTCAAGTTAAAAAAAAAAAGAAGAGCCCCTATTCCTATTAATAAATGCAATTAAACTGCAGGCTGGAATGTTAATTCTGGCTCTTAGTGCTTCCTAATCTGTTGGTTTTTTCCAAAGACAGAGACAGGACTGCTCTGCTGGGGAGGATCTGTCCTAGAGCAGGTATCCAGGATCCAACAGATTCCACCACCCCTGTCCTTTGTACCTGCTCACCCCACAGCCTTCTGAAGGCTTCAGCGGTGCCACTCTAGGATGAAAAAGGCAAATTATCGTTAAGAGAGAGTCCTAATTGCATTCCAGCCTCTGAGTCACAAACATTTGTCTCGTTCTGTCCAGGAGGGGATGAGGAAAGGGAGAAAAACCCGCTCTTTGTGCCCCCAGCCCCCCGGACTCCCTCGCTCCGGCAGCCCCGGGACACGCATCCCTTTTTCCCCGTTAATGCTCCGGGAACCCCGGCTCCCCGGGTTTTGTGCTCCTCAAGGCACGTTTCATACATTGTTTTCAAAGCTCCTTCCAGGCCCCGAGGAGGCCAGCTCAGATCCGATCCGGTGTGACAGGTAAAGGGCACCGTGCAGGCTCCGCCAGCGTCCCCGCTACGGGGGGAACGCGCCCGGGACGCGCGGCACCCTTTCCCTGCCGAGCACACCCACCTCCCCCCTGCACGGTTTTCCAAGCACTCCCGACTCCTGGGCAGGAAAATCCTCGATTTCTGGTGCGAGGTAAAGCAGCACCTCGCCCTTTCCGTGCCTTCCTCCTCGCTGGGGCTGTGCGGAGCCACGCCAGGAATGGCAAAGCAGGGAACGGGGGGAAAAAAGCAGCACCACGGATTTCCTTTTGGAAATAATGCGATTTAAAACAAACCCCTTTGGATAAAAATCAAAGCACTTCACAGCAACTGCAGGAAAGCCTAAAATCATGGGGACATTTTACAAAACCCCTTCTGTTTGCTCATTGATCCAGTCAAGGAGGGAAAACTTACATTTTCGTGAACAATGAGCTTAATTATGCAGGAAACTTCAGAATATCTTAATGTAGAGGACTCTGTGTATCACGGAATGGGTTAGGTTGGGAGAGACCTTAAAGCTGCTCTTGCTCCAAACCCCTGCCGCGGGCAGGAACACCTTCCACCAGGCCAGGCACATCTTCTGCTGGACACCAGGCACTCCCTGACGTGGCTGGGCACAGGCACCAACAGCCTCTACTCACTTCTGCAAGAAAAGGTTTCATCAGCTTGTCTTAAAAGTTGCATTTTGATCTGTAGGGTGGGCTTTGTGCTTAATATAACTCTCAAAAAGCACCACGAGGCTGTTCCTTCCAGACAATGCCGTGGGGCTCAGCAGGGCTCCCGCAGTCGCACTCACAGGAGGAAAACGCCGTAAATAGTATGTTACAGGCGTCTATTTCGAGAGGCTCGGGGTTAGAAAGTACATAAAACTACTGCTGCAATAATTCCTACTTCTCCAGTTCCATCTCAAGATCTGAGCTCGCTGCTCGGCCTTTGCAAGGCTCGTGTTTGTGTTCCAATTTTTCCCACATATTTGATGACGACTGTTTTTAACAGCAGAGCGGCCAGACTCCCTTACGGAGCTATTACACAAGGAATTAATTATAGGAGAAGCAGATGAGAGCGGCACTGAAAATAACTCGGGGTCAAACGTCCGCCGTGCGTTAACTTTACGTAATCAGACTCGGTTCGGGGTTGAGCTGTACCCCAGAAGGAACCTCCCAAGAGGAATCCAGCCCCAGACACTGCTCCAGTGTCCATTGGCAGGGTGGGAGGCTCCAGTGGGTTTTGCTCAAGACCTCACCGGTGAAGAACACCAAGGAGAAGAGGCAGTTTTCCAGACCTGAAGAATTGCACCTTGTCTTTGTCCCAGAGGAGACCTTACCCATCTTCTAATCACTGCTCTCCAAGTCAACAAGTCTTATCCACCTTTTGGCTGCAGCCTTTTAAATCAAAATGCCCTTCCTGCTCCAGCTCTCATTTTTCCAAGTGTTTCCCAGACTGGGATGGCTCCCTCGCTGTCCCAAAGCAGGGAGATATTGCTTCCAACAGCTCCAGCGCTGCTCCGAGCTCTCCTGATGGCAGCAGAGCAGCCACACACCGGGCTTTGCATCAGCCCATAGCAATGACAGATGCAGAGACATTTCCTTTACCCCTCTCAAACAACGACCACTTCTTGAGGCCTCCTCAAGCAGCGAGAGCAGCCCAGACCTCGCTGAGCTGATGGGGTCAGACTCCGTGCTCGGACGCTCCTCACGCCCCGAGGCCTTGTCCGAACACCTCCACACCCCATGGAAAGGCAGGGAAGGGGCTGATGGACACAGCAGGAGCTGCAGGCACAGCAGTGGCCGCCTGCACAGTAATTCTGCTGGTTCTTTTAACAGTCATGTGAAAATTAACAAATTAAAAATAGGAAAGTTGCTTGTTGGAGCAAGTCCAGAAGAGGCCATGGAGCTGCTTCCAGGGCTGGAGCCCCTCTGCTCTGAAGCCAGGCTGGGAAGGATCCAGGGACACCTCAAAGCCCCTTCCAGTGCCTAAAGGGGCTCCAGCAGAGCTGGAGAGGGACTTGGGACAAGGGATGAAGGAACAGGACACAGGGAATGGCTTCCCACTGCCAGAGGGGAGGGTTACATGGGATATTGGGAAGGAATTTTTCCCTGGCACAGGGTGTCCAGAGAAGCTGTGGCTGCCCCATCCCTGGCAGTGGCCAAGGCCAGGTTGGACAGGGCTTGGAGCAGCCTGGGATAGTGGAAGGTGTCCCTGCCCATGGCACAGGGTAGGCTTTAGTGTTCCTTCCAACCCAAACCCTTCTGGGAGGCTGTGAAAGAGAAATTGAACAGAAATGTCTCCGAAGTTCCAAACCCGTGGAGCACAGTCAGTGTCTGCCTGCAGGGTGCCCAGAGCCCCTCAGCCCAGCACATCCCTGCCTGCTCCCTGCCCTTGGAAAGGTGGCTGCTCTCACATCCAGCTGAACAACTCTGACTGAAATCACTAAGGTAGGGCTGGGCAGGGTTAGCCTCTGTGCATTCTCTGGTTGGTTTTGGAGGGTTTTGATTTTTATTTTTTTAAATCAAGTCTCCTTTAATATTTTGAGTTCACTTGTGCTGAAATCCAGAGGCATTCAGAGCTCAGCTCAACACCAAAGCCAAACCAGCTGGGTTTCATAAACATTTACTGCTGCTGATGAGGATTTTCTCCTTCTTCAGCTTTTTTTTCTTAAAAAGTTGATATTTTGCACTGCTCTAACCCAGGAAAATGTGAGGGCTTTTTTAGAGATATTCGATGGATCTTATTTTCCCCCCATGCCACTCTCTGGTGGGAATCTCTAACCTTCCCTTTGGAGACCAGGCATGTCTAGAGGCAAGACAGAGAAATGCCACATTGTAAACTTAGACACAGATCTGCTCCCCCCAAACCCGAAATTAAACTATTGTTATTGCACCACGCAAGGAACCGAGTGAATCCCAACCATAATTTAGCTAAGATCAAGTGTAAAATCTGTTTAATAATACTCGATACATCCTCTATCCCAGAGATTATATCCTGCATTTGCAGGGCATTGACTCCATAATCTAACAGGTCTTTTCCATCTCTGACTTCTATTAGCCTATGAATTATAACAAAAGGACCATTAGGCAAACCATAATTGTGGAAACAGCCTCTGACACGTGAGACTAACTCCTGCCATGGCAGGGAAAACTAAAATTAAAACACGGACAGACAATCGAAAGGAAAGCTTTCCCGTTATCCAAGTGTTAGCTGGTTTGATTAAAATCAGGAAACAAAACTCAGTAAGTCACAGAAAACGCATTTTTTTCTCGCCATCTCTTTAGGGAAAACACTTTGTTTGGGCAGCACAGCAAGCGCTGGTTTGTTCCTGCAGGAGGGTGGGACTGGGGGGCTATTTGGGATATTTTCCTTCTCTGCTGCCCCTCCCCAGCCCAATTTGCCCTGCGCCCTGGAGCCAGTTCTGCCGAGAAAAGTCACACGTCCTCCAACGAGCTTCACCTGGGGAAGAATAAAACAACAAAGCAACCCACAAGGCTCGGGGAAGGCAGGAAGCATCCAGCCGAGGCTGCCCGGGCAGGGGCTGGAAGGCGCAGCCATCCTCCAGCAGCTCTGGCTAGCACACATTCCTGCAAAGGTCAGCGGCTCTGCAAACACCTCAGAGCGAGAGAGGAGCGCGCAGATGAAGTCACACACTGGAACACACGCACCGGGAATGCAAAGTGCACGGAGCCCAGCCCGGGGGAGCAGCGAGAGCCGCGCTCAGCTCCGGCTGCAGGGGCTGGGAGAGGTGTCCCGGCTCTCCTGGCTGCCTGGGCACAGCCCCCGGAGCTGCCCAAGCCAGGGCCGGGCGGAAGGGCTACCAGCATGGAGGGGTTGTTCCTCCCTAGCATCCTCCCTCCCCGGCAGCACTGCCATCCGAGCACCAGCGGCCATCCCACCCTCCTTGGATGGCAGGGACGTGCTGTCCAGTTAACACTGACCGAGGACCAGGATCCACACCGGGTGTGTGAACAGCTGAGAGAATTCCAGCGCCGTTCCCTGGCCACAGAGGCAGCACACGCCGGAGCCCCCGCGCCAAGGCCTCGGTGCTCAGATGCTTGCCCTTGGCAGTTGTGCTGCTCTCCGGCTGTGCAGACCCTGAACCCCACAGGTAAGGCAAGGAACACCCCATAAAGTCATGTCCCCTCGGTCCCATCCCGGCTGGACATCACCCCCGTGCCCAGAGCAGGGCTCAGAGGAGCACGGCGGCGTTGGGGACCAGCCAAACACCCCCAGCACCGGATGAGCCATTCCCAACGCCCTCCTAAAATCACAGCTTTCAGCTCTCCATAACATTTCTCCGGCTTAATTAAGAAATACTTTTCACATGACCAACTGCTCCTTTTTTCCATTACTTCTAACACGACTGTTTATGCAAAACACGCTCATTAAAGACAGTTCTGCAGCATCATCTCTTCACGCCGCTCTCCGCAAAGCAAAGCACGGGCTGGTCCCTTACCTTTGCACATCCTACTGCTTCCAAGACGCCAGGCTGGAGGAGCCGCGGGCTGGAGCCAAGCCCACGGATCCATGTGCCGCACCAGGCTCTGGCACAGCTGTGCCGTGCGCCATGGAGCAGACTTCCAGCACATCTGCTCGCCGCTCCCAGCCCTCCGCGGCGCTCGGGCTGCCAATTGTGCCTCGCCGTGCCAAACCGGGCGGCAGAGAGGGCTGATTATTATTTATGGAACAGAGGGATATCCAGTAGGGATTAGGAGGACTCTCAAGATCACTTCTGTTTGCAACTTGAGCGGGGTTTGAAAACGGGTCTTTTCAAATGGCAGCGAGTAAAATTATACATTTCTGCCACAACGCGCTTGGAGCCACATTAACACTTTCATTTAAAGATCAGTTTTCCGAGGGGTTTAGGAGTTGGCAGCAAGTGCTCTCCATGAGCTAGGAGCAGCCACACCTGAATTATTCTCTCATTAGAATCAGCTCCTGAGGAATATCCATGCAAAGAGCCTGGTGGCCAAGCAGAATCCGTGGAAAAGCACATGGCAATACCCGCTGGAGTCCGATAGGGAAGTGTCACCCACTGACGGCTGCGACACCCTCGCTGCCATCACCTGCTGCAATTCACAGCCTCTGGGAAACAGGCAGGAGCAGTGCAGGAAATGACCCTGCACGAGCAGCAACGGCAGTAGGAGTTCACCAGAGGAGTTAACTTTGCCTCTCTCCCAAAGCCCAGCGCCCCTGGAACTGCCTAGCCCTGGCTCCAGTGACTCCACGTCCCCGCCTCACCTCAGAGCACATTCCCACCTCTCATTTCACAGAATCTGTAAGACTGGAAAACACTGCTAGGGTTGGAAAAGTTCTGCCAGCCTGCCCCTTTTTAATTCCTCTTTCACACAGGATTTTGTGAGACACTGCATCAAAGTTCAGCACATTCCCGTCTGCATTCCCAGCTCCGAGCTGCAATTCAGCCTAGAGCAGTGGGTGCCATGACACGGCATCTTCTGCACCAAAAGAGCCAACTCCTATTTTATTTTTCTTTTCCTAAATAAAGATCACCACAATATTAATCCCAATTAAATATCAGCTTAACTTGTGAAGGGACTGGGGCCGGATGAATAAAACCAGGATTCCTTCCTGGAAGCACGCCCCAGCACAAACACTTGGGAATGTTCTCAGGGCTTGTACATCCTCTGATCGGTACAGAAAATAACCCTGCTCCAGGTTTCCATGGCACAGGTATTCCCGGGATTACAACACTAATGGTTTCTCCTCGGCCTCAGTTTACTGAGCCTGCACCTTTCTCCCCTAAAATGTCTCCAAAGGCAGAGAGCAGATGTTCGGAATTCATTTTAGCACAACCTCACTAATAGCAGGAGCTTTTTCCTGATAACTTTATGTCACTAATTCATATTTGGTTTGCAAATCTGTTAAAAACACAACTCTAAACCAAATGTATCGTAGGGAATATGCATTTCTCACCGTGGCCCTGCTGCTCACTTGCAGATGATGAAAGGGTTGTGAACACATGAAGTTTTTCTTGTGTCAGGAAACACAAATAAATAAAAATGTAACAGTACTTTCGATTCTATAAATTCCTTCTTCCGGAATTAGCACAAAAAGTCATTTTTACAGAGGTTTTCAGGAGAAAAGACATCAGATGTGACTGGCAATTAATTTGCAATAGGCACAACTGTGTTTTATTGTCCTTCCTTGTGCCCTCTGTTACACAGGGGATTATTTGTGATATAACTGTCATGAATACACGATTTGGGGGTGATAATCTTTGGGACCCTTAATCACTTACATTTTATTAATATATATATATATATATATAATGCTGTGATGCTGTGCTGACCAGCCCCGAGTTTCAGCAGTTTGTTGATGCCGTATCCTCACATGTCTAAGGTCACAAAATTCATGGCCAGGTACTGGAACTCACATCACTCAAAAATCAGGTCCATTCTCTTTGGACACATCCAGAGAAATACCCAATTTTACAGTAAAACGGGAAAAAAAAACATATGATAGCACTTCATCCCTTTGCTTCTCAAATTGCTTAATGGCAGCTTTAGGGAAACCTTTTGTTCTGAAAATATCAGAGTCCTGAACCTTCACCAAGTAACTGCGGAGACAAAGACCCCAAAATACCCTGCTTACAGGAGCAGCCAGTTCTCATTCCATGGACTCAGCAGATTCCTCCTCTTACACTTCCGTGTTTGCCATTTCTTACAACAGCAGAGCAAAATTGTCAAAACTGAGCATCCCAAACTTCTTAAATGACTCTGAAAGGAAATCACCCAGCACTGTAACGATGGCACAGCTGCTACAGAGAGGACTTGTAGGGTCATGGAATCACAAAATCCCAGAATGAGTTGGGTTGGAAGGGACCTTGAAGCCCATCCAGTCCCACCTCCTGCCATGGGCAGGGACACCTTCCACTATCCCAGATTGCTCCAAGCCCCGTCCAGCCTGGCCTTGGACACTGCCAGGGATGGGGCAGCCACAGCTGCTCTGCAGACTGGCAGGGAGTGAGTGGAGATCAAAACAGGAGAAACATTTGGGACCAAAAAATGTCAACCCATGCAAACCCAGGGCAGTGTTAACGAGAACAAGACTCAGAAGCAATCCTGCAGGACTGGCCATGCTGCAGCTCAGGAGGAGCAGAGCCTGTCCCTTGCACCACCTGCAGAACCATCTCTCTGCAGAGGAGTGACCACGTGTGCCCGGAGGAGCGTAGCCCCTGCTCCTGTGCAGCCCAGGGCGTCACATCTGGCACATGGGTGGGCTCTGGCCCTCCCCTCCCAGGAGCCTTCTGGGATGCAGCATCCTCGGCCACGCTTCCTCCATCCCTGGCGTGGCACCGCTCTGCCTGCCAAGCCAGCCCGAGCACAGCCGAGCGGAATTCGGGGTTGTGTCGTGATGCGAGCAGCAAACCCACGCTCTTGTGCCGGTGGTTCCGCTCCCACCCCGTGACCCGAGCCTGTCCCTGGCTCCGGTGCCATTCCCCGCCCGGAGCCGGAACATTTCCAGAGGGGCTGGCGGCGCCCGCCCGCTCCTCCCGCAGCTCAGCTCCGCAGCCTTGGCCTTTCGAGTTTCGCTCCGGAGCCTGTCGCTTCACTTTATCTCTCCGTGAAGCAGCTGCAGGGGCTGGGGCCGAGGTGGGGCCCTCCCTGCTCCGAGAGCCGAGCCAGCGCCGCGGGCACGCCTGGCCCCTCCGGACCCGGCAGGGCTCCGGCACCTCCTGGCACCAGCACCGGCCCTGGACCCTGCGCTGCTCAGCCCAGCCATTCCCACAGGTCGGTTTGGAGATGGGAACACACAGAAGAGACTTTCTGCTCTTTATTTTGTCCCTGTGTTACAGCTCCACGTTATTGCCTGCAACTCTGGCTGGGGTGTTGCAGTTTACTCGGTAACTTCCATGGAACATTAAAATGACAGAATAATTAAAATTTTGGATTTTTCATTGTAACAGATTAAACTGGTCAAGAAAAATGAGCTAAGTAATGTTATTTAGTGTTTACTAACACGTGCAAGCCCCTGTGCCTTCAATAAGACACCCAACAAGCATTAGAAGCTGTTTTTGCCAGTGCTATAGAACAGATTCATCCTATCAAAGCCATTAATTCAACCACAGCATCATCTCAGCACACACAGCAGCAACCAGGGCCTGCCAAAACCCCACCACAATGGCCTGGAGTCAGGCCCCCCAAGAGGGTTACATGGTAAAGCCAAGTGTGCACACACAAAACTTGTTCAAACATCACTTCTCCTAAACAGAAACATTTGTCTGAATTAAACTCTTACACGTCATGAAAGCAGCTGAGCTGTAAAGGAGGGAGCTGAGGAGAAGTGGAGTGACCAAAGCACCTGAACCGCGCTATGGAAATTCTCGCGTCTCAGTGATGGTCCCAAATCCACAAATGAGATTTGGGTTCTTACAGAAAGTTATAAAGATTTGGGTAAAAACCAGAAATTCTCTGACCAGACAAGAGGCCTGTTCGGTGAGATGTGCCGTTCACACTGGTCCAAAAGCAGATTTCTGCTCAGTCCCTCAGCCTGGCACCTTCCCTGTGGTGCTGCAAACACCGCTGGGAACCCGAGCAATCCCAAACCTCCTCCCTGGCTGAAGCAGGGCTGCCTTGCTCGGGTTGTGATGAACCAAATGCATTCACATTGCATCTGCACACAGCTCCAGCCGTGCGGACACCCCCCACCCTCAGCTCCTCACGGATCCGCAGGCCAGACACGCTGCTTTGGAAGGACAACACAAATCACCCGTTCTGCCTAAATGAGCTCTCATGGTCATCCCTGCACCCCATTAAAATGCAGTAATCCCATTAAAATGTAATAGTCCCACTGTTTTGCTACACACCTACTTTGAAATAAGATAAATTAAAAAAAACCAAACAAACAAACCCACAAAGCTTGAGCTCCCCTACAGATCCACCCTTCTGCCTCCAACCCACAACGCCAGAGAAGGAAACTATTTACTGCTAAAACAGGAGCAAAGACAGGAGGAAATCAGGAAAACAGAGAAAGCACACTATATAGAAAATGTCAAATATGTCAAAACATTCATGAATACCAACATCTCCCTCCGCACCATCCCCAGCTGCAGAGGTTACTTAGGGCTAACGTTTCAGCAAGTGCAGATTATGCAGCCCTGGGTTTACTTATACATAAAAAATCAGCTACAGGTGCATCCAAAGCGCTTTTTGCATGCAGCCAGTCCAGGGATTTCTCCCACTGAAGAAAAGTCAGGAGGGTAAAATCACATAAAGCACGAATTTCCCAGCTCCGACCACCCCAGACGCGAATTCCTCCTGGCTGCTCCCGGTGTCCATGACACACACAACGAGGATAATTAGGGAAAGGACTAAAAGCAAGTGTTGCTGATTGCATTCCCAAACTAATAAAGCTCTACACTGGGCTCGTGCCTACAGCAATTCATCTTCAGGAGAGGCGGATTTGGAACGTGGCACGGCACCTCCTCGTCCCCAGTCACCCACAGTGGGTTCCCTCAGCCCAGTGCCGTGGCACTCGGAGCTCAACACACCCAGGACAGCCTCACACCGTCCAGGCCCACCAGAAAACGCAGCTGAAATTAAATGTCGCTGTGCAAGCCAGCACCTGACCTGAATTCACCCCCAGCTGGTTTGTCAGGTTTGGACATCTCGGCACATTTGGGAAAATTGTGCCCTGGTGTAACCCCCTCATCCGTCCACACCAGGAGGAGAAGGGCACCCAAATCTGGAGAGGAACAGAGAGCCCTTCCCTGCTTGGGCTTCACTGGGAACACCAATGTGGCTTTCAGACAAAGCAAACAGACTCTGGTCTTACACATCGGTGTATCAGAGGAGTAACTCTGTACAAAACACTGCAATTGCACAAGCAAAAAAAAAAAAAAGGTTGGGTTCAAATGAGCCCAGTGGATTGGTAAGGAACTCCAAAACCTGAAACTCCAAGGGAACAAACCAGGACAGGTCTGGCTGCTCCTCACATGAGCCCAGCAGAACGAGCAGTAACAAATTCCAGCAGCAGCACAGAGCGAAAATAATTAAGATAGCTATTGATCTGGAATATTGCAAGCCCGGAGAGGTGAAATCTTTTAATAAATCCTCCCATTGATACAACCAGCTAAAAATTATTCCTTCAGCTCCATATTCTGTGTTGAGCTCCCACTCCAAACATTTTTCTGAATGTCTCTATACAGTGCTCAGTGTTTCTTCCCCGCTCCTGGCTTTCCTGCCTTCCTAGAGCCCACAGAACAAGGAAAGCAGGGAGCACAGAGGCTCTGGCAGCACTCACCTCTCCAGCCTGCCCTTAAAACAAGACCCCCGAGCCCCTGGAAGCGTTCCCTGCCCAAGCCCACCTTGGTGCCCGTTCCCTGGGCAGGCAGCTCCCTCCAGCCTTCGCTCCACGCCGGCTCCTCTGCCCACTCACCCCCGAGCCGCGGCCAGGTCAGGAGCACGCCCGGGGGCTGGGGAGTTGGGGAAAGCTGCGGGAAGAGAAGGTGACTGGGGGAAAAGCCGAGGCAGGTGTGAAATGGCCGCCTGGGAAGGATAAATTCTGCTTCCCGCAGGTGCAGAGGGTTAAACCTGTTAGAAAAGTTGCGGCAAAAGATGCTGAGGAAAGCGGTGGAAGCAGCTGATTTCTGGGAGGAATTAGGAGCAGCTGTGGGGATATTTAGAGGTGGATCGAGTTAAATTCTTTCTGTAAACAGGTTTTTAATTTTTTTTTTTGCATTTTAAAATCCTTTTATAGCATAGACATTTACATTTCCATATCTATTTACACATATTTAGGGATTATCTATATTCTAGATATATATATATGGGGAATATCTATATTCCATGTGTATTATTTAGGTTAAAGTCACAACAATTCCAGCCCCGTGCCCGTGGCGATCCCAAGCTCCAGACCCCGCTCAGCATGAATTAGGCAGCACCTACCTCTGCCCCAGCCCCGCTCGCTGCTCCCCCCGCACCACCCGCCTGCGATGGGACCCACTTTTATTTCTTCTTACAACTCTTTATTTTAGGAATTTTCCGCCTGACCGAGCCGCAAAGCCGCTTCCTTCCCCGGCAAAGCGGGGTTTGCCCGCACCGGGGGCTGCAGAGCCGCGGATCGCGGCCCCCCGGCACCCCCGGGACTGGGGATGCAGCACCGGGATGCTCCGCCCGGCTGCGGGGAGAGGCTGCGCTTCCCCCGTGGGGTTTTGGGTCGGGCACCGCGGGACGCGAGGCACAGAGAGGGCACTAAAGCCGGCTCCGGGAGTGGCATCCCGCACCCTGCCGCGGGCATTATTCTGTCTCCCCGGGGCAGGAGGCTGCAGTTCCGTCCACCCCGGACGAACCACCGCAGTTCGGGTTCCTGCTCTCTCTGCACGCGTGGGACCCCCGCGAGCGCATCCCGGTGCCGCGCCGGGAGCCGGGATCCCGGAGCGCTCGGAGCGCGGTGCCGGTCCCGACGGGTTCGGAGAAGCGCCCTCCATTTCCCCAAAGCTTCTCAGGACCCCCGAGGCTTGGGGGGCAGGGAACCCCCGGCACCCCGCACCCCGCTTTGCTCCGCGCTGCCCGTCCTGCCCCCCGAGCCCCTCCGCAGCCGCGGCTGAGGAATTCGCTGCCTTAATGAAAGGTGTTTTCCTGAGGAATTACCCCCCCCCGACAAAGGGATGCGCCTGAGCGAACGCCGGCGCGGGCGGAGGGAGAGAGGGACGGATGGCGCAGGATGCGGGGTCCTGCTGCCGGGTCTGGATGCGGCGGGGACCGACCGTGCTAAAACCTGGGAAAGGACCAACCTCCGAGGCGCGGGTTTTCCTCCTCTTCCTCCCGCCGAGCCGGCGGCACCGAACGGGAACGGCCCCGTCCATCGCCGCTCCGGGATCGCCGCACGGGCAGAGGCTTTTGTCCCCCGGGTGCGGCGGGGGCTGGCGGAGGAGCTTCGCACTTCGGCAGAAAGGAGACGAAATTCGATTCGTTTACATGTTTTATTGTTGTAAACATTAAAATTGTCTTTCTCAAAGAAAGAGTTCTCGGGAGAAAAAATAATAATAATAATAATAATAATCCGCGTTTCTAACTGTCGTACACCATATTAAAAAAAGGCAGCGACTTTCCCGTGTGCCAAACCGGGGTATACAAAGAAAAATACTACAGAATATGGCAATATTAAAAATATTACTCGAACATAAAATAATATATTAACCGACAATTTTTAGACATAAAAAAAAAAACCGGAACAAAACAAACAAAAAATTCAAAGTGCTCAGTAATTTCCAGGGAGTTATGTATAGTATAAGCACTCTGGAAACAGTCAAAAGCTGCTGCATGCAAGATCTGTTTAGCTTTAGACAACAAAATAATCAAGATATAAACTTCTTCTTTAATCAACATCAACAGTACATACAACACTTACAAACAAGGGGTGTCGGGCGGTGTTTACAAACACTATGTGTCCCTTTGGGGGGGAGTTCCGGGGGTAACACTTGTGCCCACCTATTTTACAATTGAGAAAATGTTTGAAGCTTAGATAACTACCAGTCTTTATAAAAGCTACCAGACTACATAGTGTCTGAAATACTATTTATAGAATATAGACATTACTGAAATAGCAAGTGCCTATAACATTGTCACCCTGGAATCGTCATGCTTCCCTGGTACGGACAGATTGGGTTTTCTTTTTTTTTTAGTTCTCCTTTTTTTTGTTGTTTTTAGTTTTTTTTTTTCCCAAACACGTTTAGCTTTTATTTTTAAGGGTTTTTTTTAGAATTGTTTTCCATATTTCTTCATAAATAGGCACAGAATAATTTTTTAAAAAGCCAAACTGCATCTGATAAATTTACAAGCCTTCGCCTCGGTTAATGCCACACCACCCACGCAACGTTTGGGGTTTGGGTATATTACAGCTTTCTTTTACAGCAGAAAACTTTAGTCTTTAGGAGGGCGAGGCTCGTGGGTCGCCTCACCGCTCGGTTTGTCACCGCGAGGGTCTGAGCTGCGCGCCCGGCGTCGCCAGACAGGTTTGTCTTTTCAATCAGAAGTCCTTAATAATAAACTCATTTAGAAGCCGATAATAAAAAGTTTATACCATGGTATTTGTGTAGTCCATGAGCTGCATCCGTGATGCCCCAGAGCCAAAATGCCCATCGCGTTCTGCCTGCGGGAGTTTCCCACACTGGCTGGGTGGGAGCTGGCACCCAGGGGTGCTGCTCTGGGCCCACACCAGCTCCCCTTCAGGCAGGTGGAGCTTCTCCTCGGGTCAGTGGAAGCGCACGGGAAGAGTCTTAAAAAGGTAAGGTGTCCAGAAAAAGTTTGTCAATTATTGCTGGCGGTGGCACCAAATCTTCCAGTTTCAGGTAGAAAATGCGCTGCAGCCCCTGTGTGCAAAGCGTGCGGAGTTCGGGGAGCTTCCCCAAGAGTTTGGACAAATAGTTGGGGCGATTCAGCCCCCCGTTATTGAAAGTCACGTGGTCTTTGAGACAATTTACAATCTTGTTCTGAAGCTCTTCCACCCTCTTGGGTTCCTTAAGCCCGTGCCTCTCTGCAAGAGAAGGGTGCGGGACGTTACGGACGTGGCACGCAGCAAGGCGGGCAAGGGAACAGGAGCGGGGCCGGGCAGGAAGGGGGACACTGACCTGTCACCATGGCCAGGGCAGCGATGCAAGAGAAGGCAGAGATATCGATGTTCATGTTTTGCAAGTTGGAGGAAAATTCCACAATGGAGTCGATCCACTCCCCAAAGCCACGGACGCACTGCAACCGGTGCAGGACCACCCCGTTGCAGAAGATCAGCTTCCCCTCCACGGGGTTGGACCTGGAAGGAAGGGGACAACCCCAAAATGAACTGATGGATGAATGAGAGAGGGAGGAAAATTAGATAGAAAGAGGAGGAAAACAAAGACAAAACATAAGAGAAAGATAAAAGAGAAAAGAAAGAGAGAATGAGCGAAAGGAAGAAAGCAAGACAGAAGGGAAGGGAGAGAAAGAAGGGAGAGAAAGAGAACATAGAGAAGAGAAAATGAAAGAGAAAAAAGAAAAAGAGAATAGGAAAGAAATAAAAAAAAAAATAAGAAAGGAGATGATAGGGGAGAAAAGCTAAACAACTAATTACTTGAGGAGCAATAAATGAAGGATTTAAGAGGCACCTAATTACCGAGGAGTTAATAAAATGCAGCTCAGTGGACCTTGAAAGGGTCTGAGTCCCCGCCCGCCCCCGCTCACCTGTACGCCAGCCGCAGCACGAACAGCTCCAGGAAGGCAGACTCGAAGAGCAGGTCCTGGTCCGTTTTGGGGAGGTCAGTGAAGCCGGGGATTTTTTCCGCCCACCCTCGGATGATCTCCATGGAGCCGGTCAGGAGATCGTAGAACTGCTGGATGTGCTGGGTGTCGTCACCGCTCAGCTGGTAGTCGGGGTTAGCCTGGAACTGGAAATTCATTTTAAAAAGCACTTAATGAGGTTCTCTAAAGTCTATAACCCGTGAAATTGCTCACCCCGTCCCTGGCCGGGGAGCGGGCTGGGATAACAATTAAACCTCTCTCTGACCGGTGAGGAAGTTAGATGTTCCGGGGCAATTAATTCGATTAGGAACGGCGCTCGAGGCCGCCGCTCTCCGTGCGCGGGGGGCCCGATCCCGGGGCTGAGCCGAGCCCTC